>WEKY01019230.1:449496-608939 GCA_013390045.1 Picathartes gymnocephalus | reverse complement strand
AAAAGACGCAAAAAAAAAAAAAAAAAAAAAAAAAAAAAAAAAAAAAAAAAAAAAGAGAAGGTTGTCTTTGGGTTAAAATAACAGTTAAAATCCTATTCTTCCTAGCTCCATACCAAAAAATACGATATTTTCATGATTTAAATGTAATGTCATGTTTGAAAAATTCATAGTTCTTTCTTGTGTGTAAGGATTCTGAGAAAAGGGTCACAATTTACTCTTTGTTGTTTATATTGTCTGGTCAGCTTTTGGGGTTTTTTTTGCACATTAAAAATAATATCGAGGTAGCAAGGCTTTTTTTTGTAGCAAATTTTACTTTTGTGCTCATAGTCACTATCCCACAGCAGTAAAATTTGGCTGCAAATATTGCAGAGGGAGTGTTTGTTTATTTGAAGCCCCTTTTTCAACCCACAGACTTTATTTTGTTAGAAGGATTAGATTGTTCATGAAAGCTTTGAAACAAAACTGGACTTCGGGCGGGATTTGATCTGCTGTTATTCCTTTAAAGTACAGTTACGTATTTTTTCAAATAATTAGTTTTTATATTTTAAAAGTAAAGAAAAACAGTTTGAAAAAGAAATTGTGTGGTGACACTTGGGTTCTTCCGACATCATGTTGCTGAACAGTATTTGTGCATAAGGATACAGCCATGTATGAATTTGTGTCGTTATCTTTTAACCATGTGGTTATGCAACTGTGTTTGGGTTTACAAGCAATGACACTTCTCTGCAGATAAGTCCATACATATCCCGAGGCACAGGCCATTTTGAGTGATCTGCTTCCTTGAAGAATTACATGTAAAAATGAGGTGGGTGTGAATCCCAACTAGATTCCTTGCCCGAGGTTGTAGGTGGACACGGTGTACAGCTCCTTGCTGTTCTCAGAATCTCTTTTGTCTCTAGCACCAGTTTATCCCATGGTGTTCTTTGGGAAGGGGTGCCCGATGGGGAGGGATGTCACCAGCTTTGCCTCGGACTGTTTGTTGCTCTGGGAATGTCCTGCCCACGGCCTCAGCAGCCGTGTGCTCTTTGCTGTGCGGTGAGCAGGGTCCCCTGTGTCCCCTTGCTCTCAGGGGTCTGTGTGTGGCTGTCCTGGGCTGCAGATGAGGGCACAGAGCTCTGTCCTTTGGCCTGGCTGCTCCAGCATGCACAGTGCTCATGCCTGCGTGTCCCTGTGAGCTGTGTTACTTGTGAAGTCCCCACTCGAAAAGCCAAGTCTTTGTGACTGGATTTGGGCAGCAAATTGCTGCAGACCTGGAGTAGGGGGTTGGTCTGGGACTCAGCTGTTCACCCAGCATGGGCTGGGTGCTCACTGCTTGCTCAGCTCTGTGGGATGTGGGACATCTGTCTCTGCAATTGTGTCCAGTTTGTGGGTTAGTTTCTGCTCTGGAGGGCTGTAGAGGGCTCAGGCTTGGGGCTCTCTGCTCCTGCCGGCAGCCGCTGCAGAGACCCATCCTCCCAGTTCAGTTTCTTTTTCATTTAGTCATCACTTTCTATTATTTGCAAAGTCCATAAAAGGAATACAGCACATTACAGTAATTTTCAATTTTATCCTTTGCAACAACTCTGCTTTCAGAGACTAGTCCAGACTTTACTTTAGCCTGGCTCTGTATCTCTTTCATTTTTCTTTCTTTTTGCTGTCCTTTGTGCTGTGGCAGGAAGAAGGGTGTTCTGTGTTAACCTGTTGGGGAAGGGTTGTTGGATGGCATTTTTGTACTGGTTCTGCAGGACAGTGTCTGGGTAGCAGAAGTGGATCCTCCTCCAGCAGTGTCTGCCTTTTGTTATCCCACAGGGCTGACTGGGATGCCTGCAGAGGGTCTAGGTTCTTTCTTTTCTCATAGAAGCTGTGGGTCTTCTTGGTGATGTTGTTCCTCAGATCCTCTTGCAGTGTGGTTGGAATTCTTGCAAATGGATGTCTCAGCTCTTTGACAGCATTACAGCACCTTCTTCTGAGGGTCTGTGGGACGCTTGAGGGCCTGAGCAAGTGGTAGCTGGCAGCCTCAGAGCTCCCTTAGCTATCGATGTTTGCTGGTGCATGTGCAGCAGGCAGGGATACAGGACTCTGCTGGGAGGTGGGAGCACAAGGAGAGACTGTTCACAGTGTGTGGGTTGTGTGGGGGTGCCTGTGCCTCAGTGGCTGGGCATGGCTTTTGTCCTCAAATGTTGGGTTTCCAAGTGCTGTCTGAGCTGCTTCGGCACTGTGCTGACCCAGCCGTGGGGGTGGTGAGGGTGCACGCCCGTGTCAGCTGGGAGTGGCTCTCCCCAGAGGTCCTAGATGGCTTCTTGGAGTAAAAGGTGGGGGACACACCCTGCTAAACTGAGGCCCCTGCACTTCTCTTCTTGAGAGCAGGTGTAGTTGTGCCCTTGGGCATAGGAGAGGCAGCCAGCCCAGAACTGGTCCATCTGTGCTCCAGCCCAAAGCTGGTCCATCTGCTCCAGCCCAAGGGCCAGGTTTGACTGGATCATTCATTGCTGCTACAACTACAAGCTGAAAATCAAGGCACTCTTCAGAAAGTGCCTCCTTTCTGCTGGGTGCCCCATCTCAGGATAGCTCCCTAAACACAAGGTAAGGTTGCAATACTCATTGCAACCTAACGACATTTTTTCAGGAAAGGGCAGCACTTCTGTGTTCCCAGTCTTGCCCTGCTGCTCTTGTCTGGGAAGTCTGCACTTGCCTCCTCTCTGCCTGCTGTGCCCTGTCCTGCTTTTACTCACTGCCTTGCTCCTCTGGCAGTGCCATCCACGAGCCTGGGGGAAAAAAAAAACAACAAAAAAAACCAACAGAACACATTCAGTTTTGACTCTACTCAGTGCTGCACTTCCTAGTTTCGGATCCCTTGTGAGAGAGCCATGCCTTAGCTCACACTCTGCAGGACTGAGGCTCTGGGCTAAGTGCCTGTTAACACTGCTGTCACACTGTGGTGGGCAGGGTCTGCTCCCGAGACAAAGCAACCTTCCTTGTCTCACACTGTCACTGCTGTCATGTGTGCTGAATTTGGCCCTGCCTGGCTGATGATGGAAGCTGTGGCTGTGATGGACGTGATGCTTGGCCTGATGCTTATCAGAAGCAGCCACAGATGTGTGGCTGCCCTGTAGGAGCATTTAGTGAGGTGTCCTGGAGGAGCAGAACTGGGAGCATCCTGACTCTGGTTAGGGCAGTGCTGTGTCAGGGCTGGTCACTGCATGGGGTCAAGTGCTCCTGTGCTTTGGTTGTGGCAGTTCTGTGGGCTTTGCTGATTGGGAAATCCTTCAGGGAATCATGAAAGTAGAATTGTTTGTCCAATACACTTTTGCAGACATCCCTGCCCCTCTGTGTTTCTCCTCCCTGCTGCAGTACTTGAGAGAACACCAAGGGGAAGGAGACATGGGCTCAGTCCTCTTTGGTTGCTGACACTGCCTCATTCACCATTTCCCATTCAGGTGGGGTTTTGTTAACCTCTTCCCAGCTGACTGTAGCCAGTGGCATTAACAACTGCAGGTGACTTGAAGCTTGACGCCCTCAACTCACCTGGAGCTGCTGATGGCCAGAGGCTTTCAGCAGCCAATGATGGGATGTGAAGGGAGTCGCCATAGAAACATCTTGGGCAATAAATGGAGCTTTGAAAGCTCTGACTGCCTTTTGGCAGGAGCCCACATATGAATGTGGGTACAGGTAGTGGTGTGCACCCTGCAGACCAAGGCTGTGAGTGTGACATTTGGAAACAGCAGCTGCAGGAGCAAGCACGGGATCTGAACACTACTTTGGTAAGCTGGCACTTGTTGGGAAAACAGAGTCGGAACAGGAGGGTGTGATGTGGTCCCGATACTGGCGTGGCAGGAGGGAGCTCATGCCCACAGATGAGCTGTGTCCAGTTCTGTGCAGCAAACAGCCCCTCCTGGGTGCTGCAGCCACAGGCTTGGGGCAGCTTTGTCCCCAGCGCTGTGCATGGCAGTGCCTGGGGACACAGCACAGCCTCTGCGGTGACACCTGCCTGTCTCTGGACTCCCTCTTGAGCACTGCTGCCCTTCCCTGTGCTCTGGCACTTGAGAGCTGTGTGCAGGCAGACCCCAGCCTAGGAAGGGCCCCATGCCCGCCTGAGAGGTGTTGGGTACCCTGGGGTATGTGTCCCCTTGGCCCTGGCATGGGTCTGTCCCCTCAGTGCCCCTCTGCTGCTTTCCTGGGCAGGGCCTGGGTGTCTCTGGCTGGCTGTTTGCTCACAGGCTGGCCAGGGAGCCTGGTCACCTTGATGGGAGCCTGTGGGGCAGATGGAGCCTCTGGCTCTGAGGCCCCACTGTCGGCCAGAGTCAGTGAGGACAGATAAAGTTTTGGCTGGTCCAGAGAAACCATCCTGATCTGGCCATCCCAGCAGGGAAGAGAGCTGGAAGCTGTGGGCCAGGCCCTTGTTCTGGCAGCCGCCTGCTCTGGAATGGCTGTTCCCCTGTGCCAGATAGTAACTTCTGTGTGTGCCTGGGGATGATGCACTCCTTCTCCAGTCCTGCTTCCTTGTGTCTCTGTCTGTCACACTGGGATTATCTCCTCTGCTCCTACTGCAGCTGCTTCCCGGAATCCCAAATCCCCAAAATGCTGTTTCTCCAATAATCCTTGTCATTAAAAGTGGCTCCTAAGCTCCGAGTACCTCCTCCTGTCCTCATCACCCTCTTTAGAGAGAATCAGTTTGAATTGTGCACATATAAACACTGAGCAAATCATTTGGTTAACCTGGGACAGGACACTGTTTTGTCCCCCCTACCACTACCAAACTCCAGAGTCACCCTTGGATCTTTCTGTGTTTTCACTATTCAATGTTTTTAGCTGTGTGAAAATGTGCTTTTTTGGCTGTTGTTAATGGCCCCAGGTAGCCATTTGGCTGTTGCTGACAGCCTTGTGCCTGTGTGGGAGAGGGAATTGTTTCCCTGTCGCTGGAGTCTGAAAGGTCGAGGACGGACAGGTGAGGGAGGGGATTGCTTTGAGAGCTGGACTTCACCAGCTTTCTGAGCTTGGCTGCCTTCCCATTTATGAAATACAGCTAAACCTTTTGATGGCAGGTAGGAATAGCTGAGCATCAGCAGAGTTCTTAAGAAATTACATCCCTGCTTAAACTTTTAAAAGTCAGCTGAACACCCGTTTGCTACGGCCCTCCCGGGCTGGATCCCAGTAGCACGGTATTTTTGTCAGAACAAAATGTACTGTCCCAAGTCAGGGCACCCCTTCACTGGGCATCCCCAGCTGTGCCGCAGGAGATGGGGATCTTCCCGGGGCAGCTCTCGGCTGTTGTGGCGGTGCGGGGTCAGCCGTGCCCGGGTCCGGGTGCCGGCGGGGCGGAGGACGGGCGGGGGGCTCCTTCTCGGGCCGGTGCCGGCAGAGGGAGCCAGCCTTCCTCCTTTCCTATGCACAGCCCGCCGTGCCAATTAACCAATTAATCCGAAAGGTGCCGTGAGAGGTGAGCTGAGCACCAGCATCCTCCATTGGGCAATGGCTCCGCTCGTCTCGCTGAGGCTGAGAAGTGACTGTGTCTTTCCCAAATCCCTCTTTTCTGCTTTGTTGCCCAGGTTCATCTCTCAGGTGAACCCTTCGGTGGGTTTGATCTGGCCCAGGTTCTTGTGGCCATGAAAGACAGGAGCAGCCTCCGTGGCAGGTATGGCAGAGGCTGGTGCCAGTGCCTTGGCCAGCTGGGTGTGCGGGCAGGGGACAAGCCCCAGGCCTGCAAAGGACTGGGACTGCCACTGTGAGTCCCCATGGGCCGTGGCATGAGTGGCCAGGGGCTGTGGCTGACCCTGCAGATGTGGACATGGCCTGGCCTTGCCTTGCCCAGGACTTGGCAGTGCGTTAGTGAAGGCAGACAAGGGCTTTTGAGCTGGAGCTGTGAAGTCCTGCCTAGAGGACTGACTGTTGTGCTGACAGGTGATGCTGCTCCTGTCCTTGGTACCACAAAGTGACGGACGTCTGGAGTGAATGCAAGCACTGAGCCTTCCCCAGCTGGAGTAGCCACCACAGGTGAGCATTTATGGATTTTTCTCTGAAAAAGCTGTTTACGTTTTTGTGCAGTGGGAGACTCGTGTCTGGCTGGGACGGACGCTGGAACCATCAGTTGAGGCTTTAATTGGTTTTGCACCTAGAGTGCAAATATTTTAGTGGATTAGATGGGAAGTGGGGTGGTGCTTGGCTGCTCCAGAACTGGAGATGTGAGCTCACATCATGGGACTGAGATGCTCAAAGTGTTGTGCAAGGAGAGTGGCAGCTTCTCACTCTGCCATGGCTGCTGCTTTCTGGGTAATGCACTTGGAAGGGTTCAGTCTGATTTCCTCTGCTCAGGCTGTGAACACAGCCTGTACTGGTGCTGCCGAGTGTTTTGGGCCTGTTATGGGATAGCCTTGGTTAGCAGCTAAGCCCCACACAGCTGATTACTCACTCTCTCATTCCCAAGTGGGTTATGGGAAGAGGAAAGGAAGAGTAAAAGCAAGAAAATGTGTGGGTTGAGATAAAAATGGTTTAATAAGTGGAAGTGGAAGAAGAGAGAAAGAAAACAAGGGACACAAAGGCAAACACTCACTACCTTCTGTGCATAGACTGATGTCCAGGAGTTCCTGAGGTAACAGTGGCAAACACCCCTGAGATCCCTCCTCTCCTTTTTATTGCTGAGCACCATGTTAGGTGGGACAGGGTAGCTTTGTGGTTGATCTGGGTAATCCACTCCCAAACTCTTGTGCACCCCTGGTCTGTTTACTGGGGGACATGGTGAGAAGCAGAGAAGGCTTTGACACTGCAAACACCATTTGACAGTAGCTAAAATATCAGTGTGTTACCAGTTTCGTTTCGGTCACAAACCTAAAACTCAGCACCAAGCAGAGCTAATTAACTCCCTCCCAGCCAGTTACAGGACAGTTAAGCGTCTTTTAGTGCTCATACTGAGGGAGATGGCTTGGCAGACCTGGGCAGCAGGAGATGGGGACTCTGTCCTGTGGATCTGATGGCCCAGGCACACTCAGGCTGTCCAGGTCAGAGGCATGGCACTGCCTGGGGTGCTGCCAGGCATGGTGTGTGTTGGGAGAAGCTGGAGAAACAACCGAGAGCTGGAGAGCAAGCCTTGGTAAGCAGGACTGTGTGTCAGTGCTGAGCTGCTCACTCAGCTGGTGTTAATTACCCTCAGTGCTTCAGAGAGCTGGAGCTGGCAGGGCAGGGTCTGACCTGTGGCTGCTCAGGGCTGCTGCTCAGCATCTCCCTTCACTTCCTGGCTACAGGCTCCAGTCACGTTTGGTGCTTTTAGGGAGGCGTTTTCCAAACCTTAGGCTGTCCCAGAAGGAGAAAATCCTCCAGCTGAGCCTGTATTGCTTATAGTAAGCACTGTCAGGGTTGTGAAAAGCTGCTGTGAAATAGAAACGAGAGGGAGGGACTGTGAAGCACCAGGCTGGAAGGCCTTTTCTTTAAACTGCAGCTGAGCTGGGCTTAGGCAGAGGTAGGATGCAATGTCTGGTCCTGGTTTCCAGAAGGCAGCACATGCATTTCCCTTGTGAGCGATCAAAGGCTGGGACTGAGACTCAATCTCTGTCTTTTTTATATCTAGTCCATCACTGTGCTATCTGGTGCTTCCCAAGTATATATAGAAATAGCTATATTTTTTTCTTTGTCCTCTTCTAGCCAGTGCCTGGAGTCTTTGATAACTTTCTATGTTTTATATGTTTTTGTGTGTAAGGTCTGTCTGTGCCTCTGTGTACCAAGATGTGGAAAGCTGTTTCATGAGTGAATGCTCTTGGTGTCCTCCACCGTGGGGGCTCAAGGACTGCCCAGATGCCATGCTTGTGCTTGGCTCGGTCCTGAACCTCTCAAAGGTTTGTTATCAGCCCTGCTAGGGCAGCTGTGTCTTGTTTTTCTGTTTTGGAATCACAGTGACTGCATGTTCAAGGTGTAAGTTTTGGTGTCACACCACTGTGAGGTGTGATGGGAGAGGTGAGGGACAAGACATGTACAACTCAGAGGCCCGGGAGGGGTAGAATGGCTTCTTGACTGGACACTGCTTGGCTTTGGATGCCCAAACTCTGCCTGGGGCTGCTGCCAGCCCAGCAGACTGATATAGGTGGTGGTTTGGAGAGGAGGACACAAAGGAACAGGTTTAGTCTGTGCTGCAGTCCTGGTGGACACAGTCCAGTGTCCATCTGGAGCAGTGGGGGCCTGGAGATCGGTGTGGGAGCACACAGGGGGTGCATGTGCAGTTTGGGATTTCAGCACTTTTGCAAGTGACTGCCTGGATTTGGGGTGGTGGGCTCTGCACTGGGGGCTTGGGGCTGTGTGAATGGATTCTAATGTGACTGTCATCAAAGGAGCTAGGAAGGAGTGTGAAGGGAGAAGTGAAGCAGCGCAGAGGACAAAGGGAGTGCAAGTGAGGGTCTGCAGTGTAGTGCCAGAGCAGGATGCAAAGGGTCAGGGTGTGTGAGGGTGACAAAGCTGGAGACAGCCAGACAGGAAAGTGGCTGGGCCTGTAGGTGTGTGCTGCCACCAGCAGGGAACTGCTTTGGGCAGAGTGGGGAATGCTCAGAGCCAGTGTCTCTCAGTTTCTTTGGTTGTGAGGATCTTTCACAGCCAGAGTGGCTGCTGGACCGAGTGGAGAGGGTTGGGTCAGGGGAGTCCTGCACGTGCCCTGGGCGTTCTCAGGGAGATCCCTTGCTGAAGCAGTGCCAGACTGCCAGCCTGGGGTGGGGCAGGAGGACTCGGAGCTGCAAATGGATGCACCTGCCTGTGTGAGTGTCTGTGCCCTCTCCTGCATGCTCACACTCTCACGTGTTCCAGCACAATCCTGTTTGCTCACGTGTATGTATATCTCCTTGGCTCTATTCTTGCACATGCACTTTGTGCATTTGCTTTTTCTGTCCTCCCTGTTGCTACTGTAATCTCTCTTTCTTTCTCCCTTTGTTGCCTGGGCTGCTTTGCTGCCTCTTACTTCACCATGTCCCTCTTTATTCCTTTTGATAATAATAACATGAGAACCTATGTACAAGGCCCCAAGGTCCCTGCTTTGTGCAGATACATGAGGAAAGACCCTTCAAAGCTTGTGTGCTGGGTTGAGAAGATTCTCACAGTCTCACTATTTCCAGGAGTGTCAGAGCCAAAGGGCTGGATTGTGAAATAAGGCCCGTGCAAAACCTCACGCTGTGTCCTCTGTCCGTCCAGGAGTGTCAGAAGTGAAGACGCCAGTCTTGTTTGATGGGGTTTTACACCAAAGCCCTGAACCCCTGTGCCTGATGGAGGAACTGAATGATTAATCTCCCTTTATCAATTGTGCTGAGCAGAGTGGTTGTTCCCAGGGCTCCCAGTCTGTCCCTTCCTCACTGTGCTGTTGGTTTGGTAGTGACATTAAAGTGAAGCTACTTGCAGATTCTGTTCCAGTCTGCTGTGTTCACGTGCTTCGAGCTTTCAGAAATGTTCTCCCTTTCAACTGCAATTTGCACATTTGGCCTCTGCTGAGAGGTGATGCTTCAATAGGATGCTGAAGTCTGGTGGTTGGAAGGCAGTGTTTCTAGTGATGCACTGAGCTGTCTTGCTTTGCATATGTGATACCCTCTATATTTCCTGTGCTTGAAGGCCCTGCGTGGCTGCTGGATGCTGGTTCACAATCTGCAAATACAGCACTGGGCGGGTGGTGGAGGAGGAATCACATTTTTTTCTTCACTCAACAAAGTGGTCAGAGTTTCTTGCAGAGGGAAGGCTGGTACTGTATCTGGCTTGCAGAATGATATCCAGAGATATCCACTGACTTGTCATAAGGATGTATCTCTGCTGTTCTAGTCCATCACGGTTCAGACTGTAGGGCTCTGAAATCAGGAGACCCTTTTTGTCCCTCTTAACGTCCTCCAAGGAATGTACATCCTGTGTGTAGTGGTCTCTCTCAGCCTTGTTCAGCCACACTCCAGTTTTCTGATGCTTCCACTTCAGCTCTCTCATAGGTGAACCTTCTGTTATTTATGCCTGTGTCCTGAATCTCCTTGCTGAGAGCTGGATTTGGGAAAAGAGCAAGCAGTAAAATCAAAAGCCATCACCTGTTCTCGTGGTTTGCTGCTCTTTGCAGCCCTTTGAGTTTACATACAGCAAATGTCTGTTCCAAAGTCTGTCCCTGCAAACAGCAACAGGCTGTTTGGGGGTATTTGTTTCCACTGTGATTTCTCTTTGAGCAGGATGACCTCTAGGCAGGGTCATGACTCGAGTAGAGAGAGACAGGAGTGGGCTGTAGCAGCAGGACCCTCTGTTCTTGTCTGTGCAGTAAAGCCATTTCCTGGGCACTGTGGACTCTGTGGAGCCTTTTTTGCCAGCACTTCCATTGGTCACTGTGTTGGAACTGGCTGTCAACAGGATCATCTCCTCCTTCCTTTGGGCAAAGTGCCTCAGGAAACCTGAGCACACTTTCCAAGGAGAAACTTGGTTTCTCTTCTGGGCCACAGACCTGGGGGATGATGTCATTTCCAAATGCGTCAGGGTTGGCAGTTCTGGGTCCTGCACTCGAAGAATTTGGGAATTCCACCTGGAAGCACCTATGTGTCAGTGCTGGCAGCAGAGAGCACAGCCAGGGGCTCCCAGAGCAGATGGCCAAGGTCCCTCGTGATGAGATGTCTAGTCCTGTCCCAGGGAGAGGGAAGGGTGTGGTGTTAGCTGTTGCTGCCCTTAGGTCTGCCCCTGGTTGGTGTGCACCTTCCTGCAGCACTCAGGAGAGTCCCTTACAGCTGAAGGTGGAGAAGGAGGAGGAGAGTGATTTCTCCCTGAGCAAGTCATGTTGGTGAAGATTAAACTGGATCTGGCCAGGTAGAATTTTTGAACAGCACCTATGAGTACTGTTGGGGCTCCTCTGTGGTGGCTGCTTCTCCAAAGGTTTGTATTGCTTTGGACTCATCCTGAAGCTGTTTGGAATGTGGAGAGTGGCATCATTCTGCTTACAGAGAGGTGTAATATTGCTGGCGGAGCAGAGAAAGTTGGTGTCTGTCCAGTGCAAGGCACTTCAGACGGGACAGAAATGGAACAGGACCTCATCACCTGTTGTAGCATTTACTGGTGCGTGTTGGAAGATCCAGGATCTGCCCTTCCTCAAGGGAAGGAGGAAGGACAAGCCCAGGGAAAGGCTGGTGTGTCTCTGTGTAAACTGTCCCATCACCCCTGGTCTGCAAACTCTCCTCCTCTTGCTAGTTAATATTAGTATTCCGTTTGTGGAACGGGCGATGCAATTAACACAAAGGTACAGTCATTCATTCTGACTGGAGGACTCCTGGGATCAGATGTACTGGGGATAGGAAGCGGAGGCTTTCTGCTGGGAAAGAATGTCACAGCACAGCGGACACAGAAATGAAAAGCTATTAATAATGATCCCGGAACTTCACTTCCATCAGCTGTTTATTTAAAGGTGCTCCATATTCAAAGCCTCCTGATTTATGTGGGCAATAACACTCACAGTCCTGGGATCACTTTTTTAAGCAAGGCTAATGGGGTGAAACCATCATACTGCGACAGTAGAGATCAAGCTGGGAAAATGATACTGGAGAGAAAAATAAACTATTGCCTAGATAATCCCTGAGCTACGCTGGGCTGGGAGCTGGTGTGAGCTCCCTGTTCTTCCAGCATTTATTAAGGCTTTTGCTTCCTTTTTTTTTTTTTCTCTTGGTCTTTGTGAACAGAATTTAGCGGGCATGGAAGGATATAAAAATTTGATTCTACCAGACTGGATGCTAAAATGCTTCTTCATTTGCATGCAAGTGACCTGGGACAGGTAGTCTCTGTGTCCTTGTCTCCAGAGCTCCCATCCTGACTTGGTCCATTCCCAAAGGACTGGTTCCTCTGGGGAAAGGGATCTGTGCCCTCTGCTGCACGGGTTTTCCTTGCACAGGAGTGCCTGGGGGAACAGCAATGGGATGTTCTGGGCTGTGGCACAGAGGGGATGAAGGCCAGCTCTGCTCTGGGGGTGTCTGGTTGCCATGTGGGTTCTCTTTATGGGGCTGTTCACCCCAGCAAGGAGGGCTTCTTGGCATGTGAATTTGGCAGAAACTCATAGTGATTGCCTTATTCTGCAGTTAAATCACAACAGGAGGTTGGGCTCAAACCTCCTGGCAGGAGGAAGTGTGAGGGTGGTGCCAGTTTCTTCTGACTGTGCAAGTCAGGAGGACAGGAGCTGGTTTCAGCAGCTCCCTCTGGCCGTGGGGCGGTGTGCAGTGATGCTGGCCATCAGGATGTGTGGCTTGTGGTGTCTGCAGGGCAGTGAGCAGCTTTTGGCAAAGCCTGGATGTTTTCCTGGGGAGGTGAAACAGCCCCGAGGCCACCGAGCTGCAGTTCGAGTTGCTCTGGGCAGTGAGTGACTCCTGGGACATGACTCTAAGCACTGCTCATTGTCAGGAGCTGGTAGTGCTGATGTGATTAGTAGAATGAAGCAAATTATTCCAAATAAATAATGCATCAATCATTAATGGTTGAATGCAAAATTTAGCCTGTTGCTGTTGTCTGCAGGTTGCTTACAAGGAGGTCAGTCTTTTATTCTGGAGAAGGCTGTTATCTGCAGCTCGTGGGCAGGCGCTGTGCTCTGAGCATTCCTGGCACATCTCCAGTGTGTAGGTCCCTGGCCCAGCAAGAGGCTCTGGTCCCTGCTGGTTGTTCTTTGTGAGGGACAGATGGGCTTTGCTTTGAACCAGGGTGACTATCCAGAGGCTCCTGTGGGACTGCAATGCTCTGGTGCTTGTTTTCAAGAATGCAGCTCACTGCTGAGCCGTTTCTGCTCTACGTGCAGCCTCAGGTACCCAGGAAGGGACATAGCAGAGCTCTGATCATCTGGGCAGCCCCTCTCCTTGCTGTGCTCCGCTTGGAGACACTGACTTTTAAACAGTGTGTTGGGGACTCAGCTGCCAGGGATTTCTGCCAGCTGTGGTGGAGTGTTCTGCACAGTGCTGCACCTTAGCCAAGCATATTTGCTTTCTCTTTGGGGGATGAAGCTGTGAAACATCTGCTTCAGGTTCCTAAATTCCTGTGGTACTCAGATTGCTTCTTTTCTTCCTGGTGCTGAGGAATTCCTGGAGAGCAGGAAGGTTTGAAGCATCTCCTTCCAAACCAGAAAAGCCTGTCTGTAGGCAGGGCAGTGTTGGATTTTAGCAGGATGCTGCAGAAGTAATTTTCTTACCCATTATACTATCTTGTTTCTAATTTTTATTTAATGAGCTCCTCTGAAAAAAAGCAAATCGTTGTAACAGTTTTCTTAAGTGTGAGAGATCAGGCTGAAATTGGCATTAGGGAGACTAATTACACTCATTCTTCCACCTTTCTAACAGCTGTTTATTGCTGCAGGCTTGTCCTGTGGTGCTGAGGAAGCCACTTAGCTTGGGCCAAAGGCACCTGAAGAGGTATCTGCAGCAGAAAGTTGGTGCCGGCTTCTAATCTGGGCTGTGCACAACCAGATCATCCTGTTCCACTGCAGAAAAGTACTGTGAAAACTGCAGGTGCAGCCCCCCAGGTCTTGCCCTGGTTTTTTGCAGCTCTCTTTCTCACAATCTCTGTGCCTCATTGTGGAGGATCCTGTGGGGGCCTGGTCTTAGTCCCAAAATGACAGTGTGCTGTCAGGGGAAGGGACTTCCTGAGTCTCATGGTTCTGTAAAGAGGGCTTGCAGATCTCCTGTCATGAAGATTGAGGGATTTCCAAGGACAAAATTGCTAAGAGGATTAAGATGTGTAGGGGAAGAAGAGTGAGCAGCAGCAAGAGACCTTCCTGAAAGTGTTGTGTGCCTGCCATAGTATTTATTTCACCAGAGGACTGAGTCTGAACCTGACCTTGAACCTTGAGAAGCAAATTGAAGAACGTTTCTTTGAACCTTTCTGACTCAGTATAATACCCACTTGTTATTCTGTGTAGGAATCTGGGGAGTCTTTCACAAGAGGTAGAAAGTTGCAGACATAGCTATGAACATCTTCAATTTTCCATTTAATCACACAATATTGAATGATAAATAATTCATGCATCTGCCAAACATTGGCTTAAAAGAACCCAATTCCCTCCACATTTGTCAAAGCAGAAGAATTCCATTTTGTGCTTCTTTTATTTTACTTTGTCCTTTAATTCCTGTCCAAATGGCCTGTTGTCTGGGCCATCAGCTTTGATTCCACCTGTCCTGTTTTGGGCTCACACCTTTCCTTTTTTGTCACTTTTGCTGGTGTTCAGGGCCTGAAGAGGTGGCAGCAGGAGGCAAGGAGGGGAGTGATGGTGTCCCGTTGTGTCCTTGGGCTGTGCCACAGGTGCAGCTCTGGCAGTGGAGGCTGGTGAGAGTTCTCTGCCCACTGCACAAGAGCACTTCTGGCTCCTCAGGAGGTGCTGGGGCATAAAAGATGCGGCTCTTTGAGGAATGCAGCTTCTGACTCTATACAGGGTGTTTGTATGGGAATGACTTTCAGATAAAGACTTGCTCTGAGCTCGGGAGCTCTCTCGCCACAGCAGGAGGAGCTCTGTCCATCCCAGAAATTGTGACAGAGATGCTGTGATGGCTGCTTCCACCTCCTCTCTGAGACTGTTTTTAAAGACGAATTAAAAGTATTGTATTCACGTAGACAAGGCATGAAAATTCCGTATTTGGAAAAGAATTGCTGCAGAGCGAGACCGTTATGGCTGTAAAAACCTCTTCCCTAGGGCAAATGTTGAGATTTTCTTTGCAATTAAAATTTCTTTGAAACTTGGACTAGAGAAGATTTGGAGGAAAAAAAACCAACTCCTTAACTTTGAAAATACTTCTTTCCAAACAATGCTTGTGTGAGAGCTTTAACAAATAGTGTTCCTTCCAGTGTGTCTGATAGCAGAAAGTGACTGAACATGAGAAGTCAAAAGGTTGTGAATAGCTCCTGCTCTGGCAGATGCCTCATTCTTCTATTATAATTTTTCAAGGCAGCATCAATGAGGACAATAATTAAACTTAAAGCAACACTAAAAAGAAGGGAGAAGATGCATGTTTAGTCATACAGACCTGAGCATTGTGTGGTACACATTCCTCTGCAAAAACAACTTTTCTCAACTGTGTGCAAGTTTATCTGAGAAGAAAGGCAGATGAAGGAGTTCCTTGCTGGGAGAATAGTTCCAAGGAAGCAGAAAGAGGAAATCCAGGGATTTACTTCAAGAATAAGTATGACTAAACTTTTATTACAGATAATGGGTTTTCTGCCCTGTTGTCAAAGCTGAGGCTAGGGTGACATCAGAGAGAGAACTTGATTTTATCATTGTCTGTCTATCTTCTGTGGTCTGTATCAGGGCTGAAGACTTTCTGAAAGGCAGATTGTTACCAAATATTGCCTTGCAGGGTCTGGACCTGCACTTGGGATATGTTTATCCAGTAACTGATTACACGACCCTTTCACTGTGTAAGTAAAGATAAAAGTAATTTAAATATCTAATTCAAAAGTCTCTACAGTTTTGAATCCTTTTGCCACTGATCTCCAGCATTTGTACATTGTGTGATGCTATGTGCCATCCAGGTTAATATCTCTAGCCATCTCTCACTGGATTGGGAAAATTTGGTGATATTCTGGAAAGGACACTGAGTTAGAGCCTGCCTTCTGCAGGATCCATTTCAGCAGAGGGTGCAACAGGGGTTCCAGAGCTTGCAGTGGCAAAAACCTGTCAAGCTTCCAGATGCTCTCTGTAGCACCAGGATCCTGGCACTTTGTCCAGCTTTATCTGAACATTGAGCTTTAAATGCCCCTGATGTGATCTGCTGTGGAATGGGAACTTGCAGTGCAGTGGCTATGATCATCATCTGTATTGATGTGAGTGGGCATCCCACACCTTTTCTCTCAGCAGTGCTGCCAGCCCTTACAGAATTAGTGATGTGTGTTCATGTATTCCAGTCAAGGGCACTGGTTTGTGGGGGCTGCAGCCAGGTTGTGTAGTTGGTCCCTGGTGTTCTGAAACTGCTGTTCTGTCCCTGTGGGGCAGAGGGCTCAATGCCCTGACCATTCCATTGTCCAGCCCAAAGGGGTAATCCTGGGGAGCCTCTTGAATGCTCGAGAGAAGTTGTGGGGATATGGGTGGGTGCTTGGCCAGGGTGCAGTGGTCCAGGCTTGGTGTGGTACTGGTGTGTGTTGCCAAGAGAAAGCATGTGGGATGTTGGAAGCTTGATTGTGATACACCTGCCTGGCCTGGAGTTGACAGTGTTTTATGTCTGGTAAGATTGCTTTATCCCTCGTCTGTAGATTTCAAGAAGAAGTTTATAAAAGGGGAAAAAAAAGTATCTTTGCCTCATCTTGTCTTACAATATCCAGTAGAGAAAGTGAGCTCCAGAGAGCCTGAGTTCATGTCTTAGCCCTAGGCCTGGAGATTATGAAGCATCTTAAAGCTTTGCAGCAGCCTTGCCATGCTTGTATTACCTCCATACAACAGATCCAGGGAGTGTGCTCTGGCCAGCCTGTTCCTTTTCCCAGGAAGGGGAGCATTAAGCGGATTTGAATCCTGTTTAACAGGAGGAGCCGTGGTCACAGCCCCCGTGCTGCACTGTAGGCAGTACTAGAGAATTGCTGTTGGAGTAATTGCAGGCTTTCTCCTGCCCCATCTCCCAGCAGGTGCTGTCTGAGGCTGGGCTGTTGCGCTGCCCACGCTCTCGGATGTGAGGCAGGTGGGCTCCCTGCGGATGTAGACTGAGCTGGCACCAATCTGATCCCCAGAGCTGCTCCTGTGCTTGCACGTGGCTTCAGCTGTTCCCTTGAGGTGACAGAACTGACACGTGTGGATGGTGCTGGAGCCTGTGCAGACCGTCTGAGCTCTCAGGTAAAGGCACAATGGGGTCAGGAAGGGCTGGGCAAAGAATGGAAGGGGCTGGTTGACACCTGACGTTGGTCCCACTCTTTAGAAAGGATCTCCAGATAGGTTTGCATGTTTTGGGAACGAGCTGGTGTGAAACTTGTACTCTTCTTGCTGCTCTAACAGTGGGGCACTTATGGCTGCTTGCTGGGAGTCAAGTAGGAGCTTTTGTCCATCTGACTTTGTCCTGGGTTGTCTCCAAAGGTGCTGTAGTCCTGCCTATTGGAAGCAGAACTGCAAACCACTGACAAAGCTGTGACTGCTCTCTCTGCATCTCTAACCTGCCTCTGACATCTCCCCATGCTCTTCTCTGCAGCCTCCTGGCTGTGGTCAGTGCCAAAGCTGGCAGAACAGTGCGGGACCTGTGTGGTTCCTCATGACTGTGGTCAGAGATACCTGCTCCAGACCTTGGGAGACTGACACACCAGAGCTCTTCTCATGCCCCTTTTATCCCTTCATGATCCACCCTTGGGAGAGCACATTGTAAGGAGCAGCTCTCTGGCAGCATGAGAGTCCACAGGCTCCCAGTTTTCAGCCAAGGGGTTGGGATTCTGCATGCAAGCACTGGCAGCCACTGCTGTCCCCACCCTGAGGACTGTCCCTGCTGTGCTGCTGTCTGCTCCTTCCTTGGCTTTGCAGGGAAGCAGAGCTGGAGCTGGATAAGGGGTGCTCCTGGTTTGAACTCATTTTCCAGGCAGATAATCCAGCAGCAGGAGGACCGTGGGCATAAGGACTGAGCTATTGTCTCTGACCAGCGACGCTCTGACTGCAGCCTTCATCTCCTTGTGTCCTCTGGGGTGTGGAAGTGCCATGGAAAAGCAGAAGAAAGCCCAAGCTTAAAGGAGCTCCTGTCTTGTGCTTGGTATTCCTGCAGTGGCTCTGCATTCTAGAGGGGTGGCACAAGCAGTGCCTTGCTCTTGCCTTGCTCCCCAGCAGCCTTTGTAGCATCCTCGTGGCTGTTCTGAACAGCTGGAGCAGTCCTGATGCTCGTGCTGGTAGCTGGTGCCACCCTGCTGGGAGGAGTCGGGAGCCAAAGCAGGACATTCAAGCTCACGTTTGTTGAGGCTGCAGGCAAGGGTTGAGGAGAGAGGGCTCTCTTTCCCTGCCTTTGCATCTTCTGGTACCTGGTGGGCAGTTCTGTTTTGTACCGATTATCAGGGCTTGTCTCAGAGGAGCAGTACTGGAGTGCCAACCCCCCAGTAGAGCTACGTGTGTGGGAGCCCTGCATGAGCTCGCAGGGATGCTCCCTGGCCTCTGGGTGGGACAACCCTTCCTGGGCTCCTGAGGCACCACTGCCCTGGCCCTGCTGTGTTGGGCAGTCATGCAGGACTGTGGAGTACTGGGCAGTGCTATCCTGGTGTGCTATTGCCTGCCCACATCTTCCCCCTCCCCCTGCCTACTTTCTCCTGCATCAGCCTGCATTTGTAAAATGAAATAAATATTGACATGGACGGGATGCTATTCAATTTGTCCTGATCACTGGGCTGCGGTGAGTTCTGACAGAGCACAGTGTAAAACATAAGCTCAGGATGTAATTTCTACTGTCAACATGATGTACAGTATAGCTGTGCCAAATGCACACCAACAAACTGCACGAGCTCTTGTGGGGAGGGGAGGTGGGAGTTACGCTGATAATTGGGAAGCAGGGATGGCAGAGCAGCAGGAGAGAGGACATCACCCTGGGCCTGGGGCAGTGTGAGGGTCTGGTGCATCGCTCTCTGCATGGAAACCTGCTGGGTGTGGTGAGTGCTGGGCATGCTGCTGTGCGGGTGCACGTGGGCAGGGCTGGCTGCAGCAGCAGCTCCCACTGGTTATTTACAGCCCCGCTGCTCACGTGTGGCAGAGAGAAGTGGCACTTCCAGCTGCTGGTGAAAGGTTTTCAACAACGCAGGGAAATAAATATTGTGCTAGTCCTGGTTCCTATGCATGGGACCTTCTGGGGAGTCTTGATTCCTGCTGCTGCAAGGGCATGAGCAGGACTTGGGACTCTTGGCTTTGCAGCCTCTGGAAGAGGTCTGTGATGTGACAGCTGGAAAGAAGGGTGTGCACACTGAGGAGAGACATGACCCAGAAAAGACACAGGCTGAGAATTTATCACTGTAGAAGGATCTTGTTTGTGGCAATGAGCCTGGCTACAGATGTGTCTCTGGGTCAGCATTTTGTGGTGCAGGGGACTGGAGCCCACCACAGGTTCTGTGGTTGGGCTTTGATGTCTGGGACCTGGATGAGGCAACTTGGGTTACAGCACCTGCATTGCTGCCCCCAGGAAGAGCATGCAGACAGCTCAGCTGAGAGTAGCTGAACTTTGGACATGTGAGACAGTCACCAGCAAACCGCATTAGCTCAGATGAGAAATCCGTTAAATATAAAAAACAGCACAATAGCTGAGACTCTGTACATAAGGTTGTGTTTCCCACAGCAACGCAGCCCAGCCCATGGGTGCTCAGCAGGGCTCTCCGTGACAGAATCTGCTCTGTGGAGTGCTCAGATGCAACAGGGCTGAACAAGTTGCCTTGGGAACTGTGGGCCAGCTTGTCTGCCAGCCAGGGAGCAGCTCTGCTCAAGTGGAGTTCGCCCACTGCAGCATCCTCTGCCCTCACTTCCTCTTTTCTGCCTTGCCTTAGTGTGTGCATTTAAACTGTTATTGTTACTGGTTTATTGATAGTGTTTGGGATTGCGCTGCTTCCGTTGATGTGCTGTAACTCTGCTCAGGCTGACAGAGAAGGCCCAGTGTCCATTTCTGAACAAGGAGCAGTGCCATTCCTGCGTGCACAGGGCTGTCTGCAGGTGTGGCTGGGGTAGTTGTGTCGTGGAGGAATTCAGATGCCGCTAAGGTGTGAATGGTGTGATGAGGGGAATGAAGGTGGCTCCTACTGCCATCACAGAGCCAGTGTTGGTGCTTTCTGCCAGCTGTGTGCCCTGGGTGCTGGGTCCTGGAGGCAGTGGGAATGTGCTGCCTTCATGTGCCAGCTCAGTCGGAGACCCTGGATGCTGATGTTCGTTGTGGTGCCAGGACTTGCTCCATTGGACTGGCTTTCTTTCAGCCTCCCCATGTGTTCAGAAGGCCTTCAGTGTTGCAGAGCTGCTCCCTGGCACTGGCATTGCTGCCTTGTCAGGCTTCTGGCAGGGCTTTATAAATCAGTGTGGATGGATCTGCTCCTGTGTAGCAAGGAGAGGATGCTCGATGGGCAGAGTGGGAGACTTCAGCAGGTGGTGGCTGCTTCTCCCCAAGGCTCTGCCGACAGAGTTGTCCTGCGAACACGTGCAGATGGGTTCCTTTTTAAATTCTCTTTCTGGCAGTTGAGTTTACCAGCTACAACTCGTTTGTACTCAGATTTTGGATGGAGCCAGAGGTGTTGCCTTCAAGTGCTGCAGTATGGCAGGGCAGAGATGCTGGATAGGGTGTTCTTCCCACACTTACTGTTTGCCCTTGGTGCTGACCTGAAACTCTTGCTCCGGCACAGCTTACGCTGTTCAGTTTATTGACATGTCTCACTGTCTGAGTAGCCTACTCCAAAATAACCACACATCTCCTAGGTGTGAGAATTTGGAGAGGTGCTGTTTGTGGCAGTGGTGCACTGTGTCTTGTTGTATTTACCTTCTATGTACTCAGGTAAGTGTGATAAAGCACATTTGCATCTGTGCTGTTCTTCTGAGTGTCTTGCTCTGGAGCCTGCTATGGGTCAAGCAGCCTCGGCTCTGTTGCTCCAGAGCAGGGACCCCAATCTCTGCCTTTGACCTGTGAAGTTATTTTACGCTATGCATGGGAAGAGATGGCTCAGTCCATCACCCACCTACAGATCATCTTGCTCCCCTAAGTGTCCTTCTGGTATTTGGTAGGGATCCTCACCAGCAGTGCAGCTGCCCTTTGGGAGCAGGGACAGGATGCACTTCTGCGTGGGAGCCTGGCTGCAAGACACAGTTGTGGCATTGCCAACAACCTCACCTGGCTGGTGTGGAAGTGTCTTCTTAACAAATGGGCTGGCAGGGAGGAGGGGTGGGGAGGAATGTTAGTGCTTCTGTACCATGATTGCTAACATAAAAATACACTGGAGACCCTGTCTTCCTTGGAGCTTGAAGTGCACAGGGCTGGCACACGTGACAGCTGATGTGCATGTGTGAGAGGAATATAGCGTGTGTACATAGGGAGGAAATGTGTGTGCACACCAGTGAGGCGCAAATAGACAAAAGAGGCCAGGGTGTATGAATTATGGCGGCTGTGCATGGGGTGGGATGTGTGTGAGCCCTTTTGGGGAATAGGTTTGTGCACATCATGTGACACACAACTTGTGAGCCATGAACAGGCAGTGTGAAACAATGTCTCCTGGTTCTCAGGAATGTGTTTGTCCAGACAAGTGAATGCAGAAAGGAAAGAGTGCAGCAGGCATTCCCTGTTTGGGAAATGGCCCTATTGGTGGAGTCACACAGGGGAACAGCGAGTGTGGGAAAGAGCTGGAGAAATATGTGGGAGCTGTCCCTCCTCTGAGCAGCTGGGACTGTTTAGATTCATGCAGGGGTCTGTGCAAAGTACAGTCCAGTTCTCTTTCTATGGGGAGTAGATGGACATTTAGTCCAGGATCATTTGTCTTTCCATTCACCCTTTTTCTGCCTCCTGTTTGGAGTAGCAGCTGACAGGAGATGAATTCTGCAGACTGGTGCATGTTTCATGAGTAGATCAGGCTGTTGCTGGTATCGCAGAGCTCTGGTGGAAGCTCAGGGCGTTGGTGCAGGGAGAGATGAATGCTGCACCCCCATCTCCTGATCAGACTTCTTCTGCCCAGGTGCTCTCTGGATGCAATGTACCCTTGGCTAAAGGTCTCCTGTCTCAGCCCTCAGTGCCTTGAGGGTGGCTTAAAGCTTACACCAGAGCCCTTTTTCAATGTTACCTTTAGAGTCAGCCAGGTGGTGAATTCTTGAACAGATGCTTTTCTCGTGCCCATGGCTGCAGAGGTGAGATGACAGAAAGGTTCTGTAGGGAAGGCTTGCAGCAGTGTCTGGACAGGCTGCACCTCCCATGCTCGGGGGCTGGCATCCCCCAGCGTGAGCCTTGTCTGCCAGTGCAGGATTGCTGTGGTCTGGTCCTGCACAGGCACCAGCAGCTGTGCAGTGCCAGGAGTGCTGCTACACATCTCCTAACAGTGTGGGCACCAACGACCCCCTCCAGGCACAGACCTCACTCCTCTCAACAGCCCGGACCATGTGGTGAGGGAGTGCCCTTGTCAGCAGGGTCCTTGGTCTCAGAGTCCCTGCTGGAGCAGATGTTTGCAGTGCTGAGAGCTCTGCAGCCCTTCCTGTTGTGTTCCTGCCCTGGCAGGACCTGCGGGACTTGGCCCTGCTGTGGAGCACCTGGGGCAGGGCAGGGTGGGAGATACTGGCCAAGGCTGCAGGAGCAGCATGGGGGGACGTTGGGCTCTGTTTTCACCCCGGCTCTGACACCTTGGCCTTTTCCAGGCTCCTAGAGATGCTGCTGACTGCCCTGCACCTCCCTGCGTGAGCCAGCAGAGAATGGAAGTGACCGGAATCATCTGGGCAAAGGACCCTTCACTGGGCACTGGGATGTCATCCCCCTGAAGATGGGAGTTACAAATGGCTTTGTGAACTGCACGTGTGGCACAGGCACCTGCACTGCCACACCGCTGGCACAGTAGTCCAAGGCTGCCACAGGACAGGCAGACGTTGGCCACAGCATCTCATCCTGTTAACTCCTCTGTGAAAACATTTGTGGAAAAGCTTTCCTTCTCCTCCTGTGAATGCCAGCAGTGGGTGGCTGTGCCCCGTGTGCCCACCAGCGGGGTGGGCAGCAGGCTGTGCATCACCCCCTTCTCCAGCGAGACCGGCGGCAGCCGAGCACGGAGCCCTGCAGCTCTGTCCCCGGGGACAAATGCCAGCTGCCACACTCTTCTCTGGAGACCCAGGAATTGCCTGCGAGGCACCAGCACTGACTGCTCCCACGCCAGCAGCGGGCAGTCCGGGACGCCGCCTGTCACAGATGTGACTCACGCTGGGACAGGAGTGCTCCGGCTGCAGGGCAATGCAGCAGGGACGGGGATGCTCTGCACTGACCAGGCAGCCTCACACTGCTAGTGTGGACTTCTCTCCTTCTCTTCCCTAAAGGATGCTGGCTGCCCGTCCAAACGCTCCTGCTCATGCAGCCTCCTAGAGTGCCATGGCGAAGGGTCTGCAGGGCTTCTCATGGACCATGCTGCTGCTGTTCTGCGCCATCCAGGAGCTGGGGTCCTGGGCCGTGCACACGGCGGTGGAGGGCCCTGGCCTAGGGGAGCCCGGGGACCCTGCACTGCTGGCCGGAGGGCGAGTGAAGCGTGGCTGGGTCTGGAATCAGTTCTTTGTGGTGGAGGAGTACACGGGCACAGAGCCGCTGTATGTGGGGAAGGTAAGCTGACCTGATGTCTCCATGGGGCTGACAGAGCCAGGGCTAGAGTGGACGTGCTGGCAGTGCCAGGCAGAGACCCATGTGAAGGTTGTTCACGGGGGCCTGGCTAGAGAAATACTCTGTGGACTGCAATGGCAGGAGCCTGGTCCCTGCTGGGGGTGGTGAGGTTAATGTGCTCCCAGAGATGAGGACAGGACACACCCAGATTTACATCTGTGTTCTTACAATCTTGTACTGGGTTCTTGTGATGTCTGGGGGTGGAGGCAAGAAGCCTTGTCCCTGTGGGAGCTGCTGGCAGGTCTCAGTGCCTTGCTAGGTAGGACTGGGTCTGTAGGTGGGAGCTCCGCACACTTCCCTGATGTCTGACTGCCTGGGAAGGCTGGGCATGGACCTCTGCTCCCTCCACTCCTGGTGTCCTAAGCCTGAAGGAGCATTTCACCTTGGGGTTGCTGGGCTTTATCCTTTTCTGGGAGCTTTGGAGATGCTGCTGCCCCACGTGTCAGGGAGATGTGTTGTTTGTATATGGGTGAAGGCAGTGCTAGCTGTTGGGACCAGTCAGAGGAACACGCTACAATCCAGCTAGAGCTGGAGGCATGGGCTCACCCCGAAAGAAAGTGCCCAGGAGCTTGTACAGCGGGCTGTCTGATGGCCTGAGCCGTCTGGGCATGAGTCTGGAGGAGCCTGAAAATGGGTTTCTTGGCTGGGGGCCAGCGGGGATTTCAGTGGTGATTTGTGTCCATTTCAGCAGACACTCAAAGCCGCGCTCCTCCGCCGCCCTCGGAGCAGGCACAGCTAATTCATGGCTCCCCTGGGAGCAGCGGAGGCACCGGGGCCTCTCACAGGCCTGGCAATGCCTCGGCTCCAAATGAACCCAAACCTACAACTCACCCGTTTTACAGCCCATTTCCACGTCACCCACCACATCGCCTGCCTGGCTCAGAACAGCAGCCAGCCTGCACTGAGATCACTGCCCGTGGATCCCCAGGGCTGAAAGCCATCAGGGCCAGGCTTTTCCTGGCGCTGGGAGAGGATGGGGTGCTCGCCTGGGACATTCTTTGTCCCCAGCAGTGTGCCAGCCCTCCTGGCACAGTCCTTGGGTCTGGAGCCTTCCTGCACTGGGGGACCCTGCAGAGTAGCTGGGGCTTGCCCTCTGTGGATGCCTCTCACACACCTACATGTGCTTTCTGAAGGGCCGATACCATTTCCATAAAATCTGGGTTCTCTAGCTAATCCTTCTTCTGAACTGTAATTTCCCCTGAGGCTGCTGTCAGTTTGATGTGGATTTCTTTGGGTTTTTTAAATAGAATTATGGGGTCAGCACTAGTTACAAACTTCTGCATGTGGACAGATCTATTTTAGATAGAGGAGAGGATTAAAGGGAAAAAAGCAGATTTAATTAAGTTGCTAATATTTAAAGAAAATTGATGAACTCGGGCTTTACGAGTTGGAGCAAACAGAGTGTGCCTTTATTACGGGCTAGTTTTTATTTGATTTTCTTTCTTTTCTAGCCCCAGAGTCATTTTTTATTTGTGTATCTGTGCTTTCTGTTTAATTGCCTTTAATAAGGAATGTGCACCTCTGTTCATATTTAATTTTGATTTAATTATTAGTATGTAATTAATGGCTTCGTAGGAATTCTGGTTGTAGTCTTTTAGGACAAGGAAACAATTTTCCTGCTTAACAAATGGGATGGATCAGCCTTTTGTCCGCCCTCTGGATGTCGCAGTTCTGCAGACACTGCTGTCCTTGCTTGGGGGCTGAGCTGCAGGCAGGGCTGGGTGGTCCCTCTGCTCTTAGGGCCCAGGGCTGTGTGACTTCAGTCTCCTGCCATACCCAGGGGTGGGGGGATCCCTGAGGCTGCATGGGAGCGTGGTGTTCCCCAAGCCTGCCTGCTGTGACAGGGAGGAGAGAACATCCCTGGGATGTGGTCCGGGTCTGTGGCATCTCCCCTCAGGTTTCTGTAGTCTGCGATCTGGCCCTCCCCCATTAGTTGTTGTTTAGCCAAGCAGCACAGATTTAGCTCTTTTAATCTTCCCCTGTAAATCAATCTCTGCAGCCCCTTGAGCCCGGGCTCCATTTTTCTTCCTAGCATTCCCGTTTGCAGGGATGCTGGTGTCTGCTCCGAGCAGTCAGTGATGAGCAAATATGTGAAGAGGATGTGCTGAGAGCTCAGTGTGATGCTGGATGCTTTATCTCTGGCCTAATTATTAATCATGAGCCTGGTGTTCAGCAGAAAAATGCAGGTTTCTGCTACCTGTGCTGTACAGACCTGGTGCTCCTTCTTCGTTCTGAAAAGCTGATGGAGTAGCAGTGAGAACTGGGGAGAGGATGATAAAGTGAAGAGGGCAGCAAGCTCTCCACCAGCCAGTGGGGAGGGTTGGGACTGGATGGCCAGGCTGGGATGACCATCCCCACGGACCAGGGCGGGATGACCACCCCATAGGCACATCCCAAGAGGTGCTGCCCCAGCAGATTTGCAGCCAAAGCCATCACAGCGGTCCCAGCCTCTGCTGGGCTCGCAGCCCTGTTTGTGAGCTGAGTGAAGGTCTCCTTCCAGGCAAGCCTTGAGAGATGTGTCACCATGGGCGGTAATTTGTGAATGTTGTGCAAAATGCATTGAATTGTCTAACGTGTGGGTTCCTCACTTGTGAAATAAATATATAAACTGTATCTAACAAGACAAATATAATGAAGGCATCGTAAAAAAAGAGGCAGCTCTGGTATAAATTCTTGCTGGTAGAGCTGTATGTCTGAAAGGTGGATTATAGAGCTGCAGTTTGGAAGATTGAATGGCCCATAAACATTTTCATATTTCATTAGCCGATTAATGGACGGCTTTTTTTTTTTTTTTTGGAGGGGGGACATGACTTTGCTGATTCTAAGCAGAAATTGTAGGAAACAAATGAAAGCAGCTGATGAAACCTTTCCGGGGGCCTGTCCCGTTATGGATTGTCCCAATTAATGCCCATGCTGCTCTCTGTCAAGATGCATTCTGCCTGTCCAGTTACTGTTAATAGATTTCTCATAAGTGGCTGGATTGTAGAAACCTCATAACTCAGTTTAATGCCACCAATAAAATTATCTCTGGACGTCTGGCCTGGATTCCAGTCAGCTCTTGGTCCGTAGGGAACTGCTGTTTACCCTTTCTTTTCCTAATTCCAAACATTGTCTTAATTAAAAAATGAAGCAGCAGAGATTTCCTGCAAAGGCATCTCCCTCAGGGTCTTTTTTTAGTCCTGAACATGAGCCGATTTGTCACATTCTTTTGCAGATTTTGTCCAGATGGGGCTCTGGCCATGATGATGGGATGCTGTGACCCCCTATTACCCTGCCATGTAAACCCAGCACAGGGGGGCAGTGAGTGTGTGAGCCCTTCAGCAGGGAGACTTGTCAGGACCAGCTGCCCAGATCATGGAGGGTGGCTGTGGCTGAGGCAAAGCAGGTGGATGAGGATGGACTTTGGGCAACTGGTTGTGTAGAAGGGCAGGGATGCTGATGGTGAGGTACCTGTGCAGCTTGGGAGAGGTGATCCCACATTGCCAGAGTCCTTGCCCATAGAGAAGCCTCTTTCTTTGGAGTGCAGTTGAATTGTCCTTCCCTTTTCCATCATCTCCTAACCCCTTATTAAAGGGGTTTGTCCCTTGGTTTGTAGTGGGGGTGGGCACTGGCAGAATCTGTGATCTGCAGAGCCGTAAAGGCAGGCCTGAAGTTCCAGGTTTTTGGGCCTTTCTTCGTGCACAGGAGTTGTTTGGTGGTGCTCTGGGTCACTCGCCAGTCCAGTGGGAGCAGAGGGACATCACAGAGAGGCCATGGGCATCTTGTGCAGGTGGCTGGGGTTGGGTGCAAGCACAGCCCCAGCCTGCTCCCACCCTCTCCCTCTTTCCCTGGCAGATCCACTCAGACTCTGATGAGGGAGACGGCTCCATCAAGTACACCATCTCCGGGGAGGGCGCAGGGACCATCTTCCTCATCGACGAGATCACAGGTGACATCCACGCCACCGAGCGCCTGGACCGGGAGCAGAAAACCTTCTACACGCTGCGGGCGCAGGCCCGGGACCGGCAGACGGACCAGCTGCTGGAGCCCGAGTCCGAGTTCATCATCAAGGTGCAGGACATCAACGACAGCGAGCCGCGCTTCCTGGAGGGGCCCTACATCGGCAGCGTGGCGGAGCTGTCCCCCGTCGGTACGTCTGCTGGGGGGACAGTGTGGGTTGGGAAACCTGCGCCTCTCTCCCGTCAAACCTTGAGCCTGTTGCACCCCACAAAAACCGCTTGCAAATCCCAGGGATTCCAGAGTTAGGGAGCCAAAAGGGAAAAATAAATAAGGTGGCTTAAGAAAAACAAGTGGATAAATCCTCTGAGCTGATTGCCAGCCTTTGGCTGAGCGCTCAGTCTCAGCCCTAAGCTGTGCTCTGGGGATGGGTCGTGGTGGTGCCAGCTGCCTGCTGTGCATTGACTCCGGCTTTGCTTAGCCCCCTCCCTCCTAAATGCTGGGGGGTTGGACTAAGCCCTCACAGGCCACATGTCTGCCTGTGGTTGAGATTGGTCTGGGTGGTGCTTCTCCCCCAAATCAGGCCATCCTCTGTGTGCTGCTTTGCTGCTCTTCTGAGTCCCAGGACTGCCCAGACATCATCCCTTTGTGTGTCCCCATGCAGACCTGCCAGGCTCTTCTCAGCTGGATCTGTCCTTCTCTGAGGGGCCAGGCCTTGTAGGCTGAGATTGGGGAATTCATGTCCCTGTGACAGAAGTGTGCCTTCCCTGTGTTAACCTTAACTGCCCATCCCCTTGGCACCAGGCCCCTTTTAAGTGTGTTGGTGATCAACCTCACTGGAGCTCTGAGGGCCAGGCTGGGGGGATGATGAGGCTACATGAGTCCATCCCCCTGAGATGGCAGAGCAGGACAGTCGGCTTTGTGCTCACCCAAGCATCGGAATGGGTGCAGGGGTGATGTGTGAGCTGCAGCACTGCTGCCCTTGCTCTTGCTGCTGGGTTCCCATGCTGCTGAGCACAGCTGGAGTCCAGGAGAATGGCTGGTGCTGCACTGCCCAGAGCCGCAGTGTTCCCTGTCCACGCCGTTCCCTGTCCACGCCGGGCTCTCTGCTACCCCTGTAGCAGGCTGTGTGTGCCAGTGTGTGCTGCAAGCAGGAACTGTAAATCACTGTTCCCAAAGGCTGTATCAGGTAGAAGACAGCTTGTGAAAGGCTGACATTGAAGGTCAGGCAGGACCCCAACACTGTCAGCAAGGGTTGAGTCAGCACAGGGGACACTAACAGTGCCAGGGCTGCAGAGAGCTCCCAGGGCAGGGGAACAGCTGAGCTGCACAGGGGTCTTGAGGGGCCAGGTCAGGTGAACCCCCAGGTCCTGCTGTGCTGCTGCAGGGAGGTCTGGCTGCAGAGTGCAGGGGATGGTGCTCAGCTCTGCACGGCCTCAGGACAGAGCTCTCTCTGGCTGTCCGTGGTTCATGTGCAGCATATTGCAAGGCTGATGCATCTGGCCTCCAGCAGGTACAGATGTACAGGAATTGCCTGCACCAGAGAAGCTGCTGCTGCCTGGATTTTGTTGATGTATGGAGAAAAAGTTCTCCTGAGGCATCCCAAGCTCTCCTTCCGCTTCCAGTTACCTGCACAAATCCTTCCCTCAGTCAGAGAGTGACCCCTTGAACTATAGCTGTGTGCTCCTGGAGAAATGAAAGACAGCATGTGGGCACCAAAGCAAGAGGCATCCTGTTCCCAAAGGGAAGAAAGAAATTAAATTAATCTAATTTGCTTGAACAACATTTTAAAAAGCAAGGAATTCTCAACTTGGAGTATTAGACAAGGATCCCAGTTCTTTGAAAATCACTAACAATTATGGAGCTGCCTGATCAGACTGATGTGAACAAGACATATCAAAGGAGACAGTTTCTATGCGAAATTGGAGATCAGAGGGAGAAAGAAACACGGTTTCACAACATGAAAGAAGGCGATTCCTGCAAATTAAAATACTCGGAAGTTAAAAGTGAAGAGAAGTGCTGTGAACGGCGTGGGCTGCATTTCCCAGCTGTGTGCTTAGAGAGGAGAGCTGGAGCCAAGAGCCTGTTCTGCTTTCCAGGCTACCTGCCTGCCACAGCCTCGGAGCCTTCTGCAGCCTGGCCATCCTGGGGAGTGTACAGGCTCCTCCAGAGCAGCCTTGCCCTGGAAATGGCCCAGGGAGGGCCTCACACATCATCTTCCCATAGTGCTGCTGCCCGGGCCCCAGCAGTGTGAGTGCAGAGCTGCAGGGACCCACACGCTGCTGCTGCAAGTCCCCAGCTCCCTCCCACTTCTCCCTCGCCTTACCAGTGCTTTGCCCAGGAACAGGCAGCACGAAGGACAAGATGGACACATCCTGTGAAACCATAAACAGGCAAGGCTGGCCAGGAGCTTTCTGCTTGACCCTCTGAGGTTCAGCAGCTGGGAGGTAGATGGGGCTGGTAAAGGACCTGGTTTGAGAAGTTCAGCTCCAGGTGCTGTAGGAAGGGCTGAGGGTGCAGGACATGGGAATCTGCTGGGCTGGGGAGAGGGGGGAGGTGAAGTTCAGGATGTTCTTGTGGGAAGTGACCTGCCAGGCCCTTTTTGTGTGAGAGTGCTCCTTTTGTGGCATCAAGGCTGGGTGCAGCTGGGGTCATGGCTTTGTTGTGGTTGCTGTTGATAGTGATGTTTACTGTCTCTGAGGGGGACAGAGCATCTCCCCTAGACCTGTGGGGTATTTTCATGAGAGTGAATGGGGAGTGTGCCTTGCTGCCTTTCTGAGTGTGGATAGAGGTGATCCCAGCTTGGTGCCTGGGATCATGCCTGCTCTCAGCACCATTTGGATTCAGCTGTGCTCTGCTGGGGAAGGGGCTGGGATGGGGTCACTCCAAGGGCAGGGCTGCTCTCCAGCTTGGAGCTGTAGAGAGCTGCTCATTCCTTGTCTGTGCTGCTCCGAAGCCTTTGCTCTGCATCCCAGCCTGAAAAGTTAAGGGTGACCCCTTCTTCCTCCTCCTGTGGTCTTGCCTTCCCAGACCTCGCTGGGGTTTGTGCTTGGGTGGTTTTCGTTCTCACTCAAGGCAGCTCTCAGCTGCACTCTCCATTCCCTGCCAAAAGCAGAGTCCCAGCTCCCAGAGGTGGGTGCCTTCCTGGGGCGTGAAGAGGAATAAACCAAATACAGTCAGATCCGCTCCGTGACAGCAGGAGCAGATCAAAGGACATTATTTGCATAATGAAGGAGTACTAATTGGGAGGGAAAGTCATTTGATTTCCTAGTGTCTAAGAGGGAATAACAAATGAGAGAACTGCACAAACTGTCAGAGTAACTGGGAGTGCTTTGCAGCACAGCTGCCCCTTGCTCTGTGCTGGGGCCAGGGCAGTGTGTTTGGGTAGACATCGTAAGTGCTGCCTGAGACTGTGAGACTGAGGGTGCACTAAAGGCCTCTTTGTTCCAGGATCTTGCCTTGGCAGTGGTCAGAGTGCATTCTTAGAAAGAAGGAACAGCATACACAGCACAAGTGATGATCCTCTTAATATTCTACCAGCCAGCATCAGTTTTCAGGTTGGAAATTTCTTTGGCTGTGGGTGGTTTCTGGGGGTTTAGTCAGCTTTAGTATCTGTCTTCCATGAACTCATCCAGACTCACTGTAAACCTCTGCAAAGGGAAAGGAAAAGGTTGTTATCTGATGGATCAAAAGTGGCAGACGCAGGATGGTGGGGAGGATAAGGCTGGAGTGTGGGATTTGTAAAGGGCAGAGGTGGTGCCTGGAGCTAACCCCAGCCTATGAGCCAGGCTGGAGATTGTTTTCTACACAGGGATATCCTGCACTTGGAAGAAGCACATCCAAAGTGGAAGCTGACTCAACAGCTTTATCTGACCTCCCTTGGCACAGCAGAACCAGCTGCAAAACCAGCAACTGGCTTTTATGTGGAAACCTGATGTGGCCTGGGGAGTCAGGAGCAGTAGTGCAGCTGCTGTGGGATGTTTGCTGCCCGGCAGGGAGGGCAGCTGGGGCTGTAGAGGGGTGGAGAGGTCCCTGCCCAGCCCCCTGAGGGAGCTGGGCTGGAGGCAATGCCCTGGAGTCACCCAGGCTGAGTGAGACAGGGGCTCCTGGAGCTGCTTGGGAGCACTTTCACTGACTGCCCCGTGCCCACAGCTGTGCACGCCAAGGAGTCTATGTGCAGAGTGTGTAAACCCTGTTTACAGCTCCACTGCTGTCCTGTCACCTCAGGGAGAGGCTGCTGGCCAGGAGCTTGCAGGCTGCTCTGTGCTGGCACCCGAGGCTCAGCCTCTGTGGGTACCCCAGTGTGGATCTCTCCAAAACATCAGAGTTGAGCAGAATCCAGTACCAAAGGGAGAGACTGAAGCTGCAGAAGAATGTAGAATGGGCCCCAGCCAACTGCCTTGGAGTTGCAGGAGCTTCACCTTGTCAGAGGAGATGCTAAAATTAACTGTATTTTGGGCTCCTTTCCTGAGCTCCCTGGGGTCTGCTTAACAGCTCTGTGCTGCACTCAGGCATGAGCCCAAAGCCAGCACATGGTGCCTCCTGTAAGGAAACTCTGTTGGTTGCACAGGGTGAGTGTTGCAGCCCAGAGCTCACTTGTGGGGTCTTTGGGGAGCAGGCAAGGCCTGGAATGAGGAGCATGCCAGGAAAGGCATATGCTTTCATCAGAACATCACTCCTCCCTTGGTGCATTTCACTCTCATTTCTCTGTGCAGCACCATGTCCAGATTAGAGGCGATTTGGCTGTACAGACAGAAACTTGGGGTCAAGCCCTGACTCCAGCACAAAGCTGGCTGAATGCAGAAGTGATTATTGTGAAGAGAAATTGTTTAATCTCCATGCTGGAAGCAGAGGAAAACACTTTGTTTACCATGCAGCCAGAACACTTGCAGGCAATCTGATTTTTTTCCCCCGCCTTGGTAGAAAGTGCTTAAGTCACTTGTGTGTATCTGGAAGCTGCTGGGACAGCAAGTGGCTGGGAGCTGGGGCTTGCCCTGTGTGTTTGTCCTTAGTGAGATGAGTCCTTCCCTCTCTGCACAGCACTTTAGGTCATGGGACAGGCTCCAAACACTGCCCTGCCCAGGTGAGCTCCTCATCCAGGCTGCATTTGGCAGCCCCTCAGGGAACCTGAGCCTCTTCATGGAATGCTTTGGTTTGCTCCCCACATCACCACGTTTAGCTGCTTCATGCCGGGGGCTGGGGTGCCTTGTGCAGTGGCTTTCTCTGGGCAGACACCCCAGAAGAAGTTTCACAGTAGCACATTTGAGCAATTGCACCCCTGCCAGATTATCACCCTCAGGCTTGTCCTGCGGGGTGTGAGGGCTCTGCAGTGAATCTCCTCTGGCCCTGGCTTTCTACCAAGTCAGGATGTTCACAAGATTGCAAGAAACTCACTTCTGCTCCAGCAATTTTTAAGCTTCTCTAGTTTGTTTTTTGAACTAGATGTCCTGCCTGAATGTGTCTGGGGTGCATCAGCTGCTGCAGGTGTCGGGGCCAGACAAAAGCTGTAAATTGTATTCTTTATAAAATCCCACCTGCCTCCTGCCCCATGGCACCCAGGCACCCGGGATGGGAGTGCTGCACACTGGCAGCAAGCCAGGAAACGTGGCTTTGCATGACACAGCACTCCTTGCAGGGTCCCTGATGTTCTGCAGGGCTAAAGTGCCCGAGTGCTGTCCTGGAGCTGGCTAGATCCACACAGAAAGGGCTCTCAGCATGGCCAGAAAGTGTCCCTGGTGTCTGCCTGAGCTGAAGGTGGCAACTGAGCCCCAGAACTGGTCTGGAGAGCATCTGGAGGCTCCTGGTTTCACCACAGAAGGGTGGCTGCTGCCATGAGGAGGGACAGTCAAATTTAGCAAGTGTTGGTTTTTCCTGCTGCTCATTGGCCTCTTTGCCTGCCCAGAGCCTGGCTGTACTTCTGTCCTCGGGGAAGTGACAGGTCCCAGCCACTTGCTTGTGGATTCAGTGCAGGGTCTCTCTGGCCGTGGATGTGTTTGGAGTTTGCTTGTCAACATTTCTTTTAGCTAAACGTGTTTGGAGTGAGTGGCATAGCAGGTGGTCTGGAGCTATCAGCCTTCTCCATGCAGGGTCGCTGGGACTGGCCCCAGGGGCTTTGGGTCCTGTGGGAAGGCAGTCACAGGTGCCAGGACAGGCCTGCATTGGTACTCCAAAGGTGCCCTGCAGACCCCCATCCATCCCATCCAGGGCACTGGGCTGAGCTGCTGTGCCCTGCCAGCCCTGGGGACACTCAGCGTGGCAGGGTGGCTGTGGGGGCTGAGCTCCGCACTCATGGGCAAGGACCCTGCAGAGGCACAGCTCCTGCATCCCACAGCTCCTGGGGCATCACGGGCACCTCTGGGTGTGGGCTGCCCCTCCCTGCCCTGCTGACCCTGCTCACAGCAGAGAGGATGCTGCTGGCAGAGCTGAGGGCTGGCTGCTGTCCCTGGCAGGTCTCCAGGATGGCTCAGGGTGTGGAATGGGGACAGCCCAAGCAGGGCCCATGGGGCAGGGGATGGCTGGCAGCCAGAGTCAGCTAGGCTGGGGGAAGGATTGCTCTGGAAGTGAGGGTCTTGGTCCTCCTTTCTTCTGGAGGAAATCAGGATTTGTTTGATCTTCTGTGCCAGATCTCACCTTTGCAGAGGGAGAATAAGAGATGGATTCTGACCCGTTAATTTTTATGTAAAACTGTTGGTTTCCTCTGGTCTGTGGAGTAAGCTGATTGGGGGAGGAACCAAGGTCCTATCTCATTTTACATGTCTAATTATCTCTCTGGATACGGGCTCAGGCTTCTTGGTTATGGGAGGCGGGTGATAGAGTACATGATGGATGTTTAGATTTTATTTAGTGTATCTTTTATGGCTAAGGCATGTGCCAGAAAACTAAATAAAAGCTGTACATGCTGTACTTGCTGTGGGCAGTGCTGTGCTTGGAGAGCAGGGACTAATATTGGAGCAGGGTGGGAAAGCTTGTCTCTGCAGGAAGGAGGGGACCAGGTTAAGCTGAAATTGAATACCATTGTTCTTCATATGGAAAGAGAGTGGGAGGGAGGGCTGGAAAAGGGATAAGTGGAGGTTAGGGAAGGATGGTGTAAAGTTGAGCTAGTGGATTCCTGATACCCTTTAGGTGACCTTGAGCAGGCTGCAGTGCACCCTTGCAGACGAGAAGTCAAGGCACAAAGTGGGGTCAGTGTTCCCTACCTGGCTGATCTTGCTCTTATGTTAATGAAATGTTGTGAGGGCAGGTGGGGAAGGGCAGAGCCTTTGTCACCTCTGGCACTGCTGGCTGCAGCCCAAGGGCACTGTGCCCCATCTGTCTCTGAGTGAAGGTGTCTTGCTGCAATGCTCCTTTTCCTTCTTGGTTTCCCTTGCCCTAGAACAAACATGGGGCTCACCCCTGGGACCTGGAACTGGGTCTGCTGCCCTGTTGCTCCAGTTCTTGGGAGTGCCCAGCAGCTGCAGGCCAGGAGCCTTCTGTGCTGGCAGAGGAAGCCTGAGAGCAGCAGCCTACCTCACCTGTCCAAGGCATGGCTTAGAATGGTGACACAAACCCTGCTCTGGGTGGGCACAGGTCCTGCCTCCTCTTCAGACTCTGCAGTTTTGAGGCATTCAGGTAAATACTGGAACACAGGGAGTACAGCTGTGTCTGACAGGGATGGATTAGGAGGCGAATTATGCAATTGAGTGAATGCATCTTGGGGAAAGCTGCATGAGATGCAGAGTCTGATTCAAACGTTTAGTGTCCAGCCTGCCTCTAATGATCCCTGGGCTGGGATGGCTGCACAGAGATGGCCGGAAAAGGAGGCTGTGACGTGGTCCTTGAGGCACCTGCTCTGTCTGCCTGTGTTCTGACACAGGGTGTGCTGCATACAGGGCAAGGGCAGGGAAATAGCTGATGGGCTTGGGTACCTGTGGATGAGTTTTGAATCTCCTAACCCTAGGCAAGTGGTTCTTGGTGCGTGGGATGTGTGTGCAAAGCCAGCAGGCTTTGCCTGTGCCGCAGGTGCAGGAGTGGGTGCTGCTCTGGACACCAGGCTCTCAGCTGATTGCTGCCAGGCTGTGCAGAGGGAACCCTCTCTTGTTCCCAGGGGTAGGTACTGCTTTCTGTGATTCTCAGGCTTTGGCACCTCCAGCATCCCTAGCAGGCTTCTCTACTGCAACTGGGAGAAGGATGCTTGGAGAACCTGGTGTCATTTTCCTTCTCTGGTCCCTTTTTTTGGTTTCTGATCAGAAGCTTCCCAAGGGAACATGCCAGACTGCCCGAGGGGATGTGCAGTGCTGGTGTGGAGGTGATCTGCCTTGGCTCATACCTGCTTGAAGGAGTTGTGTTATGGCAGGGAGAGGAGGAGGAAATGCTGCAATAGTATTTCTTAAACAGTTGTTTGCGAGGCAGAGAGCCAATGTTGCCGTGGTGTAAAATCTGGACGTGCCTGGCAGGCATGCACCATAACTTCACTGGAGACAGCAAAGCATAAATAAGTTGACTCAAACTAGCTTGTTGCTGAAGACCGATGAGGGGGATTCTCCTGTTATCAGCAGAGCTGCAGCTCTGAGAAGGCTGCCAGGGAGAATGAAAAGCAACCATGGTAACTGCTCGTTTCCCTCAGTGAGCACCCTTTCCAGGAGATCAGAGTGAACTGGACTGGGGGGAGTGTGTGCATCCCAGCTGCTCACAGCAGCGCTGCTGTTTATGCTGCCTCATCTCATGCCTCGGTCCAGGCAGGGCTGGTGAAGGAGCTCCCTGGCTTGCCTGCAGGCTCTGGGCTTGTGGTCTCCTGACAAGGGAGGAGGAAGGCACCAGGGACTGAAGCTCCTCATCCCCCTCTGGATGGTTTCAGCTCCGTATCTGCCTCCTGTGACACAGGAACAGAGGCTGCTTCTGACTGACTGGTGCCAGTGCTTGACCTCTGGGTAGGGGTGCACTTAGTCTGGTGCTAGAGAAGAAACAGGGTAGCCTGTCCTCACAGTGCTTTGGTCACACCACCTCCTTTCTCAAGGTGTCTGTAGGTAGGGAGAGGCTTCCCTTCCTTCCTCCGTTCTGTTGTCTCTGTAGATCTCAGCCCCTTTGCTCCTGCCCCCACCCTCATGTCCTGGGTCCTGCTTTTGTTAAATTGAACATGATGTCAAATTAAAGCCATCACAGGGACAGTTGGAGTGAAGTACCCAGTTTAATGAGGCAGCCTTGAAAATCAATAACTTAATTGCAGACATTTGATGGACTTTTATCCAATTTATAGTCCTCCTGCCCTGCTACGTGTAGAGCATGAGGACCTGGTGCTACGTCTGGCTCTGGGTGAGTGAAAGCCTTTCCTCTCCTGTTGTCCCTGTGCAGGTGTGCCTGCTGCAGTGGTGCTGCAGCCTGGATCAGGCCCTAGCTGGGTGGTCCCTCTGTGGTCTGGAGGTGACCATGTCACCCCGTGCTGACAGGAAGGGCAGGTGTGCCTGCTGCAGTGGTGCTGCAGCCTGGATCAGGCCCTAGCTGGGTGGTCCCTCTGTGGTCTGGAGGTGACCATGTCACCCCGTGCTGACAGGAAGGGCAGGTGTGCCTGCTGCAGTGGTGCTGCAGCCTGGATCAGGCCCTAGCTGGGTGGTCCCTCTGTGGTCTGGAGGTGACCATGTCACCCCGTGCTGACAGGAAGGGCAGGTGTGAGTATGACATCCCCAGCTCCTTCCCAGATGGTCCAGCAGAAGGCTACTGGGAGACAAGCTCCCGGCTGCTCAGAGCAGTGATGTCCTGGAGAGCAGGTTCTGCCCCACATGGCCCAGGACCCTGTTCCTGCCGCCACTCTGCAGCACACCAGAGGCATTTGCAGCAGTGTTTGGAGTCCTGGATTTCAGGCGTTTGGTGGGGAGGTGATGCTGCATTTGTACCCAGCCGTTCTTTTTTCCCTCGTCATTTGCAAGCAATCAGTGTTGGGCCCTGCTCTGAGGTCTGTGTTACTCTTCTCAACTCCTCCCTGACTTTCTGTTTTCCTCCTTGTCCCTGCTGCAGGCACCTCTGTGATGCAGGTGATGGCCTCTGATGCCGACGACCCCACCTATGGGAGCAGTGCCCGGGTAGTCTACAGTGTGCTGGAGGGGGAGCAGCACTTCACTGTGGACAGTAAAACAGGTGAGCAGCACCCAGCTGGGCTGGGCCTGGAGCCCCAGCAGTGGCCTGGCCATGGCTGTGAGCCAGCAGCCACAGCCCTGGGTATCCATGGCAGGGGTGTTGGAGAGGAAGCTCAGCAGCCCTGCTTAGGCTGCTGCCCAGCTCCATGCCCTGCCTGCAGCAGGCAGGATCTGCAGCTGCCAGCCCAGAGTGCCTGGTCTGCACCTGCACTGGCCACAGCTCCTCTCTGCCTGCAGCAGGAATGCCCCCACAGGCACATAAAACTTCCGTGTAGAAGGTTTAAATACTACCAAAGGGGCCTTACCAAAGGCTGCATCGTTATCACCAGGGCTTTGATTAAAGGTAACACTTTAAATTAAGGATAGGTTTATAAATGTTCTATTAATATTTAATGAAAGAACAGTAGAAGCTGCTCCATTCCTTAATAACTTATAATAGAGCCTGTTGTAAAATGCCTCTGTAATAAATCCCTGGCAGATGATGCTCTGACATACTGGTTAGGGTAGACCATAACCAGGAGATGTTGGGGTATATATTCTCCTTGCCTCCCAGGAGTTTGACTCTCATTACCCTTAACGGGAGCCTCACAAGCTTGCTAAGGAGGGAAGACACTCAAATGCTAATAAGGGATATTTAAGGCACAAAGCATGCAGTAAAATGCCCATAGTTTAATGAAAATTTGTCAAAGGACAAGCAGACTGAGGAGATGCAGCTTGTGTTGAAAAACCGGACAGCAAAGTCCTCCCCACCCTATTGCTGAACCACAGTGGTGGGGACTGAGATCAACCCCTGGGCTGAAGTACCAAGTCTCTGTCAGGCTGATCTGTGTCTGTGCTGATAGATATTTTCTAAGGTTGTTTTTATGTAAGTCAGAGTGAAATTTGTTTGGAGATTCTGGTGTAAGGAGAGTGTAAAGAAGAGTCTGTGTGCCTGAGCCTCTGCAAGAAACCCTGCACCTCTGACAGTGCTCTGGTGCACGTGGGGAAGCTGGTCCCAGGCCTGGCTCTGCCACCAGCCTGGCTGCTGCTGGAGGAAGGCTCAGATTTGGGAGTTTGGGAGCTCCTACACACATCTGACATCAGCACTGTGGCATGTGGTGGGAAATGTCTTTGGACAGAGGCTGATGCACTGGGGAGGGAGCACAAGCAGCTCGTTGGGGTGCACCCACCCCTTGCTCAGGAGCTGTTGCACCTGGGCTCTCTCCTCTCCCAGATTTTCTTTGTTTTATATCGTGTGTGTAGGAACAATAGACTAAACACTGAGAATTCAGGTGCACGTGAGATCCTGTTAATCTGAGACAGCTTAGTGTGAGTGGAAGTCTGGCTGCTAGAATGGAGAGGGACCACTGGGAGCAAACTGCACAAGCCAGGACGTGCAGAGGCTCAGCTTCCTGCCACATTAATGCTCTGTATTAAGGCATAAACTAAAATGTGTCCTGTGGGACTGTGGTGAGAATTAATGTCACTCTGGGAATCCAAGCTTCTTGATTCCTTGACTTTTTGTGTCTTAATTCTCAAGCTGGCTGTTTCATACACTGGGGGGTTGATTTACTGTTTTACTTGCTTGTGTTTCATAAAGGCAGAATTGCTGACGATCTGCAGAAGACTCTGGCCCCTCTTGAGCACGTCTGTTTCCAAGATATCTGGCTGCTAACACAGGTGTTGGGGCTGACTCTGGCGATGTCTGAGCTGCAAATGGCTGTGGCAGCTGCCTCACCAGCACTGCAGGAACTGCAGGGCTGCAGCTCTGCCCATCAGCTGCTCAGGTTGTGGCTGTGTTGTGCCCCTCTGTCAGCACTGTGGATGCAGCAGTGCTGTGGGGGCACATGGTGTCATCATATCCATCCAAGCACACCCCAGCCTGCTCCCACTCTTATTCTGTTCGAATAAGTCTTTATGCTGCACAGGGGAATCCAGGTCTGATTGCCCAGGGTGGCCCAGCTTCTGCCCTGAGCATAAGATTTAATTATCCATAGCAGCAGCGTAGCTCTCAGAGCCACCATTGTTATTAATGGCCATAAAAAGAACCATAAAAACCTGGCATGTTACATTTCTTATAATATATGGTAATGAAGAACAATTTGATTTCCCTTTTTGGTTTTGACCTCCTTCTCTGACGTTTCCTGCAGGTCCGTGCATGCACGTGCTCCCTTGTACACCTCAGCCCCTGACTCCTTCCAGCACAGGTTCTTTCTTCCCTCCTTGTCTTGTGCTCTTTTCACACTCTCCTTCATAGCACAGGTGTGGCATGTACAAAAGTGGTTTCCATGCTTCAGTACAGAATAATGGACCATGTGCAGCTGACTTTGTCTCCTGTTCTTGGATGTTACCAGCTGTAGTGTTCAGCTGGGATTTTGTATTCAATGGACCTTTCACAGGCAGACCCAAACTGTCTGGATGCTGTGCTGTTCCAAGTCCTGCCACTCAGTAAGCCCTGAATGCCTGTAGTGTCTCGGGTCTTTTTGGAGGGAGACAAGCATCTAAATGGCTCCACTGGAATAGTGGGAGCAGCAGTATGGCATTTATGCTGTAGGAAGATTCCAGAACTGAATGATGGTGAAGAGAAAGCACAGCTGATGTGCATGAGCTTTTCTTTCTTTCATCTACACCAGCCACTCTCATGCTTTGAGATTAGTTTCACAGACTGAAACTTGGGTTGTATAGCCCAAATCAGGTTCAAGAACTTCACTTGTGTGTGCTGAAGGTCTAGGCTGGCATTTTTCGTGGGAGTGGGGAGCTTTGTATGCACAAGCTTTTGAGGCAAAGTTTTCTTGCCAGCTGTAAGAATATCCCCGTGGCTTGTTGCAAGAGCCTGCAGGCATTAAGCTTTGTAAGCCTTGTGCTGCTTTCCTCACTCAGATGGGGTACAGCCAGTCTTTGCTCCTTGCAGCAGGTGAGCAGCAGTGCCCGTGCTGTGGCTGCCCTGATCTGCTGAGGAGGCTGTGCTCTCACAGCGACCAGCACAGAGCTCTGCCCTGCTGCTTCCAGTGGGAAACAGCCTCTTCTGCTGCTCTGGTGAGTGTTGGCTCTGGGTGAGAGCACTAATCTGGCAGCAGAGCCCCCCTCACTGCTGCTGGGCCACAAGCCCAGCTCTGCCCAGAGTGACACAGTAGCTTTAGTGGCAGCTCCTGTTCCAGCTCCAGGAATCTCATACTCACCAAGGTCTTTCAAGCTTATGCTTTTCAGATATGGAGACGTGCACCTGAACGTGGGCACTCTCCGTGCATTTACGTGAGAGAAATCTGTGTGTTTAAACCTGCAGGCTGTGTTTTCATGCTGCTTTACATCACCCTGCATCCTCTGTACCACTGCAGATTATTCACCTTTATAGGGGCAAATCTCTCTTTTGGCAGGCAGCTGTGCCTGCCTGCTCGTGTCTGGCCCCGTGTCCTTTGCAGTGCCCTTTCTTATCCCTGGGCAGTGTGGCTGGAGACTCTCTGCTGCCTGTGATCCCTTGCACACTGCCTTCCTTGGGAGGGAACCTGAAGCTGCTCAGCACCCCACAACCTGGTGCCCCTGTTTGCAGCAGCCTTGTTCATCCCTCTGCAGGGATATTGAGTGCTACAAAGCAATCAGAGCATGTTACACCGTAGGTTTCATGATGTTTGGTGCTTTCCTTAAAAACCAGCTTGTCACTTTGGGGGAGTGCAAGGGAACCTGGCTTTTTACTGTAAGGAAGAGGTTGTTCTTCAAATCTGTCACTCTGCTGAATGCAGGGAAAAGGCAGAAGGACTCAGAAGGTATTTGAAAGGCAGTCTGGCATTTGTGATGACTTAAACCAGCTCCCGTTCTAGAGCCTGAGTCCTGATTTAAAGACTGAACCAGTAAGGGCTTAGAGCTTTTATACCAGGGAGAGCAAGAATGGAGATACTGGCCTGCTGGGATGAAGCTGATGGTTATTTGTGTGCAATCCTTAGTTGTTTCATCCCTACGTGCCAGCCTTGCTGTGTTTGGAGACAGACCACAGCCCTGGTCCTGGGGCAGTAAGGCTGAGCTGGGAGAGGAGCTGTGTCTGGGAGCCTGCTGCACACTGAGCTGGGCTGATGGCTGGGTTGATCTGTGTGATGTGGTGGTGGGAGGCAGAGCACATTTCTCTGCTGCTCTTGCCAGTTTGTTAAAAATGCTCCTTGGTGCCTGGAAAGACAGATGTATCAGTATGTGTGTGTTTCTGTGTGCCCTGCGGGTTGTCCAGATCTGTGCCCCATCCGTGTCCCTCATCCACCAGAGCTGTGCACGGGCACAAGGGAGTCTGAGTGTGGGGCACAAGAGTCTGCAGAGAAGCCACATTTATTTAGGGGGATTCCCCTTGTTAGAGAGACTGAACGTTAACAGCCCTTTTCTGAGACTGGTGCAAGAACTTCAGCTGATTTGGGACCAATTAATATGTTTGGTCATCTTGAGGAAATTGGAGTGTATCTACTAATGTGCCAAGGGAATTAATGTTACATGATGCAGGACTTAGCTGCTAAAAGAAGGGTGAGTGTGCTGTCTCTGCACTGGCATGGGCAAGGCTGATTCCAGCCTGGAACAAGCCCTTGTTAGGTGCTCCATGAACCTCCTGACCCTTGTGCCTCATACCTCTCTCAGAGCACCTGTAGCTTCTGCCTCCCAAATTGTGCTGAGCTGAAGGACAGGATGGGGGGCTGGAGGGTGACTGAAGTGCTGGTTCTTGGAGCTAAGACCTCTTCTGCAAGGGCTGACCTCCTCCAGGATGTGTGCTTCCAGCAGCACTCGTGTCTTGGCAGATATATTGGTATTTCTGTGTCCCTGCAGGCAGGTGAGGGCACAGGTGAGGAATCTGCAGTCTGTTTGGCAGGTGCCTTGCCATTCCTGGCCTGAGGCAGAGATGGGTTTGATCTAACTGACCAGGCTGCTGGCAGGAATTAATCTGTTTTATCCCGTTAAATAGGAGAGGGATAGAGAAGACAGACCCAGATTCTTCTCAGGCATGCACAGTAAAAAGACCCAAATGGCAGGAAGACAAGGCTTGTCACCATGATGGTGGCATTTCCATCCCTGGGGATACTAAAAACTTGACTATTTATGGCCTAGGGTAATCTCATCTGTCTTTGAGGACTGCCTGCTTTGAGCTGTAGATGGGCCAGAAACTTCCTTAGGTCCCTGTTTGTTACTCCATGACTTTCTGGCTTATTGCTCCTCCTGCCCTCAGCTGGAAGGTGCCTTGTCCAGACAGTCTCTGAGGATGTGGACATCTGACCAAGAAGTACCTGAGAGCAGAGCAAAGCCCATAATGATGGGATTCCTGGAAGGCAGTTACCTGCTCAGTGCTTTGTCCTGCTTTGTTTTTATCACCCGAAGAGAGTCTGCTGTTGGAACAGATTCAGTGGTATTTATGTGATGCTGTAAGTGTCCCCTTGCCTGGTAATTATACTGATTAATCTGGATCATGCTGGAAAGCCACATGTGCCTTGTACCAGAGGGTATGCCACCATGTGTCCACATTATTCAGTTGTAACAGATACTGATAAGAGCCAGGGAGACAAGTCTGAGCTCGAGGTTGTTCTTGCTTTGTTAGCTGTGTCTGGGAAAGACAAAGTTGGTCAGTTTTTCCAGCTGGAAAGGAGGTGAATCTTGGGAGATGATAGCAATGACTTTTCTGTGCTCTGTGTACAGCCCTGAGGAAGGTTTGTCCCCGTCCCTTGCAGCCTCTTTGCAGAATCCCTGGGGGTCAGGGTTTGGGAGCAGAGAGTGTCCTGGCTCTGGAAGATGGGATAATGCAGGTTTGCTGCTGGTGGGTGTTTCAGGCAGTGCCCATAGTGCCACATGGATGGAGCCTCACATTTGCCATGGCCATAGCAAATGGTGAGTGGTACCTCGGCCTAGAAGACAAAACCAGCCTGACTCGTGGCCTGGTGTGGCCCGTGCAATTTGAGAATAGTGTCTCAGTGACAATCCTGGAGGTCTGGGGCACAGGGCAGTTTGTCTGCAGCAGATCCCACTTTTCCAGGATGGACTGGACACACAACAACAGCATGAGAGGGAGTTTCTGATCAGTCTCCACTCCTGCCACAGGCAGAGACTTTGTCTGCCTTGTGCTGCTGGAAGAACAGAAGCTGGCTGGGGACATTTGCCCTACTCTGCATGTGCCAAATGGCCTGGACTTGCTCCCCGTTGGGACAAGTGACCTTGGAGGTGTTCTGGGAAGTGCCTGAGCACTTTCCTCCCATCTTGCATGGCATATTATGAGCTATATCATTACAAGCAGCTCAGTTAAGTCATTACAGCCTTGGTGAATGCATGAGCTTTTTCCCTCTCATCCCAATTCATCACTATTGTGCTGACATGAATCATTTTCATTATAAAATGCTTCAGACCCCGTTAATTAACAGAATTGCTTAAATTTCAATGAGATAGTCCTTGCCCAGAAATAACGGTTTTGTATTCACAGTGGAGTGGCAGGAGAGGCCCGTCAGCACGAGCAGCTGGGGCTGGTCCTGAGCCCTGGGTGTTTGTGCAGGGCTGGTCCTGCTGCCCAGGTGGGAGGGTGCCATCCTTGCTGGGATGGGTGCCCAGAGGTTCTTGCCTCCCTTTCCTGCATCCCCCGTGCCTCTCTGTGTGAGGTGGAGTGGGACTCCTTGTCAAATGGCTTCCTCTGAGCAGAGTCAGGGGGTCAGAGCAGACCCTGGGCCCCATCACAGGGTAAGCACCTGCTCCCTTACCCATGGGGCTGAAGGCAGGGGAGTCCAGGTAATTACAGAACCTGAAGTGACAGAGGGACAAGGGAAGCTGGGTGATAATTGTGCCTGTCCATGAGAGCTGGAGAAGGGCAAGGATCTGAAATGGTGGTTATGTCTTTGTAATAAATCCTAACAATGCTAATCGTTGGAGTAATTGCTAGTTTCACAAAGGAAGGAGTGATAAATGTCTCCTGAACGGTGTTGCCAGCTCCTGCTGCACCTGTAATGTCATGCAAAGGGCGAGGGGGGGGAATTTCATCCTCCCAGCTCAGTGGCATTTCTGACTGCCTTTGGGCCACAGCACGAGTGGCTCCATGGTGTGAGCCCTTGTCTGAGGGTACACAAGGCCACAACTGCCACGTGAATGGGGAAACTGGAACCCTGCTGGCTGTGGAGTGCAGATCCCTGGAAGCCTTGGGGTCTGTCCCTGTAGCCATCTCTTGGCTCCTTGCAGCCTGCTGGAACTTGGCTCTCCCCTCTGCTGTGCTCTTGGTGACTTGGAGCTTTGATGCTCTACCACTGCTCGATGCTCTGCATGTCAGCAAATGGATTACAAGGTGCTCAGACCACTGCATGATTCCCTACTGTTTGCTCAGCAAGAAGGGAGCTCCCTGTTCCTGGGAGGACCCATTCCAGCAGCCTCCTCCAGTATTGTCCCTAGCGCCAGGCAGGATTACTGGTGAAAGAAAGCAGAGATGAATTTGCAGTTCACAGTAGGAGAAGGTAAAGCTGATAGTTAAACAGAAAACTCTGGAAGAGAGAGGATTTACAAAAACATAAAACAATGTCTAAATCTGTGGGAATGTTTAAAAAACCAAGCTGGAGGGGATTTTAAGCTGATTCCTGTCTGTTATGGGGTGCTGCTGGTGCAGTGAGAGTGGAATGTGGTGCTAATGACCTTGTACCCATGTAGGCAGTCATTCCTTCCTGACCCTGGTGCCACGTCAGGGCAGAGTCATTTCTTTCTTTTATCCTCAAAATGTTTCTTCTCTACTTTGTTTCCATTTAAATGAAACAGTCGTGGGTAACTGGTAATTTCTACCATGAACAGAGGCTTCAGGCTTTTACTGCTCTCTGTTTCTTGTTTTACATTCCTTTATATTTTAGTCCTGGTCATTTCCCCAATCCCAGATGAATACTGAAGACCTATAAACACTGCCTTTAAGAGACTTTGTAAGAAGTACTACCATACCATTCATTTTGTTAAGCTCCTGTGCATTCTCTGACACAGAGCATGTGTTTTGTCATCTCTGGCCTCCTTAACTTAGAAGAACACTTGAAAGTGAGGGGTTTTGTGCAGACAACTTTTAGAAATGTGCTGCCGTCCCCTCCGCTCCCATTCTCCAAATCACACAGGTTCCCCCTCCAGGTGTGCCCGGGCACCTGGGAGATGCAGCCTGGGCTGGGGCACCCCTGCTCTGTAAGGGGTGCTGCAGCAAGCCTGGCTCCTGCTCAGCAGATCAGTATAAGTGGGTTGTTGCAGATCTGTGCCAGAGGGGTTTTGTGACTCAGCCTGTGTTTTTACAGAGCAGACCTTGAGGCTGGACCCAGCACAGCCCCCTGCGTTTGGGTGGGGGTGAGGATAAGTCCTCTCTTCCTGTGACTCCTGCCCCCCCCCCCAGTCCTCTGACGCCCACAGATCTGTCACCCACCTCCCGGTCACCCTGGAGAGAAGCACAAACCTCCTCTGTGCCAGGGTTTAACCCAGCGGGAGCTGCCAATAGCTCATGGGAAAAGCAGCAGTTGGGACTCTTTCATGCTTCATGAGGAGACTTGCTGGGAGCAGGTTGGGCCTGTGGCCATTCCTGGGCTTCAGGATGATTTTTGGAATGTTTCTGGCTGGCTGACAACCCCTGGGCTCATTCTTCTCCCCAGTGCCCTTCTCTTCCCTTAGCTGGCTTTTGCTTACGTGACCTCTTGCAAAGGGGTTCAGCAGACACTGTTTGTGGCCAGCAGTGTGTTCCTGTGGCAGAGGAAGCCAGCAGCACCAGGGCTGTGGTTGGGGAGAGTGTCCCCAGCAGTCAGGGGAGGTGACAGTTCCTTCTACTGTGCACTGGTGAGATGGAAGTGCTGTGTCTGACATCAAATATGATTCTGTGAGCGTACCAGAGTGAGTCCAGGGAAGGGCCTTGAAAGTTGGTGAAATAATGGAGCTTCTGCCCCGTGTGAAGAGGGAGATCTGTTTAGGTCTGGATGTTGTCCAAAGTAATCTCCAGTGGCCCCTTCCAGCCTCAGCCTGCCTGTGCTCAGCTGTCCTGCTGGTTTCCAGGTGTGATCCGGACAGCCGTGGCAGACCTGGACCGCGAGACACAGGACCGCTACGAGGTGGTGATCCGTGCAACAGACATGGCAGGGCAGCTGGGTGGCCTGTCTGGATCCACCACTGTCACCATCGTAGTCACTGATGTCAACGACAACCCACCGCGCTTCCCTCAGAGTAAGTCCTGCTGGTGATGGGGGTGGGCACTGGAGCATGTCCTGGTCCCCTGGGGGTGGTGGGGTGGAACCTGCAGGCTGACCCAGCCTGGCCACTCCAGCTGCTGGCAGGGTGACAATACCAAAGCACCATGGCAGGCACAGCTCCTGGCCTGGGTCAGAATGTGTCCCTGCCTGGCAGCACAGTGGGTGCCAGATCCCTGCTCCAGTGCAGGTCCTGGAACCAAGCATGGCCTGCGTGGTAGGAGAGCTGAGCTGGCCCTTTCTGAGCTCTCTCCAAACAGCTGGAAGCCAGCAAGGTCCACCATGCTGCTGTCCCCAGGGAGCTGAGGCTGCTGGCCTTGCCCCTCCTGGCTGCTATGTGAGAGCTTGTCACACTCTTGCCCCAGTGTGAGGACAGTGACACTGCTCAGGGGCAGCAGCCTTGTCACAGCACAGCTCTGTTTTCCAACTTGCTACTAATGGCGTGTGGCTGGTGCTGGTGTCTGATCTGGGACCCTCTCCAGACAAGGTGCAGGGTGATCCTGCTGCGAGGAGGGGGCTGTGAGGGCTCTGCAGTGCACTCCAGCTGTGGAGCCCAGCAGCTCCCACCTGACAGGGAAGGGGCTGCAGCTGGAGGAGGCTCAGCTCTTAGGCTGCATCTCCTAGAAATCAGAAATTGCAAAGGAATCGGAGAGCACTGATTGCAGCTCAGTGTCCATGCAGAAAAATCAGCCCTTACTTCACAGAGCACCTGGAATGTCAGTGTTCCCCAATTATCTTCCCTTAGCCCTTGTTTTTGGCTGGTGTATTTACTTCTCCTGTTGGGGCATTCTGGACTGTAGACATGGTGGACTTTGAGCAATCCTCACAGCCCAAAGGTGCCCCAGGGAGGTTTGTGAAGGCTGGGGGAGGTTCAAAGGCAGAAGCAGTGACCCTGGTACCTATTCCTCCTCCAGAGATGTATCAGTTCAGCATTGTCGAGACAGCTCCCGTGGGCACTGCCATCGGGAGGGTGAAGGCAGAGGACTCTGACGTTGGGGAGAACACGGACATGACATATCAAGTGAAAGATGAGGAAGGGGTGGAGATGTTCAAAGTCACCACGGACAGCAATACCCAAGAGGCTGTCATCACGGTACAGAAGGTGAGAAGTGTTGATTGAATAGGGAGAGCACAGGTTCCTAGGAGGACCCTTTCCTTTGGGGGCTGCTGCTTTTGAATCTGAGTTGAAGAAAATGCTCTGAGTGCTGCTCTAGCAGTAGCAGTCACATTTTTGTGCCTGCTGATGCAGGGAGAGATCTGTCTCTGCTCTGCCTGCATGGCAAAACGCAGGCTGTGTCTGGGAGAAAAGGCTGAAAAGGAGCAGGACAGAGTGCCTGCTGGAGTCCCCCAGCGTGGCTTGGGGGTGGCAGTGAAGCAGCAAGCTGTGCAGAGGAGACAGCATGCATAGGACTACAGAGAGGAGTGCTTACAGCTGTTATTGATAGCACCTGTTAGGGGAGAAAAATGCCCACCTAATTCCTGTACCTGACCAGCCGTACTTTAACTGTATCTGCTTTTGGTGGCAAAAACAATCAAGCAAATACTCGGTGCAGGCAGGAAAGAATGATTGTTCTTCAAGGCCACTGTATGCAGCTTGCCTCCCCTGTAGAAATAAGAGCAGAGTGATTAATGACCAAAACTCGCTCATGTGCAGCACACACTGTGCTGTCTTCCCAGTGAATCCTGGCTGCTCACAGCCTGGGTACCCTGTTGGGGGCCCTGAGGGGAGTGGGCTGGAGGCTTCTGCTTCCTCCTGCTCCCTTGGTGTGGGGCAGAAGGGGCAAAGCAGAAGCTCCCAGGCTGCTACAGAGGCACTGCTTGGGAGCAGGTGGCTTTAGTGGCTCTAGTGCTGCCCCGATGTCTCTGGTGAGGGAAGGGGCAGCAGAGGGGCTCCTTGGGCTGGCTGTGGCTTACCCTCTTCCCCTTGTCCCAGCCTCTTGACTACGAGTCAAAAAAAGTGCACACTGTTGTGGTGGAGGCCCTCAACAAGTTCGTGGACCCGCGGTTCGTGGACCTGGGCACCTTTCGGGACCAGACCATCGTGCGGGTCTCAGTGCTGGACGTCGATGAACCCCCCGAGTTCCGGCCCCCCTCCAACCTGATGGAGGTCCAGGAGGATGCACATGTTGGATCTGTTGTGGGGGTGGTCACTGCCCTGGACCCCGACACAGCGAACCACCCTGTCCGGTAAAGCAGCCATCCAAACCTCACATCATCCCCCTTCCAGCAGTGGGCACGGGGTCACCTCCATGGGACATGTGGCCTGAGAGGGCTTGTGGCCGTGGCTGGGACAGAGGAGGTGGGAGAGTGCAGGTAAAAGTGGCAAGTGCCGCATGTGTGGCCGAGTGTGTGAGTGTCTCGTGGGACAGACAGCTGGCAGGTGAGTGGCAGCCTGTGCACGAGCAAGCGCAGCGGTCGCTCAGGCGACGGACACATCACTGACAGGTGATGGCTTTGTGAGTGCAAGGGAGTGTCAGGGAAGGTGGCTGGGTGATGCTTGCGTGTCCTTGCTGCTGACAGCAAGGTATCTGCAGTGGTACCTGACACAGGCCAGACACCAGGAGTGGCAGAAGGACGGTGGTGAAGGGTGATAAATGAGGTGAGGCTTGGGAGGTGCAGAGCCACAGCCTGGCTGTGTGTGCGTGCATGTGTGTGTAGGATCAAAGATCAGAGGAGTTTATATTTGGGCAGGGGACATAATCCAGGCAGCAGCTTATCTGCACAGGACATTTCCTATTTCCATTTAATTTGTGGCTAAAGAGATTGTTACCTTGTTAAATTGTTATTACCTAAGGCACAAAGCAGCCTTCTGGCCCTGCCAACTGGCCTGAGTCACGAGCAGTTGGGTTGGAAATCTGGTGTTCAGAAAACATCCTCAACGTGTGGAAAATTTCCTTGAAATGTGTGTTCTGGTGCCAGGTGCCGACAGGGCTGCAGGCGCCCGTGGAGCCGCTCACTTCCAGGGAGCAGCACTGGCTTTGAGAGCCCTGCAGGGAGTCAGTTTCGCAGCAATAGACTAAGAAGGACAGGGATAGGGATGTGGGATGGAGGGGACAGGCCAGAGAGGGCTCAGTTACAGCACTTTGTTGCATTCAATGATGTCCCCCAGTGCCTGTTTGGGGCACTGAGCTCAGTATTGTGCAGCCATGGGTTTCTGTTTCATGGTGGGGTGAGGAAGATCTCCTGATCCTCATGGAAACAGAGATTGTGATGGTTAGAAAGCTCAGAAATGCATTTACATATGGAAAGCTGCCATCTACAGATGCCTGGCAGCTAGCAGAGAGTACTGTGTCACACAACTGGATGTCTCAAAGTTGACTTTTGGGGGAATGTGAATGAAATCAGCCTTGGTGTGCCATGAACCGTGTATGTGAGTGCTGCACCACTTGCAGTAGTGGGTGCCGAGTGCTAAATGTGTTCTCAACATACCTCTGCTTACCTTCTGCTGTGACTGTCTACCCTCCCCAGTCAGGCTACTTGTCTGATTTTTTTCTTTGCTGCCCCTGAGCACGTGGCTGTCAGCTCACACCCTTCAGGAGAGTGGTGCGTCCACATACCTGTGTGTGTGCACGTGTGTGCATGTGCTTTTTCACTTGACTGTTTCTAGTGGTGCTGCAGAACAGAGATTTTATTTTCTGATATGTAATTGTAGAAAATGAACCTTGGGGACAGAACTATTATTATTCTTGTTTTTTCTTGTTCTTTGTGCTGCTTTCCTGTGGAGCTTGCTGCATTGTTTGCAGACAGACCTAAAGAAAGCAGGGGAGGGAGGCTCTTAATGCTGTGCAGAAGGCGGTGGAGACTTGAACCAGAGACAAATAGATTCAAGTACTGGGCAGGAGCAAGATGGTGAGAGCCCAAACTTTGCTTTGGGAGTCTCTCCTACAGTGAGCTCAGTGCTGGCAAGGCAGTGCCTAGTGCTCAGACACAAGGACCCAGCCAACAGGACTCCCAGGCATCTGCTGCAGCTTGGGAATTGCCATGTTTTTTTCCCTTGTCAGGCTTGATGCATTCAGTTACGTGTCCTGCCTCCAGCTATCCCCAGGCAGGTAGCTCATCCTGTGTCCCCCATGGTCCCCTGTGGGGCTTGGCCCATCCCTTCACTCCCTCTGTGCTGGCAGCCCCTGCTGTCATGAGCAGTGGCAGTGCAGTGGGGTGAGCCTTCACAGCCATTTCAGCATGTAACCAAGTGGAGCTGCAGGTTGATAGTGGTCGTGCTGATGCAGCACCAATGCAGGAGGAAGGTACAGTTGGATCTCTCCTGCTTCCCTGTCCTCTGGCTAGCCAGGTAATTTAATAAAATACTTTGCTGCGTAGGCAGCTGTTAACAGCTTCAAAGCAGTGTGCAGACATTAATGCCAGCACCCTGCAGCACCAGGATGTGACACTAACCCGTCAGCAGGAGACGGCAGCAAGTCACCTCTCGTTTCAAGTGTGCTGCTCGGAAGTACAGCCACAAGAAGCCAGCACTTGTACTTCACCTCTGATACATTAGAGAGCACCTGGTCCTGACGGCATGACCAGCATTTGATCGTCGTCACCTTGAAGTTGGTATGAAACCTTTGAAGTTGCTGCAGTTCAGTGGATCCCTTTAACTTCCTGCTCCTCATCTGCCAGAGGTGGGAGCAGAGGCACGGCTGCTTCTACAGTGGCTGCTCTGCTGGACTCGGGTCTGTGTGTTGGCTCTGCCTGTGAATAGGGGAGAGCCACAACTTTCTGTGATGTCGAGATGCACTCTCCCCTTGAGGCAGGAAAGAACAAGGATTGCCAGAGAGAGCAGAAATCAGCTCTGTCAGGGTTTCCAAGTCCTGCTGACACCAGGCTGCCAGTAACGAGGTTTGGGAGGTATTTTTAGCCAAATGGGAAGGGAAGTGCCCTTGGCTTTTTGTTTTCAGCCCCAGGCCAGCACGAACAAGGCTGTGCGACTCCTGCTGCGCTGCCCAAAGCAACTGCCAGAGGCACATTCCAGCCTGATGTTCCCCTGCCCTCCTGGTGATCCACGTGTCCCACAGGATGCAGTGACTTGGTCTGAGAACAAATCCCTTCCCACAAGCTGGACTGGGTCACAGTGACCTGTTACAAAGATGTGAGGACTGAAGGGGTGTCCCTGAGGCACCTCCTCGCTGCCTCGCTCCAGCTGCACGTCGGCTGCAGAGCCCCTGGCAGCTGCTTGCCTTGGGTGCGAGGAGGCACCTGGAGATCACCCCATCCTCAGAGAAGGACACCCTCCCAGTGACACCAGTGCATGAGCAGGGAGCTCTGCTGAGCTCACCATGGCCAAGTGGCTGTATGAACCCTCTGTGGGGTACAAAACCTTCTGTGGTACCAGGGTGGGAAATACCCTCCTAAAGGTCCGGTTCTTTTTATTTTATTCCATCCTTGGTTTTTTGCCTATCAAAGGCTGGAACTATTCCTTTTCAGAAAAAAATTTAGTTTCCAGTTGGCTTATTGGCTTTAGCTGTGTGTTTTCTGGGCGTAGTGCAGTTTTTCTCAGCTGAGCCATTGTATGAAGTAATACAGTGATAGACTGTCTGTGTGTGTGAGGCTGTTTGTATGGGAGCCTTTTGTTTCTCTCTCTGCAGTGGGAGCCTGTGCCCTGATTGTGTGCATTTCAGGCTTTATCAGCACTGGGAAGATGTTGCTTGGGATTTAAGGTTCTCAGAGATATTCTTGTTTGGCATTCACCAAATCTAGAGACACGTGTTGGACATGGACATTTTATAGACTCCAACAGCACAGCAAGAACTACAACCTGCTCCAATACAAAAGGGAGAGGAGGAAAAAACAAACACAACAAAAAGCTTTTCATACAGTGTTTGAAAAGCTCCTTTTAGCAAAACACATGGCATAAAATGTGCTTCTTGTTGTGTTCGGGGGAGAAGTGAAACAAACTGCTTGAGAAATGCATTCAAGGGAAAGATGAGCACTGAGAAAGCTGTTGAAATTAAACAGTCACTTGTAACATCCAAACCAACAGGCAGTGCCAGCAGGAAGAGAGGGAAGTGGAGTACAAGGTCCGCATCCCAATCAGAGCTGGGCACTGCGGTTCCAGATACGGAGCACCAGCCAGCTGCAGGAGAGATGAGCACAGGTCCTGTCTCTTGAGTACCTGGAGGATGAGGGATTAAATGCTGCCTCTTCCCAGGTGAGAAGCACCGTTTGACTTCAGTGGGATGGGTGGATATGAAGCTGCAGTAGAAGTGGAGAGGCTGGTGGTGAAGGTTGTATTGCACAAAATGATGTGAGTGAGCAAAACAAAGCGCTGCTTGCTCCAGCAGGGGATGAGATGGAAGCTGTTGGAAGGTGAGGTCTGTTGTGTGCAGCTCTGAGCAGGTTGTGGCTGTGGCTTTTGGGGGTGGTTGGGCTTCCCTGTGCCACCCTCTCAGTCCCCAGCTCTCACGCCTACCAAGTGCTCCAGAACATCCACGGCCTTTGGCACCTGCAGAGAGCTGCAGACCCACCTGGACTGGCCACCTCCAGAGTCACAGTGAGTGACAGCAGGGTCAGCTCTGCTGTTGTGGCCAAGGCAGTGCTGAGCTGTCTCCTTCCCTGGGGTAGTGCTAAGAAGGTGACAGTTCTCTGTAGCAGTGGTGACAAAGGGACCAGAGTTGTGGTTTGCTTTGTGCCTGGCCATGGGGAACAGGCAGAGCGTCCTTAACAGACCATTCAGAAGGGACAGAAGAAAACCTCAGCAGCAAAGCAACAAGAAGCATAAGAACAGGTTCCCAGTGGCATTACACTGAACACTGCCTGCCATCCTCCTGCCCTCTGGCCAGACAGGCAGCCCTGTCAGCTGTGTCCAGGCTTGGCGGAGGGGTGTCTCCAATCATTAACTGGGTTTTTCTGTGTGAATTTTTTTTGCAGATGTCTCTGTTTATGCAGCAATGATGGAAGTGTGATTTAAACAGGCATGTGCTTGTCTGAGAGGCAGGGAAGCTGTGGGGAGGATGAAGTACCATCTTGAACTTAACAGTATGAAAAAGTGGAGTGCAAAGCAGGACGTGTTCAAGGTCAGGTTATATGGGAGAACAATGGAAGCAGTTATGTAAAATTACTTATGCTATTGGAAGGGTATTAGGTGTTGTCATCCCAGTTTCTGTTCCTCTTTCCAGTAGAACATTGGACTGATTTGTACAATTCAGAGTGGCCATACCTCTCCTTTTCCTTTACAGTAAGTGAACAGAGAGTGGATGAGAGGCTGCAGTACGTGCCAAGACAGTGTCACTGTCCCTTTTGGAGTTGGCTATGTGCCTGTAAAAGCTCTGCTGCCAGCTGGGAGTTGGGGCAGAAAAGACAGGCAGTCCCTAGTAGTTGGTTTTGAGATACATGAGCTTGTACCTGGCTTTGTGTGAGAGATGTCCATCACCTCTAGATGCAAGAGGGGAGGAGGAAGTCAGCTACATAAGTACTAGATGGTGGCTGGGTGCAAGTGAATTTAGATAATGACTTCTGAATGTTTTTGTTTGGCTACAGGCAAGTGCTATTGTATTTACTCTCTCATCTCCCCATCTGTCTGAAAGGGAGAGAGCTAGGGAATCTAAGCTGGTACTGTATAACATGTTAAGCATGGTAGGAATGTCTTTGTGTGTGCCTCCATCCGAGATGGAGCTGTGTGGATGGACAGGGGCTCTACCAGAGGCACTCCCATCTGCAGCTGGTCCTGTCCCAGGGCATGGGGCAGAATAGCACAGGGCCATCCTTGCATGAAGAAGGTAAGCTGATGTTCATTGGCTATGAGCCATGTGGATGATGGACCCACAGCTGGAAAACTGCTCTGCAGCACATGGAGCACTTCCCCTGTCCTGAACCCACTGCTAGCTTGGAGCCTGTCCTGCTCTGTTCCTGTCCAGTGTGGCCTCTCAGTCCTACCTCACCAGCTTTCCAGTTTGCTTTGTTCCTGCATTTATCTTCCTTCTATGGTTGGACATGTGACTGAAGGCTTTAATTTATTCACAGCCCTCCTTTTGGTAATTTATCCTTTGTACTCTTTGCTGTCTTGTATTATTTAATTCTGTGAAGCACTCTGGGATTCAGTGTGTGTGAAAGATGCTGTACACAATAACATTATGCTGTATTGTTTGTGATTTGCAGGCCTTCTGGATTTCTAATTCTGATTGCAGGGGTGGTTTGTGTTATTTGTGCTACGGCTGTGCTTGAGGGCCTCAGCTGGATCAGACTTCCCTTCCAGCCCTTTCCCTCAGGAGCTCACATCTCATTGTGCCCTGATTTAATGTTGGCTTGCTTCATTCCATGTGTAATGGTTGGAAATGCAGGACATGCCACTGGGACATGCATGGATTTGTGGTGTCCTGGTGAAGGCTCAGGGCTAAACCTGGTGTCTGACTCCTTGTGAGCTGTGGGGTTGCCCTTAGGGAAAAGTGGGAATCATGTTCTCTGGAGGTGTCCCAGGGAGTATGCAGGTTCCATCCTCAAGAGGGGCTGTTTGGGGCATCACTGGAGCAGCTGAAGGAGCAGAGTGAGAGCTGCCTGTAATGGGTCTATGCTGAGCAGCTGAACACAGTTGGAGCTGCAGGAGCTCATCAGCCTGTCCTTGTGGGACTGGGAAGCTCAAAATAGAGCAAATCTTGGGGCTGCTGTGCTGTGCTGATGGGGGGGATGCTGACTGCTGCCCACTGCTCTGCTGCCAGGATTGCTGCACCAGTTGCACAGGTTCAGTCCAGACCCTGTGCTTTGTGCCAGCTGCAGTTGAGGTGTCTGCAGATCTGGCTGACAGTCTCCTGTGTGTTGCCCTCTGGGTCTCTTACTTGGGTGGATGCAGTGGCAGGAGCAGGAGAGAGGGTAGAAGATGAGATGGGCTCCTCAAGCAGGGGTGCCCACCTTCAGTTTGGTTCATGCTTTTCTGAACCTACAGCACTGAAGCTTCCCAGAGTCACGAGTGAAGTTACAGCCCACGATTTCTGTATTGCTCTGTCTATCCAGAGCATAAGGTTCCCATCAGAGCAGGCTTTTCCCCTTGTCCAAAGTCTGTGCACAGTTCCACTTTATGCACCAAAAGCCACACTTGAATTTTAGTTGAAGGCTCTGGGCTTGCAGCCTGGTAGAAACGTGGCTTTCCTGTACCATGCTGCAGCACAGGACAAGGAGAGCTGTGATACAGGGCCTGTGCTGTTAGATTCCAGTACCCCTGGGGCTGGTGGTAAGGGTGGGCTTGGCACAACCAGGTGCTCATGGTTTCCCCTTTTGCCTGGTCCCAGGTACGCCATCGACCGCAGCACGGATGCCGAGAGGATCTTTGACATCGATGCCAAGACAGGTGCTATTGTGACAGGAAAGGTCCTGGACCGGGAGACAGCAGGGTGGCACAACATCACTGTCCTGGCAATGGAAGCAGGTGAGACGGAGGAATGCTGTGTGGAGCAGGGTCTGTGCAGAACTGGAGTGGGGCAGGAGGAGGAGTATGGGTGCTGTCATTGCTGGGGTGGCCAAGATACGAGTGTTAATCAACACTGAAGTAAAAAAGAAAAATAAATGCAGCAGCACTGAGTCTGACATCTCCCCAGACAACCTAAAAATATTCTTCCTGAGCCGAGCATTAATAAGGGAGCATGGTCGAATAGTATATTTGATGAACACTAATCAAATTTGTGTAATCTCTGCACCATCTCTGCCAGTCATCCCTGCACAGCTCGCTGCCTGCACTCACACCTGCTGAGCAGCAGCGGGGGCTCCCGGGGGGCTGTGCTCACATCAGCTGCCTCCCCCCAGTCAGTCATGTGCCATGTGAGGATGTCCCGTCAGCTGGAGCCCTGTGACACTGGGGGACCCTCAGCACTTGATTCTGCCAGAGCTCTCACAGACTGTACCTGCACTTGAGTTTGTAGCTCTGGATGCCTCCTGTGTGCTCGGGGTGGTGCAGGTTCGGCACAGAAGGAAGGGATGGGAGGTCCTGGAGCTGCAGCAGTGGGAAGGCACTGTGAGAGCAGAATGTCCCAGGCACCATGCTGGGAAACAGAAAGGCATTGCCATATTTTTCAAAGTTTTCCATATTTTGGATGTGCGAGTCACCAGGGTAGCCTAGGCCCTGCTGTACTCTGCCTGTGCCCTGCAGTGGGTACCAGGGAGCTGCTGTGGCTGCAGAGCACTCCCTGCTGATATGTGCCAAGGCCTGTCTGTCTGTGGGCAGGAGCCTTCCCCAGGCTGTGCTGTGAGAATGTTTCTTTGCTCATTCTTGAGTGTTGAAGCTGTTGTTCATGTTCAAGGAGCCAGGTCAAGACCTGAGTCCCAGAGGTGAGATCCTGTCACCCACTCTGGCCATGCAAGGACACAGGCCCCATGGCCCTGGGAGAGGAGGGGTCAGTGGCCCTGGCCAGACCCCCACAGCCCCACAGAGGGGATATCTCTGGCTCCAGGGTGCATCCCAGTCTCTGTCTGTGCTGGTGCTTTTTGCTGGTTGATGGGAGTGAGCCCTGCACTCTCTGGCTGTAGCACTATTGTGAGCCCTGCCTGATGACAGCACAGGGAGGGCAGTCCATTGCTGAGCTGTGGCCCGTCCTGGGGGCTCCATGGGGAGGCTCTGCAGGGAGGAGGGGATGGAGGCATTGCAGCACAACTCAGCATCCAGAGGAAACGTGAGGTGACAAGAATCAGAAGGACAATATTTACACGCTGTGGCTAGGATTTCAGAACAAGTCAGTAAATGCTGCAGCTCCCCTCTGGCAGGGAAACCTGTCAGGCTGGATCGCTTCAAAAGCCAGGGAGACTCTTCAGTGCTCTGACTTCTCCCATGGTGAGCTCTGACTCATCCATTTTAGCTGCCCAGACATTCTTCCCAGTGACATTATCCTTAACGTTTTGTAATCATGAAATATTAATGACTGATATTGAATTTAAAGTACAATTTATGTCTGAATCCTCTGGTGGAAAGGGCAGTTGTAAAGGTACAGTCTTGTGAGTGATGGAGGGGTTTCGGAGCGTGGCCATGCAGCAGCTGTCAGGATGTGCCTGGCACAGCGGGATCAGCCATGGCAGCGGGAGCATGGAATGCAGGGCAGCTGGGAGCCTCCACACTGGCATCAGCACATCCAGCACTGCAGTTCCTGGCAGTGTCTGGGGCCAGGGGTGCTGGCAGGGCTCTGTGGTGCTCACCATGGGCATGTGGGGTGCAGCTGGATGCCACAGGGCTGGACGTCACCAACTCCATCAGAGGCAAGTGGTCACATATTCTCTTTCCTCAGTGAGATGTAAACTTGGCAGGAGGAATGGAACAAACCCAGTGGGAGTCCTGCTGCCCAGGATTGTGCCTGCTGCCTCAGCTCATTGGGGCTGGTGGGAAACTCTACCCACTGTATTCCCATGGTGCCGGGGCCCGCTTGATTCCCATGGCACCAGTCACATGGCCTGGAGTGTGTTGCAACAAGATATTGCATCCCTGTGGCCTCTTGGAGCTGCCCTCCTGGTCTGCTGGTGGGGCTGTCCTGGGCAGGATTTGACCTCTGCATGTGAAGGACAGCCAGCCCCACTGGCAACACTTGTTCCCACAGGCAGCCTGTGGGGCTCGAGCAGCTCCAAACAGGAGCTGTGCCCCCACCCTGGAGAGCCCTGTCGGGCACCCACTGCTGCTGCAGCAGAAACCGTGTCCAGGTTATTTCCCACTTGTGGATGTCAGAGTGTATTTGCCCCTGAAAGCAGCAAGAAAAGCTGCAGAAGGTGCCCAGCTGTGCCCATGAGCTGTCTGGGCTTCCCACTGCTGGCACGAGGAGCAGGGACAGCTCTGCCCCCCAGCAGGAGCTGCCTTGGCCGGCCAGGGACCAGCAGTGTTTGGCCTCTCAGCGTGGCAGCCAGCAGGAAGCATGGGGGCTGTTCAGCTAATCTGGCCTGGGACCAGGCCAAGCGTTTCCACAGATAAATCTTCATCTCCCTCGCAAGCTGTTTACCTTCCTTGGGCTAATATTAGTGATTCTCTTCCTGTTTTCCTCTTTGCTCATGTAAAATGATGAGGCCTTGACTGCTGTGTCCACTGCTGGTAATTGAGATGATAAATCTTCCTGCTGGAGACTGGCTTTAATCAGAGCATTGTGTTTGGATGCAGTTTAATGACTCTCATGCTGCTGAGTTTGGGCAGGACTCAGGAGAGGTGAGAGCCATTTATATGTTACTTGGCTTAACTGCTGCTTCCACTTTGCTTCCCCTCAGCTGGGAGCCACGCTTTCAGCTCCAGCCTCTGATACAGCCACCTGTCAGACAAGTCATACCCCTGGCATGCCCCTGCTCTGTCCTTGGCATCAGCACTCTGGCTTGCAGGCAGGAGCTGTAGCAACAGCTACAAACCCACCCTGTGCCCCAGAGCCGTGGCATCAGGGCTGGAGAACAGAGTGGCACATCCCAGTCTTCTGTTCTGCATTTTGTTCTCCCAATTTGCTGAGATAGTGAGGAATAAATTCCACTCCTGCCTCTTCTGACTTCCTTACTAATGTAAAAATTTTGAATTCAGTATTGTACCAATTTGGTCTTGACACAGAAGAGCAGGTTGGATGCTGTGCCCAGCAGTGTCCCTGAGCTGGGCTGCTCCAGGTGCTGCAGCTGCACGTGGCAGCCCCCAGTCCCCTGGGCTCTCCTCAGACCCAGAGAAGCTGCTGAGCACTTTTGGGTGTGTGTGGGGAGGAGGGCAAATGGCATGTGCTGGATTTGGAACTCCACAGGAGAGGTTTGGGTGTAAAAATGCAGAGTGCTTCATTGTGAGACTGTGTGAGGGTCTGGAGGAGTAAAGGCTGGATGCTGGCACAGCAGAAACCACAAGTCCCCTCCTTTCCTGCCACAGCAGGGGTCACCAAGCGCTGTCAGTCCCTTCCCATCCCTGGGAGCTGCTGCAGAGTTACAGCCTTGCTGAGCAGTTGCCCAGAGCTGCTCAGTGTCAGTCCTGTGAGCACTCAGCTGTCTGCAACTCAGGGAGAGGGCACGTTGGTGTTTTGCATCTGAATATTTAAGAGGAGAGTATCATTCTGTTCAGATTATTTACTTACATGATGAATTAAATAAGGAAATACTCTGGGATGTGGATGAAGATTCCCCTGAAGCATTTGACTCTTGGCCTGAGGGTTGCCGTGTAGCAGGACTGTGACCATCTCATGCTCCAGAACCCTGTCCCTGCCGGTCCCATCCCTGCTGGTCCTGTCCCAGTGCTGCCTGTTCTGCCACATGGCACCTGGGCAGGGCTGGCACGCCCTGAGCCACGCTGGTGGCTGTGTTGAGGCGCAGATGCAGCAGTGTGGAAGCACTGAGCAGAGCTCTGTTCCCCACACACGGCAGCTCCAGTGGCTCTGAAATAATTCCTCCCATGTTGGCAAAGGCAGCTGCCAGTCACCAGCCTGGAGCTCCCATACTGCACGGCTGTGCTTCCAGCGTCTCACTCTTGTTCTGTGTGTTTTCCATGTCTCTTTCCTCAGTCTTTTCAGATTAATAGCATTCCAACTCCTGAAGGAAATGCAGAAAAACGGCATGTTTAATTTTAATTTAGGAAAGCGTTTAGGTAGCAGCCTAGTTTTCTCGCTGCTGTCAATCAGGTTTTCTCAAGGCTGACATCAATTAGTTTAAAAATATTGAATGTAATTTTGCCTGACACAACATATTGCAGCCACTGCAAAATATAATTTATTTTAGAAGAAGAAATAATTAAACTAATTTGCATGTCAGTCAGCTGAGCTGGAATACCGAGGAGAGACGCTGCAATGGAAGATGCCTTTTTTCCCTTCCAGTTGCCCTCAGCCAGCACGTGCTGCCCTCTCCCCAACCACGCACCAGGTGCTGCTCACAGAGCCCTGCGAGGGCAGGTGTCTGCAGCACCCACACCACAGCCTCATCCACCCTCTCTGCTTCTCTTTCTGGTGCTGGAACCTGCCTGCTGAGCCTTTGCTCCTGTGCTGGGGCATTTTGGGTGCGTGCTCACTGGTAGAGAAAGCACAGGCCAGAGTTTCTGACCTCACAGATGTGAATCCTGCATTAGTTGAGTGCTTTGTACCTTTCGTGACAGATGTGTGACTTCAACAGTCTTAATCACACTTCTGACCATCATAATATCAGTTTATGCCACTGTTACAGAAAACATATTTCAGATGTTTTGAAGATAACTTTTGTCAACTACATCCAACCATTTTTCATTTTTTCCACCGGTAAATCCAGGTACTGGCTCAAAGAAGAGGGAAGTTGATAAAGCATTGAGAAACCTTCAAATATACATTGTACACCCAAAATAAAAGAAGCTGATGTGTGCCTCACTGGAAAGGTAGACAAGAGTGCAGCAGTTGCCTTTCTAACCTTGATGTTCCTGGACACGTCAAATTTTGACCCCATCACTGAGCCAGGAGTGCGGATGAGCCTCGGGCTTCAGCAGTTTTGGAAGGGGCAGAAAGAGATCTTTTGTATGACAGAGTGCATTGAGAAGGGTCACTGTGTCAGAGCTGTGCTCGGGATGCAGGACGCGAGCCCTGTTTCGGGAGGGGTCGGTGCAGCTCCTGGGTGCTGTGCCGGGGCAGGGCCGTGACCCCGCTCCCGTGCGGCTCGAAGCGCTCCCGGAGCTGGGGACGAGCACGGCCCTGTGCCCGAACACGCTGATCACAGCCCTCCTCAGGGGCTCTGGGAGGTGGTCTCGAAGAGAAGCTGCTTTGCCCAGGATCACCTGGATGTCCAGACCTGCACGCATGATCCCAGCGGGTCCCGGGGAGGGTTCGGCAGTGCTGGGATTGGTTCCTGCTCACAGCTGGCTCCCACACTGCGGGGCACTGAGGGAGGAGCTCCTCCTCTGGGTTACAGTTAAGAAGGGGAAGAGCTAGAGTCCTGGATTCTTCCTCTCCTCTCTTTCTGCGTTTCCTCGTCTTTCTCTCAGCAGTCGCAGCTTGCTCCAGAGCTGAGCAGCGGGGATGGTTATCCATCTTCCTGTGGGCTGAGGAGGGGGTGATGAAATGCTGTCATCCTCCTTCTTGCAGGAACTGAACCCTTTTTCTTCCTGCTCATTTGTGGGCATCAAGCACACACCCCACCACCTCCCCAGGCTCCCTTCTCGCCCCAGTGCCTCCCCCTTTCTCTCTTTCTGCAAGCAATTGCAGTTTATTTCACAGCACCAATATGCCTTTTAAAATAACACATAGTTCCAGGCTTTTAGTCACGACTTCTGCCTCCCTCCCCCAAAAACAACTATCTAATCACCAGAGCAGCTGGTCTGGGTGAGAGGGAGTGATAACGTGAGAACCCGGTGAAAGCAGCTCTGGGGAGGGGGCTTAGATTCCTGGCTAATTATGGAGCAGCGCTAAATCTCCTCTCCCCTGGGTCCTCCCCCACCTGATCTGCAGGGGCCAGTATTAATGTTATAGACAAACAGGCAGCAGAACTCCTGCCTGAGCGTGGAGAGACGCATTAGTTCTGTCACAGGTGCAGCCTCTGGGTAAAACAAAGGAGATGGAGTAAGAGGGAGTTCTCATTTCTGGAGATATATGAGGTGCTTCAGCAAACATCAGGCCCTCCAGAGTGATTTATAATCCTATGGCACGGGCTCAGTGTCCCTCGGCAGTGTGTGTGCAGCTCAGTGACTCTGCAGTGAGTGGAGGTGTAAATGCTGCCCCATCCCACGTGCAGAGTGAACCCCAGGACCAGAGTGAAGGGAAGGGGGGTCCCCAGGACCACTGCCGGTGTGAGGCTGGGCTGGTGAGTGCCAGGGTGAGAGGGCTGCCCTCAATCTTACTGTGTGACCCCCTCATGCCAGCTGGTGGACGGTGCTGTGTTTAGGTTTAAGCTGCTGATGGCAATAAAAACCCGGTGTCAGCATAAGAGCCCTGAGTCCCTGGGCAAGAGCCTCATGCCTCAATGGGGCACCTTTGACTGTGAGTCACCTAGGCACAGCAGAGGTGGAGGGACAGATCCCACCACCAGCCTGTGCCCTTAGTTCATCACAGCTGTTTCACATCCCAGCTCCATTTGCTCGGCCCTCAGATGTTGCTGCCAGTCTCAAATGCCTATGGATCAGGATCCAGGTCAGAGGGTGGTCTCACATCCAAGTTTTCTGTTCCATCTTGGTGCTGTTTTGCTGCAGCACAGATCCTCACCAGTGGATGGCTGACCCTTACGGCTGGGACTAGCTTTGGGCCGCTTCAGTTTTCCAGGGATAGATCAGGTGGTGTTTCAGGAATCCTTGGCACACAGCCCAGTGGTTGAGCTTCTTTTACAAGATGTTGTGAGGCTGAACCATGCTCTGCAGGTGCTGCTGTCCTGTAGACAGTCTGTGCCACTGGCAGGCAGAGGTGCAGTGCTTTGTGACCCTTGGTGCAGCCAGGAGCCACAATGGCCTCTGGACAGATGGGGATGAGGGGTTTGCTCCCTGATAGCAGCAGTTGGCCCTTGGTCCTGAAGCTCTGCTTCTGTTTCTGTTTCAGATAATCACTCCCAGGTGTCGAGGGCCTCTCTCCGTATCCGAATCCTGGACGTCAATGACAATCCACCTGAGCTCGCCACCCCCTACGAAGCCGCTGTGTGTGAGGATGCCAAGCCAGGCCAGGTAGCGAGAGTTCCCCAGCCCTGGTCGCAGGCTGCAGGCAGCGCTCTGGACCAGTGCCAGCCTGCCCATCTGTCCCCTTCTGCCTGAGAGTCTTTCTGTCACACTGGGAGTCACTCTGCTGGCCCCACTGAGCCCGTCTGCAGGGTCGAAGACTCGTCCCTCTCTGTGGCTGCAGCCAGCAATGGTGCTGGCTGGACCCTGCACATGGGACCCTGGGAGAGGCTGTGGAGGCAGCACTGGTGCTCACCTCTGCCTTCTCCCCACAGCTGATCCAGACAATCAGCGTTGTGGACCGGGATGAGCCTCAGAGCGGCCACCGTTTCTACTTCACACTGGCGCCCGAAGCCTCCAACAACCACCATTTCTCTTTGCTGGATATCCAGGGTAAGTCCTGCTGTACCCTTGGCCCAGTATCCTTCAGGCTGAGCAGCACCTCTGGCCTTGGAGAGGGAGATGAGTTACGGTCTCTCTGTGCCAGCTCTGGATTCTTCAGGCACGTTGCAGAGCTTCTTGTCAACCTGAAATGGTGGGACTGGTCAGCTAACAGCCTGGATTTCCTCAAGGAGGCTCTGCCAGCTTTATTCCTTGCTGCAAGCAGCTACAAAGCTCCTCTCATGCTGTCTGGTTAAGCCTTTGGTATTTTCAGGGCTCTCAGTACCTTTCTTGATGGGAAATCTCCAACCTGCCTGCAGGCAAGGAGATGATGTGGATTTATAGATGAACACACTCCTGTTTTGAGCATTATGATTTATCCCTGTCCAAGGTAAATCCTGGAGCATGGGTCATCTTGGGGCTGCCATGTGGGTGGCCAAGCCTGTGCCCCTGACAAACAGGAACAGCTCCAGAGCCCTGGGAGGTAGTGAGGCCATGCTGCAGCCAGCTCACAGCCACGGTGGGTTCTCTGGGACACAGCCTCTAGTCCCTGATTCCCTGTGAGGTGGTGGCTCTGGGGTGCAGTTCCTCTGCTTCCTGAGGCTCATCCTCTCCTTTGGGACATGCAGCCAGGCAGAGCCTGTCTGTTCCTCTGGGCAGCTCTGGGGTTCTCTGCATCCCTGGGCTCAGTGGCTCATCCTGGGTGACTCGATGCTGCTGTGAGTGATGGGTTGCCATGCAGGTTCTGCTGGCTGAGCCTGGCTGCTGTTGGGCTTTGCAGGCTGCATTTCTGTGGACAGCAACAATCCAGAAAAGTAGTGATCAGGATGCTTCCTGTTTTTGGCAGATGTTTAGGGTGAATTTAGGTGCTGAATGTAGCAGTAGGTACAACAGGGTCCTCTGCAGATACTGGGACCTTCTCCGGCCACATGTGCATGTGCTTGTCACAGGGGCCAGCAGATCACATTGAAATTCTTCCTTGGTTTTGGTTGGGTTTTCTTTTAAAGCCATTTTCTTTCTCTGCTTTTGCAGCTTTATCTGTCAAAAGCCTGGTTTAGTTTGTTCTGAGCTTATCATAGGAGCCTTCTGCTGACGTAAGATCCTGCTCGCTCAGTTTGGTTCAGCATTATTAGGGATAGTCAAAATGGAAAAGCTTCAGATGTGATGGTAGCACAGCTGGATATTGCTTTGTGTCCTGAGTAGCACAGCTGTCCCTGACCTGAGTCCCTCCCCCTCTCCTCAAGGGCAGCTGTTTAGAAGACCTTTGCTTCTTATCATGTAAACAGGCTTTAATCCTCAGCAAGATTTTGCCCCACACCCAGTGATTAACTTCCCTCCCTTTCTTGGAAGGACCTTATGAAAATGTGCTTGAACATGCTGAGCTACACCCGGGTGTCCATCCCTGCCCAGACCCTCAGGAAGCTCCCAGCTCTGGGCCAGGGTGACTGCCATGGCCAGGTTGCCATCCCAGGGCCACCACTGCTGTTCCCCTCGTCTGGCAGGGCACATGGCTGGGGGTGTATAGGGCTTAGCAAGGGCTGCTTGGCTCCCTGGCTCTGTGTGGGGGTCCACCAGCAGTGGCCTAAGAGCTGGCATTGCAGTAGGTGCAGGACACGTGTGCCACCATCTCCTCCGGAGCTGCTGCTCTCTTGAGTGGGATGAGGCTCTTGTGGCACGGGGTAATTCTTTGTGCTAAACGATCCCTCGAGCTTTTCGTGTGGTGTAACACTGCATAAAATGAGTAAAAGCTGGCATCACCTCCCGCCTCCTGCTCTTGGGAAAACAAATGTTGTTGCTGCAGGGTTATTCCCAGAGTGTTTGGAGACCCTCCCAATTGCTGAGCAGTGCTGTCTTCCACAGCAAGCGGAGGTGGCTGCCTGTGCAGATGGAGGCACCCCTCATTTCTAACAGGGTGCCTTGGTGCCAATCTCCCTCCCTTTGATTTCTGCCCCCTTCTCCAGTCCATCAGCTGCCCTAGGTACACTTACCTTTGCCCCTGCTCTCGTGGGTGTCGTTGCTGCATCCTCCCTTGTGTTGCCCCATTGCTTCCCTCTCCTGCATTCACCCCTCTTGCACTTGTCTCTACTCCCCCGTATAAATATCAGTGGTGACAAACTGCTACCACCAGCCCATCTGTTTCTTTGTACAAATTTGTAGCCAGTTTTGAAACGTGATTTATAAATATTGCTTTTGCAGCCAAGGAGTGACACTGATGGATGTCAGCACAGATGCATTCTCTAAGCTCTTGCTTAAATCCTCTCTTTTGCTTTGCACCTACTTCACTTGGCTCCTTCGTGGCACCAGAAAGCCACCTTGGGAAGTGACTTGTTCTCAGCAGGGTGGGGACCAGCACCAGCTTGGGAGTGCTCCTGTTGTAATCGGGCAGGGCAGGAGCACCTGGCATGGTGGGGCTGCTTGGGGGGATCCTAGGGGGCTGTGAGCTCCAACAGTGTCAGGGGTCCTGGGGGTGGCTCACAGAGCTGCACCAGCTCCGGTGCTCGGGTTGGAGATGCAAGAATGAAGGGTGTCCTTGCAGGTGACCACATAGCTGAGTTACAGGTGGTTTGGAAGCGCTGGGCTTTTGGAAACAGCACCATTGCCTATTGGTGTCTCTCTTTCCATGCTTTTGCTCTGTCTGAGGAGCACTCACACACTTCCTGATTCATCAGACAAGGAATAAATGTCACCTGTGGTAACAACAGCGATGATCCAGGAAGAAGATGCCCATCATATGAAATGACTAAAGGAAGAGATGGAATCAGAAAACCTGACCACGTTAAGATCCAGCTGGTGCCATTCCAAAGGCATTCACCATCCTCTGTTTCCTAACTTGCCTTTTGCTGGGTCTTTCTGGCCTGAGAAAATTGATTACAACAGGATCAAAGGCAATTAAAGCCTGAAATCATGTTCTCCAAGAAATGCTAATTGTGTTGGAAGGGATGGTAGAAAGCATCCAAGCCCGGCAACCTGGAAGGAGTGCTAGGTAATATGGAGTGACACATGGAGCTACTGACTCCAGGGCTCAAGGGCTCAGCAAGCATATGTCTGAACTCTCTGCAGGTCTCATTAAGAGCATGTAATGGGTGATAGAAGATCTGAAAATCCTAACAATCAAAAGCAAAATGTTAGGATTTGAGGATTGCCTGAGGATAGAGGAAGCCGGCTTCAGCGCCACAGGGATGCCCCTCTCAGCACAGGCAGCACAGATGCTCGTTTGACCAGGGTGGGGCTGGGGGTGTGTGTGTAAAAGAGCATCAAACCTCCTCGGGGCTGAGCAAACAGCAAAGGAGCAGCAGTGGTGCTGTGGCCTGGTACCCAGAGAACTCATGAGAAGGAAGAGGCAGAAGGGAAAAACAGGATGTTTGTGCTACCAGCTGCACCAGCTGGGGCTGGAGGAGGTCTGCTCCCTTCGGGCAGCTCTGGCAGCAGTGTGCCCGCAGGCCCAGCCGGGTGCTCCTCCCCAGAGCTGGTGTTCCCAGGCTCTGGTACAGCAGAGTAACTGCTGGAGAAGGGGAGGGCAGATGCTCACAGGGCCGTGTGAGTGTGGGAGAGGGAAAGGACATCAAAATCCCTCCTGCTCTCCTAGTGCTGTCTGAGATTGAGTTATGAGAAGGATTTATTAGTTCTGTCTTTGAGGCTGCCAAGAGCCTCTTTGGAGAGGGAGTCTGAGAGACTTAATTATTTTATTATTCCCATGATATTAAGCTACCACCAGAGTATATTGGATTTCTAAACTTTCCTCTTGGGGCAGTATTGATGAGTCCCTGTGAGTTCAGCTCACATCAGTTCCTGCCTTTTCCGTGACCTGCTCCTCAGGTGGACAGAGGGGCCATCTCCTGCCCCATCACACAAGGTGATGTGATATAACACAGGATAATGTCACTGCGTGATCAGAGAGAGGGTGGCAGTGGAAACCTGTGGAGAAAATGTCAATTTGTGCAGCAAGAAAGCAGTGATAGTAAAAGGTTTGGTTTGGGGCATCAGAGGACACTCAGCACAGCCACAGCAGAAGGTGCAGCTTTGTGAGGACTGGGCAGGAAACCAAGTGTGGAGACCCAGGCTCATCTGTTCAGGAAAGCTGTGGATTAACGTCTGCTCACATTTCAGTGCTGCTCCTGAGAAGCACTGCTCCTCAGCTCATCACCCCAGAAATGGATTTGGCAGGAAGCTGCTGCAGAGGAAGAGACTCAAGGGCTGCGGGGCCAGGGCTGCCTGGGCTGTGCCAATGCAAACAAATCTGCACCAAGACACATCCCAAAGCAGCTGCTGTGGGTCGGCTACATGTGAAGAAACAACTGCACCAAGAGAAATGACCATTGTATTGTAGGAGGTTGCTTTGGATGCATTTTTCAGGATACACGTTCCAAGATCTGGGCAACATTTTCCCAGATCTGTGATCAAAGGGACTACAGTCGTATGGCAGAGCACTGCTTTTTTTGGAGTATCTCAGAGGGGAACACAAGTTTGCGAGTAACAGGGATGCAAACACCCAACAGAGAAGAGTTCACAGTGGTGGGGAGCAGGGGGTAGTGGGCAGCTGGTGGAGCCATTTCACTGCCAGAGGCAGGTGGTCCCTGCCAGGCTGGGTCTGGCTGTTGAGCCTTGGTGAGCAGTTTCATTGGTATACACATTAAATTTCTGTGGATCTCCCTCCTGGAGGAAAGGTGCCTGTCACCCTGTTCAGGAGATAAAATATAGTTTCATGATGTTTGAAATAGTGTTTGTAGTTGTGATTTTTGTTGCTCCCTTGCATCAAGTTTTGGGTCACAGGGCAAACCTTCAGCCCCTTCCTGAGGCAAGGTTTTTCTGAGCAGACCTGTCTGTCATGCTGCTGTTAGATTTAAGTACCAGCTCCTTTATTTTGACTTGGTGGGTGGCAATATTTCTTTTTCAGTGGTGCCAGGCTGCCTAAACTGTCTGGGCTGAGCTGAGGTTGGTGCCTGCCCCCCCTGCCACTTGCATGTGTAGTTCCCCTTGATTTCTAGAGACTGTTTCTAAAAATACAGCCTGCCTCGTCGCAGGTCCCTAACAGGCGCTGGTGCTGGCCGTAAACAGAAGGGAGTTGCCAGCCTCCTGCAGCATTTCCAGAGAGGGTTGGTGCTACCCCTGCGTTTACACAGTGCTGAAGAGCAGCTGGGAGAGTTCCCAAGCGCTGTGTTCCATCAGCCCTAGGTGAGGGTTGGGCTGAGCTGCAGTGGAGGTGCAGGGCTGTGTGCTCAGGGATCCTCTGAGCCAGGATCTGACCCCAGCCCCAGGCTGGTGATCTGACTGGTGTGACAGTGACAGCAAAGGTGACCTTCCTGGGCTGTGGCCAGAGCATTGCTCTCTCACAGCACTTCGGTCTGTCCTTTTTGTCCTGTGGTTTTATCTCCACTCAATCCAGGTGTCTGAGGCTTACTTTTAGCTGGGCTAGCTAGGAGTTAGTCCTGGCCTCTTGCTGAGATGGTGCCATTAACGTTATTTATATCTCCCTGCTATGCTGCAGCAAGGAGGGGGGACCAGCACCAAATGAGATCTCATTACCTTTGTGCAAACGATTAGCATAACAATAATTTTTTTCCTAGCTCATCCTTGGTAGGCCACCGGCAGCTCTCAGATGTTGCTGCCACCACATTCAGTTCAGCCTCCTTGCACCCAGGGGCCAGTGCTCCCCTGTCCCTCCTGACACCTCTGCCCAGTTGCCATGGTGCTGCTGCCACATGCTGCTCCAGGAGTCTCAGCCACAGGGGCAGGTGTCCCACAGGATAGGAGTCTGTGCTCTGCAGTGCCTTGGCTGCCACACAGAGCCTCTGGGATCTGCTTCCTGGCTGACCAGTGGATCTTCCCTGTCCTGCACTCAGTGCCTGCCTGCATCCTGGCTCACCTCCTGTCCCCGCCGTGCCCCATGTGCTCTCATGCAGCACCCAATCCATACAGCAATTTCCGTGGTGGCAGCAGCCCAAGGGCCAGAGTTACAGTAGATGTATTTTCCAATGGAAGAGCTGATTCATAGAGAAAGTGGATGGTCTGGCATAAATCAGGTCCGATGAGGAGAGTCCATAGACAGCAGCACCTTGCTGTGAGTGGGGCAATCTATGGTTTATTAGATAAAGGCTGCAGGCAGTCGGCAGCAGCTCGTGACACCTGGCTGCAATTGTCACCTGCTGTGCAGCCCCATCCTGCCCATGCTGCTGCTGGCTGGCAGCCTGCACCACCCCTGAGCAGGGAGTCAATCCCAGTGTCAGTCCCTGTCCCTGCCCTCCCTCCCTGCTCCTGGTCAGCAGCAGCTGCTCCTTGAGTTCATTACTGGCACCAGGGCCCTGGAGGGTCCCGTGAGAAGTGGCTGCGTTAATGGGATCTTAACGAGTTGTGCTGTGCCAGCTGAGCCCCTGAAGCAGCAGGGTGTAAGCAGATGGGGAGGAGGATGCCTGGCTTGGCTGAGAGGCTTGGAAGAAGCTCTGCCTACTCCTTCAGGAGTTACAGAGAATCAGAGGGGTGTCTGGCCCTCCGGCTGAGGCAGGGCCATCCACCCATGGCTCTTGGCTTTGGAAGCAGTGTCTGCTCTTGCAGTCTCAGTGCCACCTGCAGACCGTGTCTGTTCTTGTGTGCATGTCAGCAATTGATTTTTATCCTGATTCTGACTCTGTGCCACTCTCAAAAGGCCTTTTGGAAGTTTTTCCCCTCTCTCTGTGCCACTTGTGTTGTTTGTCAGTGTGGTTCAGACATTTGTGTGCTGCTGCTCTTGTGCCAGACTTGCTCCCAGGTGTGGTGAGAAAGGAGATGCCAGGCTGGCCCTGAGGTGCTGCTGGCAGAGGGGAACGTGCTGGAGTGGAGCTGGCCATGTTCAGGCACTCAGGCTGCAGAGGGGCTGCAGTGCCAGGGAGCCATGGGCTGGGTCCATGTGATAGAGGAGAGGGAGGCCCTCTCAGGATGGCTGCTGGAGGCAGCGCAGGAATAGCTGCTGTTCATCCAGAGCATGGAGGAGCTCATGGCAGGTCCTGCAGGCTGTGATGTGGGGGTGACTTTGCTGCAATTTTGCTTGTTCCCTGCAGACAACACGGCAGCAGTGCACACACAGAGAGTGGGCTTCAATCGCCAGGAGCAGGATGTGTACCTGCTCCCCATTCTGGTGGTGGACAGCGGCCCCCCAGCCCTGAGCAGCACAGGGACTCTGACCATCCGTGTCTGTGGCTGTGACAGCAACGGGGCCATCCAGTCCTGCAACAGCACAGCCTACGTCGTGTCAGCCACACTGAGCCCCGGCGCCCTCATCGCGCTGCTGGTCTGTGTCCTCATTCTGGTTGGTGAGTGCCTGCCTGTCCCTTGGGTCCTTCCTGTCCTGTCCCAGCTCCACTCCATCAGCATCACATGAATGTGTGCAGGCAGGTGCTGCGGGCACAGAGCAGGCTTCTCTGCCTCTGTCTCCCCGCTGGTAGCTGCAGCATGGGCGGCATGAACCTCAACCCCTGCAGGGGGGAACCAGTGGAGAAGCTCGCATGTTTGCCACAGCTCCTGTGTGCTGGGCTCCACAGGGCAGCCAGAGCAGAGCCCCCTGTGCCAGGCAGGTGTGATGCTGCCCAGCAGAGCCTGGAGAGCTGCTGGCTCACTCCCTGTAGGGCTGGGCAGGAGCCAAGAGCTGCTTGCCAGCTGCCATGCTGTGCCCCCAGCAGGCGTCTCGCAGCAGATGGGGGTGTGTGCTCCCAGCATGCGGGCAGGGGTGGCAGGTGTGGGGCACACAGGTGTGCTCTTAGCTGAAAAGGTCAGTGTTAGAGCGTGTGTGAGTGTGTGGGCAGGACACAGAGCTGGTAGGTCAGGACCTGTACCCCAGGAGTGCTGCTGCCTGCCACTGACACACTGGCACAAGCTTTGCTGGGCATGGGGACCTGTGCTTGTGTGCACGTGGGAAGGGGCTCTGAGTGAGAGATGTTGCAGTGCCCTCAGATTTAGCACAGGACACTTGATGGATGCAGCTGCTGAAAGCTCTCTCTGGCCCCAGGGCTGGCTCCTGGCTGGCTCCAAGGGCTGTCCAGACACCTATGGGAGCCAGCACATTGCTAAGTGAGGTCTCCTCTCCTTGGCATGGCTCCACTCTCTGTCTCCTGCTGCATCTCCGTTCAGAAAATCCTTTCCCACAGGGTGCACTTTACACTGGTTTCATTTTCCAACGCAGTGCAAACAAATTTCTGCCTAATTGCCCAAACGAATAAAGTGCACATCGGTGCTTTAAAGGTGATGGGCTGAATGGATGATGATCCAGGACACAGCTGCGGCTCGCTGCTCAAGCTCTGTGCCATCTGCTCCACATTCACCCACCCATTTTCCTGCTACTGTGAATCATGCACCCCCTTTTCCTACTCATCTTCTGCAGAACCCATCTGTTTGTCTGTCCAGCTGTGTGTTTATCCATCGCTCACTCCTGTCTCAATGGTCACGCTGCATGGCAAAGGAAACTTCCTGTCTGCCCTGGAGCCCGGGCAAGCCTCTCTCCAAGCCAGTACATGGCATGGCTGCTGCTTGATGAGCCTGGCTGATGGGAACCATCTGGCATCCCAGCAGGGCTCCCCGTGCCAGGGGCTGCTGTGCCTCCACACCTGCCACCAAGCAGGGGTCGTCCTCGCCCTGCAGGAGCACAGCGTCCCCCAGACTCGGCGCCCATCTGACTGTCTCTTCCTTTCCCAGTGCTGGTCCTTCTGATCCTCACGCTGAAGCGACACCACAAAAGCCACCTGACCTCTGAGGATGATGAGGACATGAGGGACAATGTCATCAAATACAACGATGAAGGGGGCGGTGAGCAGGACACAGAGGCCTATGACATGTCAGCCCTGCGCAGCCTCTACGACTTCAGTGAGATCAAAGCTGGTGATGGAGGTGGGGGGCCAGGAGAGGGGGGCCCAGGCAGAAACCCAGCCTCCGAGCTCCATGCCCTCCCACAGTGGGTGCAGAGCCCAGACCTGGACTTCTCTGTGTTCAGAGACTATATCTGCAGGAAGGTGGAGCAGGCGGATGAGGACCTCTCTGTGCCGCCCTATGACTCATTCCAGACCTATGCCTTCGAGGGCTCGGACTCCCCAGTGGCCTCCCTGAGCTCCATCAACACCTGGTCCAGCGGCTCGGAGCAGGACTTCTCCTACCTGAGGGGCTGGGGGCCACGTTTCCGGCAGCTGGCAGCGCTGTACGGGGGGCGCAGGGGCGAGGAGGACAGCGAGGAGTCCTAGCTGCCCCTCCGACCCGCGGGCTCCGGGCACCTCCTGGACTGGGGCTCCAGGCCGTGAGGTGCCCCACGGGAATCGTGTGCTCCTGGGCTGGACTCCACTGCTGCCGGCGAGAGGCTGCACCGAGGGCACCAAGCGACTGGTCCTCTGCAGCTGCCTCCGGCTCGCCTGGGCTCCACACCCACGTGGGAAGGCTGGGGAGCCCAGAGGAGCCACTGGGGTGTCCTCATCTTCTCAAAGCCAGTCTCCATTAAAGCACTACGCATTGACTTAAGAAGGAGAAAATCTAATTCAAGAGTGTTTGGAGAGGGCTTCTCCCCCACAAATTATCATTTAAATAGATCTGTTCAGTGATCCCCATTCAGGAGAGGAAGAGCAAACCGGGAGCCTTTTGTTGTCTAAATTGTTTTTGTCACTTGAGTCAGGCATTTAAAGAGCTTTGATTTCCTTAAGAGCTTTCCTTGTAGAGGGAAACAAGCTTTTAACTTCTGTTCAGATTTTCCCCTCCTAAGTTTACTTGCCTTTTGAAGTCTTCCTTCTCGCTGCTCCCCGTGGGCCTCTCAGTAGCCCCCGGCTGCCGGCATGGTGTTGGAGGGAGGATGTCACGCTGGGATCACATCCTGCACAGAACGGCCGCTCACCTCACCAGCCCTCCCTCCTGTGCTGCAATCCCTTCACCCCTGTCTTGTGATCACAGAGGTGCTGGTGAAGGGGATCCCCAGCACTCTGCACAGCAGACATTGTCTGCAAACTCCTGGTGTGCCCCACAGCCCCAGTGACAGACAGGGATGTCCCACCTGTCACCGAGGCGCGATGCTGTGGCCCAGGCCACAGAGCAGCTGTGGTGCTGGGGAGCACCGTCAGAGGGGCCCAGAGCAGCACCCCCAGGGGGGCTCTGCCAGCCCCTCACACAGGACCTGGGCTTTGCAGGGCTCCCAGCCAGGCACTGGCTGTCACCAGATGGGCAGCAGGCACGACGTCAGTGTTGTGGTTGAGGGAGAGCTCATCCTGTGGAGGGAGGACCTTGCTGCAGGGTGCAGGAGAACCCCAGTCCCTGGCTGGGAAGAATAATTCCTGCTTGCACCCACCTGGCAGCAGAGCATCACCATTAGCAACAGAACAGCCATCCCCAGGAGATGTGTGTGAGGCCAGAACCTGCTGGCACTGCTCTGGGGCTGAGCTGGCTGTGGGCTGGGCAGCAGGTTTGTGACACCTCGGGGTACCCAGGGTCTCCCCACCCCAGCACAGTATCCTGCAGCAAACCAGCATGAGCTCCCAGTGGGACTGCTTTTGCATGTAATCCCTGGGTTTGGGAGGCAGGTCAGGAAGATGTGCCATTGTTCCTCAGGCTGCAGATGATGCTGGAAGAAAGCGCTGGGTGCCCAGTTATCTTCCCAGCCTGCCAGCTACCACAGGGAATACTGAACAGCCTGTAGAGTGATGCCCTTGCATCTCAGGCCATCCTGGCTGGTGGAGCTCCTTATCTGTTCATGCTGGGGAAAAATCAATTATATCATTGATAGGTAACTGATACGGTCTCCCAAAGCCAGACACATCCTGGGCTTGTCATTGGGTTTGTCCTTTTAGTTTAACCACAGACACTGTTTTCTCTCTTCAGAGAAGGTTTAACTGTAAATGTACATGTGTGTCCATTTTTTTACTGTGTATTGCTTCCCGGCTGCTGGCATTGGTCCTTTGGCTGCAGCACAAGACCCGGCAGCAGAGAGGGACAGGACCTGTCTTTGCCACGGTGCCTGCCCTTGGCTGCTCCTGCCCACTGCCACCATGGCCCCTGTGCAGAGCCCCAGCTTGGCTCATACTGGGACCAGGAGCTCCTCGCTCCTCAGGGCCTCTCTGGTCCCGCCGAGGAGGCGATTGGTGCTGTGGCTGGCACCTGTGCCCAGCGTGCTGCTAGTTCACTGTGACGATGCTGGGGAGGCAGCAGGGCCCTTGAACGCCGTCTCAAGCCGGTGACACCCCGCACCTCCAAGCAGGAGAACGGAGAAAGCCCTCTCTTTCCTCAGGAATGTGTTCGTGTTTTCCCTCTGGGCTGCAGAGCTGTGCCCGAGCCCCTCCGGCACTGGCCCTTCCTCTAGCCGAGTGTTGTGCAATAGCAGGGCTCTGTCCTAGGAGATGGGCTCTGACAGGGTACGTGTTTAGCAACCCTCCCAGCGGGCTCTCCCCCACCCTGAGCAGCCCGTGCTCCCCGGCGCGCATGCACGCACGCTTGCGTTTTAGTTCCCAGCCCACCTGTAAGCACGGGAGGAGCGCGGTGCCGCGCAATGCGGCCCCGCCGCGCTGCCCGCGCCCCCTGCCCGCCCCCGCGGGAGGAGCTGGCAGCTGCCACCATGTCTGATGGAGTCACTTCGGTTTTGTTTCTCTACCCAGATGAAATTAGAAGGTTGATTTCCTCACCCTTGTTACTTTTTCAAGGTCTTTCTGGGACCTGGAAATAAATTATTTCCTTGTCATCTAGCCTGAGTCTTATGTGGGTTTTTTGTAATTTTTCCTTTCCTTACATTGCCCTGTCGTTGTGGTCCCGTTGGTGCCTTCCCCGAGGGCCTGGGTGGCTGCTGGCAGCAGGATGAGCCGTGGCACAGCCAACCCCTGCAGCATGTTCCCACTGGCAGGATGCTGCATCTCTGGCTTCTTCCCATTTTTCATTGAAATGCTCATCAGAAAAAGCTTCTTCAAGAGAAGGGTCGTTTTTTCTCTCTGAATTTGAAAGAAGCGATAAAAAAAAATGCCCTTGGTTTTCTCCATCCTTTCAGGAGAAAGTTGGGTTGTGCTTTGAGCAGCCCAAACCATTCTATGATTCTATAATTCTTCATGGCTTCAGTGCATCTGGGCATTGTCAGCAGCTTTGGTACCTGACCTGTTCTCGTTTTGGTGATGCTGTGTGTTACAGCAGCATTCAGTTACTGGCAGCAGCTAAAAAACCCTCCTTCAAACTCAGTTTTAATAGTGAAATGATGCAAATAAAGGACGTTCTGGCCTGACCACAGTTAAATCAATTGCTAGTGGTTTCCTTGATGGCCAGGGGCTGGGGAAGGATCAAGGTGCTCATGGCAAAGAAGTATGACCCTCCCTGGGCCTGGGAAGCCTCAGGAGGTGGCTGCAAATGCTCCAGCACCCATCAGTGTGACAATGGCACACCATGGAGGGATGGAGCAGGCACAGAGAGAGGGGACATGGCTGAGCTCAGTGGTGGCCTCAGTGTAGGTCAGCAGATAGAACAGGCAGACTTTAAACTGCTCCATAAAGCTACAGTCATTTAAACAGCATCTTGCAGTCCTGGCTCCAAAACAGGATTATTGTTCCCCCAGGTCTTTGAACATTTCCTTATCCTTCACCATCCCCCTGCCTCCACTCCATCCTGCTCCCTTGATTATTCACTAAATGTTATGGAAGAAGCATCTGGTGACCTTTGATGACAGCAGTTAGTGGGATGCTGTGACAGAAGGGGGACGTCTTGAGGCCGGAGGGTTTTCCAGAGGCACAAGGTGTGCTGTCAGACCTCCGTGTGCACACGGTTTTCCTTCTCACACTTACGAGTGCCTCTACAGCCGCCAGCCTTGAGGAAGCTTTTCTGCCAGCATCACCATTAATTACACCATTAATTGCCCCCTCACAGCAAGTCTGTCAGCACTGTGCTCACAGCCACCTGCTCTGGCAGGTCTGGACACTTGGCCCATTGCTGTTTGCAGAGAGTTGAGCATTGCTGAGTGTTTGCACACGGGTTTCCAGCCCAGGACCTTGGCAACAAGAACTCTCATCCAGCCGCAGCTCTCCAAGTCCTGCTGTCCCACTTCAGGCACCCAAACACTTTGGGACTCTAGAGGCCAGGGCCTGGAGTGTTCTGGGAACTCCACGTTGAGGAGGAGGAGGTGTCTGCAGTCACTGTGCTCATTGCAGTGGAGGTGACAAGTGCCTGGCGTTGAGTGGCGAGCCTGCGCTGTGCAGGAGGATTTGCTTCTTGTATATTGTGGGGAAATGGAGAGAGCTCAAAGCAACAAATTGCCAGTCAGAACCAGACCCTTCACTACAAAAGAGGAGGATTATTGAGAGCTTTGATTGCAGAAGCATCTGTGAAGATGCTTGAATAGCTCCATGCCTTCTCAACACAGCCCCTTCTGATGAAATTTTCCTGTAGCAGCTTCTCTCTCTCCAGCAGTTGCACAACAGCCTCATCACAGAGCAGGGTAAGGGCAGGTCCCTCTCCTCCTCCTTCCGCAGGAGAGGAAGCCAGTCCTGCTCTGCAGATGATGATTCTTGCCACATGGGATGTGACCTGTGGCTGTCTACTGGCAGTGCTGGCCAAGTGGCACTTGCCACTGTCACATTCTGAGCAGGTCCTACAGGGCTGGTGCCGCTGTGTCCCACCAACCACTGGCTGCTGCAGCCCCTTTCCCATCCCCAGCACGGGGAGGCTGCATCAGTCACCTCCAGTGCCTGCACTGAGCCATGACAAGCTCCAGAAGGCAAGGTGTCCAGGCCTCCTCTAGAGAGGTATTCGCAAAAGATGGATGTGATCTGCTGGGATCATTAAGGGGAAGTGAAAAAAGGGCAGTGATACCTCCACCCCCAGGAGGAAAATCCATCTCTGGTAACTGAATGTAGCAAGGCTGTGTCAACCTCTACCTCCTGTTCCCACTGGCAATATCTTGCTCTGGAAGGTGATCCCTTCTCCCCCCACATCCTCTGAGGAAGCTGCTTTATCACCAGAAAGCTGACTCCTTTAACCAGCTACACCACGGCTAATATCCCAGCCCCCTATGTCCTTTCATTTACCAAGCCCTTGAGCTTCTTTCAGAGTTGGTGTCAGACTCTCCCTGCTCAGCAAAATCTGTTTTACATCTCTGCCCTGTGCTTGGTGCAGGCAGCAGCTCTGTCTTGTCAGGGCTCTCTTGCTGTGCCACAGAACTCTGGTTTGTGCTCTCTGCTTGCTCTTTCTATGCTGCCTCCCATCCCATCCCATCCCATCCCATCCCATCCCATCCCATCCCATCCCATCCCATCCCACCCCATCCCATCCCATCCCACCCCATCCCATCCCATCCCATCCCATCCCATCCCATCCCATCCCATCCCATCCCATCCCATCCCATCCCATCCCAGGAGTGTTCCCAGTATCTGGAGATGACCTGGCTTTGTGCTCTGCAGCAGCAGTTCTTGCTCCCTGCTCACTGGTGGGAGCAGGGCTGTGTTTCCAGGCAGCTGTCATGGCTCTGTCACCACAGCCAGAGAAGCTGGAGAGAAACAAAATCATGGAATTTCACTTGGCCCTGGAACTGTGCTTCTGGCCAGTCAGTGGGGCTGAAACCACCCCACACCTTGCTGAGCAGCCAGGGCAGTGTGGTGGAGAGCTGGTGTTCCTGCTGCCAGCAGGACTATGTCCTCTTGGGGTGCTGGTGCCATGCTGAGCAGTCAGGCTGGCCATCGTCTGTCACTCACATGTCCCAGCCTGGGCTTTCTCCAGCCTCACAATCCCTTTCCAGATGAGTGTGGATTTAATGACTGTTCTTCAAATTTTCAGGGAAGGACCTTGGGCTTTGCAAAGCTGAATCCAGCCTGGGTGGGCAGAGTCTGAAGCAGTTGGGATACGCAGCAAAGCACAACCAGGACTCCCCACGCAGCAGTCGCACAGCTTTGGCTTCCCCATGGCCCATCCCATCCCACCTGCTCTCACCAACACTGGAACCCAGTTGTGAGGGCTCAAATCTGGCATTTAACAGCATGACATTGGGCAGCAAGAAAGGGTAAAAGCAGGAGCCCAGTACCATGGAGTTTGCCTCCCCTGGGCTGTGCAGAAAATCCACCCACCTCTTCTGCTGCTGTGTGTGCCCATCGGCCGTGGTTGGGAAGCCAAGTGGTGATTCTTAGACATCCCTCATCTGTAGTCAGTGACAGCAAGTGCTTGTGGCTCGGGGTTGTTAACTGCCCTGTCCAGCTACACAGCAGGTTTATAGACATCCATTTTTCATCTCTCTCCTTCGCTGCTGTGGAGGAGCTGCTCAGGTGAGCATGAATTGGTCCAGCTGTTCTCTGGGGGAACAACCACCAGCCATTTTTAAGCAGAACACATCCCTTTAGCTTGTGTTTTAACCATGGTAATTCGTGGAGTTTTAATCCCTCTTCTGCTGGGGGAAGCACGTGTTGCCATCCACCCTGGCAGAGCCAGCCCACGGCAGCCTCCACCTCGGTCAGGAGTCACTCACCTTTAGCCAGGAGCCAGGCAGCTGTTGAAGTCCCTTCACACTGCACGCAAATTAGGCATTGAAAACACTCATTACAGGCAACATGACACGCCTTCATTATTCCAGAATAATTGTCTGAAAAGCTCAGCTCGCAGCACAAGCTTCACTTGGTGCAGGAATGTGATAAAAAGAAAACAGGAAGTGCAATCAATGCTTGTAATCCTTTTAAATAAAAAGGTACTTGCTAGTAGCTGCCAACATCTTTAAAAAGCTGTGATTTCCCCAGAGAGAGCCCTTATCAGCTATGACTGCGTGTCATTCTGGCTGTCTGTCAATCCATCAGACTTCAGTGCCACTGACATTAAGAAGCCAGGCGTTAAGATTATCACATTTACCCGTAATGTAGCACAGATTGTGTTGACATTTGGGAAGTATTCCACCACAGGAGCTATTTGACTTCAATGCTTTCTTCCTGAAGAAAAAAATGCTTTGAAATACTCGAGGGCAGGAGCCTGCTCTGCCTGCAGCGTGCTGGCGTGGGGAGCGGGAGGAGAGCGAGGGTGCACAAGCGATGACCCAGGATGTATCCCAGGAATGCTGCTCTCCTGTGCTTTGGCTGCACCTGGCATGGAGCAGGCAGGTATTTGGGTTGGCTGAGGAGGGTTCCCCTGTGCCCTACCCTGAGGCAGCTGTGGTACAGTGTCTGTGTGGACCCAGAGAGCAACACCCTCTGCTTGCCTCCCTCCTTCCTCCTCCGGGCACTCCTCCTCCTGAGAAGGCCTCAGCTCTGTCTACAACAGAGAGGGGGATATTCCAGGCTAGGCTGTGGAAACAATGGCAAATGACCTAAAATGAACTGATTAATCTCTTTAAATAACTGTGAAACTGTTTTCCAGAAAAAGTTAATCTACTCTAAATGGTTCTGGTGCTTTTCTTGGGCTACAATCAATATGTGGTCGCTTGCTTTTCATGTGTAATTCACAGTAATTGCAAAAGAGCATTTTCTGAAGAAAATGACACTCTGCAAGCAGAAATGCAAGAGACACAAGAGCCAATTGTCTTTAAATCCCAGCACGAGGCATGCTGTCAGACACACTGGTGAGCTGGAGGTGCTTCAGCATCACAGCTCTGTGTCCTAGGTTCTTCTCTGGGAAGCTGCTGGAGGTGCTGGAGTGTATTGTGTCCAGATGGCTTGATTTAGAATCTCATCTCCTTCCAGGTCTGGCTGCCAGAGCCCTGGCCTGAGGACCCCTAGCCCACCAGCTGCACAGAGAAGTTGGCTGCAAGATTACAAGGTTAGGCAGAGACACATCCCTTTCTTGTCACCACAGACTTCGCTGGGATCCGGAGGCAGCCGTGCTCCTTGCCAGGCTGTCCCATCCAGGGCTGCATACAGCCAGCACTGCCCATGCACAGCAGCACCCAGCTGTCACCCAGGGCCTCTGGGGCCTGGGATGGATCTTGTGTGCAGAGCTGGTGCAGTCCAGCACAGATCACATTCCCAGTGATGCCTGAAGTGGCTACCTAGAAACAGAGACTTGACAAGTAAGGGAATAAAGATGGATATTTATTTGAAGGCCTTCAAAGGCACACCCTGGGGAGCCAGAGGCTGCTCTCACACTGGACCCCAAGATGAACGCCAAGTCATGAGTTCTTCACACCTTTATAGCTTTGGTCCATTTGCATATCACGATAAATTCACCAATTAAAACTTTAGCTAATGATGTAATTTCCCCAACATGCCCCCCCCCTTCTCAAGATATTGGTTTACACATTTTGGGCCTAGGATAATCTGGGTGTCCTTGGAGAGCAGGCTTGGAGAGGCTTTGTTATGTCTATCTTAACATGAGAGAGCAGCAACTAACAGGCTACAGGACACTTCAGAGTTATGCACTAAGCACTACAAGATTTGAAAAATACAAAAGTTAAAATCCAAGGCCTCACCAGGTCTGTCCTGTCCCTCTCATCTCCTGCTCAAGTTTGAGCCAACCAGGCTTGCTTCATCTGTGCCCAGCCTCGAGCCATGGCTGCCTGATGGTAGGACAGGCATCCCCTTCCAAAGAGTCCGTTGCCTTTCCATCATACACTGTAAAACCAGAGCATTATTTTCCAGGATGTCATTCTAATTCTAGTGAGAAAGCTTATTACTTGTGATTTACCCATAAAAAAGCCTGGTGACTTACGCCGGTGTGTCTGTGGGTTTGCCCATCAATCCATCAGGGCAGCAGCAGGCTCTCCGCAGGGCAGGGGGAGCGGATCCAGGGGCTGAGGTGAGCATGCCACTGTGATTGACACGCTGCTTTTACCGGCCCTAAAGCCTCTGACATATTCCTTTTGGCTCGGTGCGGATCCGCACTGCTGAGCTCCAGCACAAATGTCATTAAAACATGTTCTGCCCATGGTACCTATAAATAATTGAGGCAGCAGGTCTGCACTGAGCTCTGTGCTGCAGCTTTCTGTTCCTCCAGCAAGGCGGCCTGGGGAGATGACCTCTCCTTCTCCCACTCACCGTCTGAGACATGAAGGGGCACCTGACACTTGACCCCACACTAATTTCTCTGCTGCATTGGCAGGCCAGGGCCACTCCCAGGGCTGGAGGTCTGGACTGCTCCCTGCAGGGAGGTGAGTGCAGACCATCCGGTTCCAGATCTTGCCTTTTGGGGCCATGAGCAGTGCCTGGCTCCTGCCACGTGTGGACATGTGGGGAGAACCTGGCACAGGGGTAGAGGAGCCCAGTGACCTCAGTGGCTCAGGAGCAGTTCCTGGCTGTCAGTGCCCACCACTTCCCAATCTGTTGAAGTTTCCAGAGCTGCCCAGGGCAGCACCTGCAGGTCTCGCTGTGCCAGCACATGGCCAGCACGGTTAATGCTATCTGAAATAGCTTAATGTACTCAGATGCATTTCCAATACTGTCACTAAATGTGTGGGATATTCACAATCCATGGCTGAGAATGCTTGTTGCTGCTGTGGCCTTGGAAGCACAATCTATCCCTGAACACAGCTTGTCTCACTCACCTGGCCAAGACTGGTGGGAGCATCCTGTCCCTTGAGAGCCCCACCACGGTGTGGTACCTGTCACCCATTCTGTTCACCAGTCAGACCATTCCAGCCCTTCTGCAAGTCGTGGCACAAAGGGCAAGTGCAATCCTTGATCGGGGCTCCTGCAGGCCATCAGGCATGGGCTGTGGGCTGGCAGATGAGCTTGCAGGAGGGGCTCACCCGTGTGGGACACCCATGTGGGACATCAGCAGGTTGCTCTGTCTGAGAGGGGAAATCTCACACCTTCAGCATCAGCCCCCCTACACCTCCCATCACACGATTCTGGCTCCCTTCATGCCCATGAGCAGGTTTTTTCTTTCCTCCCTTCCTTCTCATGACAGCCACCAACTCCCCCGAGCCAGTGGGAGTCATTAGCAGGCATCACGCTGGGAATGTGCAGTGTAATTATGGAGTGCTGATACCCCACTTTGCCATGCTGGGAGCTGGCAACCCCAGACTGATGCTGTTCCCCTGGCAGCTCCCACCCACCAGCCTGACCCTGGATGTTCTTTAGCTCCACAGGCTCCTTCTGGCTCCCTGGGTTCTGGAAAGCACAGTGAAGAGAGCTGTGTTGTGAGTGCACACAAAGGCATACAGGGCCTCATGACTGCCCAGCACAGACACACACAGAGCCACAGCAAGGTGTTCTGGCAATGGAGGAACCACCTCCTGCCCCAGGGACACATCCTGGGCAGCAGGGCTGAGCGTGCCTGCCCTGCCCCTGCACACACGTGTGCACAGTGCTGGGCACGTGCAGAGGCAGGTGCTGTCTGCATGTGGAGGTGTGCAGCCATGCAGAAGGGTGTTTGTGTGTGTGCTGAGGCAGCCGCTGCGCTGTGCAGCACGTGTGTGCCCTGACAGATCAGGAAGGTGTATTAAATAGCAGCTGTCGGGCTCCTCCCGAGCACAGCGGTAACACAGTTGGGACCATTGTGATGTCTTCTTAATTTAAACTCGTGTTGTCTTTCAGCCACGTGCTAATGAGGGCTAATGGGAAGATCAGCTTGCTGTTTGCCAGCGTTGCTGTGTGCACTGCCATGGCCCTGTCACTCCAGCCTGGCTGTCCTCACTCACTGGTGTCTTTCCCTGCCTTGCAGCTCTGATGGGAAGAGGGACTCAGGGTTTGCTCCCCCTGGAGCTCATGTGGCATGTCAAAAACTGCTCCACCAAGCCAACTTCTCTCACCACAGGGCAGCAGGACTCATCTGGGGAGCAGAGCCTTCTGGTGCTGTCCATGGGCAGCCCCCAGATCTCCAGGGCTCCCTTGTGTCACAGCATCAACAGTCCCAAAACTCGAGTGGCCCCTGTGGTTGGGACACTCACAGTGCAGCCGTATCCCCTCCTGCCTCTGCAGGACAGCCACACGGACCCTTGGGACCCTCCTCATTGAGAAGGGGCAGCAGCCACTCATGGAGTCTGTGCTGCCCTGCTGTGACTCAGGGTCTGCACAGGGCACAGCAGTTGCTGGTACCTAAAGGAGAGATGGTTTGGCCACAGCTCAGTAACTTTTTGTCACCTGCATGCCCATCCTGGCTTGCATGGCTGTGGTGCTGGTGCTTGGGGACAGAGCAGCTCTGCATGGGACATCTCTGCTCCACAGGGCTGGGGCCCATTATCCCTCTCCCAGTGCCAGCTGCACAGCAGGACACTGTCCCAGGGCTGCCTGATGGGTGACAGCACCGACCCATCGGAGCAGGAGCGGAGCACAGGGAGCTCCATGGTGGCAGCATCCCTGGAGCTGCTTCTCCCAGCACTAACCCACACATTTATCAGGATTAATGATGCGTGCAACAAACAGATTGGGGAGGCAAAGAAAGCAGCAGAGACAGAGCCAGTGGCTGGCAGCAGGCAGGAGGGATATGAGGAGGGATGTGGACCAACAAAGCTGGCCAGGGCTGCACAGGAGCAGCACACCTCCCTGGGTCCATGCTCCCAGCCTCCCACATGGACACGCAGGAATGCTCACGTTAGCTCATCATCCTGCACACAGGCATGAAGAAAAGAGAGACAGTCTTACCAGAGATCAGCCATCAATATTTGAAAAAAAGCCATTGAATACTAACACAGCCACTTATGCCATATTTGCATACTTGCTTAATAAAAAATTATGGCCATTCAAAGCCTAATCATTAATTACCCAGCATATTTTTGTTTAACTCCCTCCCTTTTTTATTACAGACTAAGCTGTTTTCCTGCTTATTCAGCAAAAATTCCCTACTCTTCCACCAGGATGAGACATGCAATAAATATGTACTTATTAAGTGTGCATTACAACTGCACGAGCTGGGAGAAGTAATAACAGGCCCAACATAAAGCTGAAGTATTTATGCATGTACCTAGGGCCACTTTAGCTATTTATTTTCACAAAGAAATTAAATTAGATAGTTTGATAGCTCTCAGTGTGATTATGGTGGGAATTTACATAGGCCCCAGCCTGTCAGGTGGGGATGGGTTTGAAGGCACAAACCCGTGATGAGGACAAGCTGCAGACATCCTGCCAAGCCAGGTGTGCTGGGCAGGACTCCCTGCCAGGAGGGTCAGTGCCCAGCCGACCTCCTCTGCCTCCCAGTTGGGAATCCCATGGAGACACCAGGCAGTGAGAATGGACACCAGGCAGGCAGGATGAGGCTGCCCACTACTGGGACCACAAGTGACTCTTTGTGGGAAACATGGTCCTTGGAGAAAAACTGTTGGGACGTGAAGAGGGACAAATTTTCTCAGGAAAATTGCCTTTTCAAACCCTTCTCACTTGAAAGAATCCCAGCGCCTTTGTGAGAGTTTAACGCCCACTCTCCATAGTTACTTTTGACAAGAGATGTGACACCTGCCCCAGACAGGAGAGGGGATGGGGAGGGCAGGGCCACCCCCCTCCGCACCCCCCAGCCCTCACCACCCTGCGGGAAGCCCCGCAATTAGTGAGCGACCTGATTAGCGCTGATTGTGCACACGCCGCCTGCCGCGGCGAGAGCCTGCGGTGCTGCCGGCAGCTCTGCCAGCGGTTCTGCCAGCTCTGCCCCACCACGACCCCGCACCAGTCCCAGGGGCCACCCCAGGGCACCAAGCCACGGGCCACCAAGCCCGGGGACTCTGAACCTGGAGGGGACACTGAGCCCGGGAGCCACCTGCCTGTTCTCATGGGGCTGGGGCCACCTGCAGCACCCCCTGCTCCCCAGGGAGTGGCTTCCCCCTGTGCTTGTCCCCTTGGTGTCTGACATCCCCCTGTGCCTGTCATGCAGGTTCCTGATGTCTCCGAGTTATTAGAGATGGGATTTTTAAATAGCACAGAGGATGTACAAGTTTTGCAGTGTCAGCACGGGGGAGTGACAGGAGCTGCTGGGAACCAGCCCAGCCCCGCCAGTGACAGTGTCCTTTAATTACAATTGATGACCTGGCATCTCCCTTCCCTAGTCCTCATCAGCTCATTGCCTCGCAGCGGGACAATGGGACCCCAGGCCCTATCCAGCCGCTCCCAAACCCAGGCAGAGCCTGCTCTGCTCCTCCAATTGCCCACATTTTATCCAATATAAAGGAAACATTGGCAAGATGCCTTCCCAGGAGGCAGAGGCATCTCGATGAAGTGCCCAGCGCCTGCCCATCCACATGTACCAAGGCACCGTGGTCCTGGTCATCCTGTGGCCTCCAGCAGCTGCTTCCAATGAGGGCTTGTAGAGAGACCAGCAGCTGCCAAGCATGGGGTGGTGTTTGCTGGCAGAGGAGTGAGAGGAAAACTGCCTCTGCCCGGGGCATGGCTGGGGTGGAAGCACACGAGCTGAGTGCCAGCGCTGACCGTGGATGTGCCAGCTTGCCAAGAGAAGTGTGAGAACTTCCTCTCGCTGGTGGAACAGGAGGGAGCACAGCTCAGCAATTACAGCACAATTAGCTCAAACAGCAGGTTGATTGTAAATTGCAACTCTGTGCCAGCTACAAGTACGGAGCGAATGGCTGGCGGGAGCTCTCCCACAGCCCAGCTCTCTGCTCGGGTCTGAGCCAAGAGGGAGGTGTAGGGCCATGGCCCACAGCATCCCCCGTGGGGTCTCCTGGCACCTGGCCCCACAGCCTCCCCCTCGAGCTGCTGTGGACACAGGAGAGATGGTGAGGAGCCCTGTGGCCTTGCTGGTACCATTCCCCTACAGAGAGCTGCCAGTAAAAGCTCTGCAGACAGGAGCTGTTGGCCTTTCTTGGGGCCACAAGGTATAAGAGTCATGCTGCTTTCCCAGAGCATCCCTTGCTCCAGAAGAGCTCCTGGGCCTCCCCTGCTCCATGCTGGAGCATGGACTGCCACTGGCTTGGAGCTCAAATGAGCAGTACCACCCATGGATCCCTAGACCAAGTGTGCAGGGTGCAGCAGCCTTGCTGGAAAGTGGGTAGTTGTAACACTCCTCCTGTATCCTGTGCGGGGAGCAGCCATAGGGGAGACCACCTCTCAGGGGGGGACCCCCAGACCTGTCCCTGTAGGGCAGGGAGGGGTGGCTGAGCATGGGCTCACCTGCAGGACCGGCCACAACCAAGCAGAGAGTGTGGTTGTTGTGCTGCCCAGGGGATGTGTGGCAATGAACATGTGCACTTCTCTTGGGAATGACTGCCTCAAAGCAACCTGTTCCCTGCACCATCCCATCCCATGTTGTCCTGCCTGGTGTACACAGGACAGGCACTGACAAGGAATAGGAGGGGGCCCCGGAATGGGCTGTCTGTCATGCCCAAGCAGTCGTCCACCCTAACCCTTGTGCAGAGCATGAGGCAGCCTGGCTGCTCGGGCGGGCCATGGAGATGTAGCAGGACTCCTGTGCAGCCCTAGGGAGGGACAGGCTTCTGGGGGCCCACAATGGAGCCCCACTCCCTCAGCTGTGCTACAGGTGCAGGAGGGCTCAGTGCTGCCCGTGGGGCTTGCAGCAATCCCTGTCCCAGGGACAGCACCCCTCTGAGGGATGGCGGAGGGGATGCTCACACCCAGCTTTGGGGTGTCCCGTTGGCTCTGTCCCCCACATTGTGCTGGCAGTGGGGTCGGCGTGTGTGGAGACCTGCGCTCGCTGGCAGCAGCAGACGGACACCGAGTCTGTGCCAGGGAGGGGCAGGAGGGGACCCTGTACCCCGGCTGTCCCTGTGCGTGGGCTGCCCAGGGGCCTGGGGCGGGCGGGGGGCAGCGCCTGTCAGCCTGCTGAGGCTGATGCCTTCCATCTCCGAGTTACTGGCTCGTGTCAGGGCAGAGCTGGAAATGTCAGGGACTGCTGCAGGGTGACCGTGCAGAGTGGCAGATGGTCAATGATGGATTTGTCACTTCAGATTCAGGCAGTTTTTAAATATTCAGCAGAATCGGAGGTGACAGCTCATGGCAGCAGGCAGAATTTCTGTACGTCTCAGTAAGACCTCCTGGCCTCTTGGGAGGGGGGGCACAGCAGGACAAACCCTGGCACCTCGCGGCAGTGGCGGGGGACAGCCCAGGCTGGGACCGTGGTGTGCACGGCCAGGGCTGCCTGTGCTCCCCGTGGCTGGTGACCCAGTGGAGGTGCAGGAAGGAGGCTGCTGCTGTGCTTGTGCTGCTCCAGCTGCTCCCTGCGAGCTGGAGCATCCAGGTAGTGCCTGTGCTGCCCGTAGTCATCCCACTTTGTCAGCACCAGTGGATTGGGGTGTCTCAAGAGCACTGGAGGCTCCCACCAGCTCCACACAGGAGCAGGCACTCCCCAGCCCTTTGGTGATGGCCGTGGCAGCCACATTCTGAGGAGAGGCCCAGCAAGGGGCAGTGTGAAGGAGGCTCCTGAGCCAGGAAGAACAGGGGTCTGGGCAGGCTGGCGGTGCAAGGGGCGTGGGCAGAGCCAGTGGCAGGCTCAGCTGAGCATGCAAAGTTGCTGCGTCAGCAGGGAAGAGAGATGGAGCTCGGCACAGCCCACAGAGCCACCCTCCAGAGAGTCATGCCTGGGACAGGGAACAGGGTGCCTGCTGGGCTGCTTGCAGGTGCTCTGCAGATTCACAGTGGCAGCAGCACTAAGGCAGGGCCAGCGCTGCAGTGCTATGCAGCAGGTCAGGGCCGACTGTTGACAGTAATGCCTTGCACAGCTGCTGGCATCAGCCTGGGTCCCACTGATGGTTATGAGGAGCAGTCACTTGTCCTGGTTGGTGCTTCTTCCCACAGGACAAGTTCAAAGACTGCCTTGTACCACAGGTCAGGGCCCCTGTGGTACGTGGGATGGACATGGCCCTGCAGAGCCAGCACAGGAAATGTCTCCTATTGCAAGAGGCGCAGAGCCAGGATGGAGTGTGGGTCCTGGCTGATCCAAGGGACACAGGGCTTACCCTCCCTGGGGGTATGTGTGGCTATGGCCACTGTCAGAAGGAAGGCAGCAAGGTCATTGCAGTAATGAACGCACTGGCTCTTGAGGGCAGGGGATGCAGTATTGACTCTGCATCCCCTGTGCCTGCTGCCTCAACGAGAGCTCTGCTCGTGCCAGCTGAATTGGCTTGTCTGTCGCTCTGCTGCAGCTCATCAGGTGCAGCCCTGGCCACAGGGCACTGTCCACCACACACATTTGCATCAAACTTTGCTAACAGTGCAGGTCCTCCTGTACATCCACCGTGTGTGCAGAGGTGCCTGGCCGGGGGGCATGAACAGAGGGATGGCATGCTCCCCTGTGGTCCTCCTGGGCTGCAGGCAGGTCTGGGTAAGCTCCCTACCTCCCCCCAGCCCAGGGAGTGGTGCCCTCGCAGTATAGATTTGCAGTCCAGGCTGCCCATGCAACCCACAGGGTGGGCAGCCCTGAGAGGGCTGTGTCCATCAGGGCTGTCTCCCCATGCCCCAGCAAGGCAAAGCACCTTGGCTTGGCAGTGAACAGGGGAAACTGCAGCCCCTTCCTGGCACTGTCCAGCCCTGCCAGGAGCCTGATAGGTGTGAGTGATTAATGCTGAAGCCAACCCTTCCACTAATTCCAACCTGAGAGTTCTCTGCAGCAGCACTGCAGCCCTCATCAGGGAACTCTGGGATAGTTCACAGACCACCCTGACTGTCCTGGCTTTGCAGCACTGCCCTCCACAGAGCTGATTCCTCTTCATTACTGTGTCTGCTGTCAACAGCCTGTTCCTCTCTCCTGCATGGGCTGCATGATCACAGCAGCTTCCAGCAGGGACAGTTCTCTGCAGCCCAGCCCAGTGTCAAATTCTTCTTCCTCCATTAGGTGCTTCTCTGATCAGCAAGCAGAAGGCAACTTGCTGGTCAGACTCTCCTGGAAGAGCTGAGCTTGGCTCTGGCTCCAGCCTGCGCTTAGAGCAATTTAATATCAGCAGCAGGAGAGGATGGGGAATTAATTTTGGTTGCTGCCACCCCTTCGGGCCACACCTACGTGTGCTGGGTAGTGCAATGTGCTGGCTCCCTCCTTCCTCTGCTGGAACAGCTGCTTGAATTTCCTGTCCTGCCTTCATCCCTCCTTGCGTTAACTGCTTCTCAGCCACAAAACACTGAAGGGCTGCAGCTGGCTCTGCCCAACAGGCTTGGCCCTTCTGCTGATGGAAAAGCACAAAGCTCTCAAGGAAAGCACAGGCCATAAATCAAGGGCAGCAGCAGCAGCATCAGGCAGCCCTTGGCTCTGAAGGGGCCATGCAGGGCTCAGGAGCACAGCTCAGGTGCTGGTGGCTGCCAGCCCCTCCAGATGACTGCAGTGGGACTCTCAGGTGAGTGCAGAGTCCAGGCGCTACAGAGCAGCCCCACACAGCAGTGGGGTGTCAGGTCACACAGCACAACAGGCTGTGTCCCCACCCCTGAGAGACAGCACAGGAGGTGTCCCAGCTCGGGTCTGGGGGCGGTGGGTCTGGGGGCACTACCTCAGGAGGTGGGGCTGAGCACTCGCCCTGCAGAGGGGCATGTGGCTCCAGCTGGGTCTGAAGAGGTTAAATCTTTCTAATCGCTCAGTAAGACCTTCTCTAAGAATTTATCTACTTTCTGCCTTCCAAGAACATATGGATAAAATCCCCCTGAGCGGGACTTACATTTATAGCATCTATTACTGAGATCAAGGTTAATCCAGAGTAATCTAATGGGGTGAAAGGGACTTTATATAAATCTGTTTTAATCTATGGGACATGATAGCCTGACAAGGCCATCAGAACACTCCTGCGCCACTGCTGGGGCAGTGAGAGGTGCCAGAGTTGCACAGGGGATGCAGGAGGGAGAGCTGGCTCATCCAGCACCCACCAGTCCGAGTGCAATGGGATCAGGAGACTGGCAGGGCTGGAACATGGCTCACTGGGCCCAGAGCCAGGCCAGCTGTCCTGCTGTGCAGCTGCTGCCGGTGCCTCCGGAGAGACTGAGTGGCCCTGGCCCTGTTGGGATGTTGTGCCATGGGACAGGAGAGGCTGTAAATGCTCTAAATTAAGAGCCATCCCTGATAGGTGTAATTGATCCACACTCAAAAAAAAGAGGGGATTCAGCAGGGAGACACAGAAGGTGAACTTCAGTGGCTGCCAGCACTGAGGCTGCATCCTGTGTTCTTGCCCTTGCTGGGGACTGGTGGCTCCACCGGGGCTGGTGCCTGCAGCACGTGCACAGGGCATTCCAGGTGGGCAGAGAGGAAGGACTGCCCCTGCCAGGATGTCACACTGTGGTCCCTACTGCACTCCATGTCTCCCACAGCTGGGTGAGTGCACCCACCTGGAGCTGTCTAGTGCCAAGCACTGCTCCCACTGCTCCCTCTGCTCCCTCTGCTCCCCATCCTGCCACCAGCGGGCTCGCTCCAGCCCGAGCCCTGCAGCTGTGCCTGCTGCCTGGGGATGTGCTGAGCCCCAGCCAGGCCTGGTGCACAGGGCAGCCCGTGCCTGCTCTCTGCCCAGGCAGCAAGGCACAGGAGTCAGTCCCACAGACACAGGAGGCCAAATAAGACAGTTCTCCAGAGCATGGAGTGTCGTTTTACATCTGCTCAGATGGAGACTGAGTTATCCAGGTCCCTGAGTCCCAGACCCGCCAGAAGACAGTATCTCAGCTAAACGATGCAAAAATGATTTAATGGAGGGAACTAATCAAGGAATCCAAGAGAGACTGCTCACCAAGGGCTGATGCAAGATTCAATTAAACTGCAGCCTTTGTGGGTTCACCATTTTAATTTTCCACAAATTAGCTTAAAAAAGGTATGGAAATGAAGATATTAGATTTTTTTTTTAAGTCAAAAGGAAAAATCCTTTGAGGATTATATTAGCTATTTCGCTTTAACAAACATAATTTCTGTACTCATTTTCTTGTTTTAATCTCAGCTGTTGAGATACCCTTTCCATTCCAGCTCCAGTGTCAGTGTGGAAGGCTGTTAACCCTTCCTAGAGCAGGTCGTAGAGCCTGGCTGCTGCAGTGCCCTGTTCCCATGCCAGCCACGGTGCTGGGGTGACAGCAGAAGGATGGCACTGGAACCCTCCTTGGTCAGGTGGGTTCCAATGCAGCAGCACCAAAAGAAGCAAGTCCAGCCCCACAGCAGGGATGGGGCTCTGCTCCCCAGTTCAAGGGCTCTGCTCTGTCCCTGCCTGTGCCAGGCTGGTTGGACAGAGGCTGGCTGAGAGTGATTCCAGTGCAGACAGGGCTGTGGATCTGCCCCAGGCTGCAGCAATGCTATGCTCCAGACACCCCACATTTCCTGTAACTTCACCTGCTTTTGCCCTCAGGCAGCTGGAGATAAACACAGAGTAACAGTGTTGTGTGTCGGCTGTGATTTGTCTTCTGCAAGAGCATGTCTTGCACTCAGGATCTCCTGTGAGTAATAACAGCTGCTGTTACAGCCCTGCCTCCACTGGCACCTGCTGGCCTGGCATGGCTGGTCTTTTCCTGCCCTGTGTGGTGCAGCTCCAGGGCTTGGCTGGCTGCTGCTCTCCAGCAGAAATGGTGCCTTGAAAGTGTCAGGGCTTTGCCTGGCCAGACAAACTGCTCCCCACAGCAAGGAACAGTGTTCCTCCCCCTGGGTTCCTGCTCATCAGTGGAAAACAAGTCCCCATCAGCAGCATCATTTACTGGTGTGGGGGCTTTGCCAGGACCCCAGTGGGTCTGGCTGGGCCACCCTGGCCAGGGCTGGCATGGCCAGGCCATGGCCCCAGGCAAGTACCACGGTGCTGAGGAGCATCATCTACAGGCCCCTGCTCCCAAGGTGGGGTCAACTCCTCCTTACCCTCTCCTCCCAGCACTGTCTGCATCTCTGGCACTGTCCATCAGGTGCCACATCCACCGTCTCACCCTGCTTGCACCTTCCTGTCCTGCACTGTCCCCTCCTGGACTCCCCTTGCCCCATGGCTCCTGGGTGACTTTGAGCTTGCAGCTCCTGGAAGCACCTCCCTGTCCCCTTCCTCTGTGCCTCGAGTGGAACAGAGCTCCATTTGTCACTGTCTCTTTTAAAAGGTCCAATCTCTTCCGTGGGGTCACCTGGCTGCTCTGCCAGCAGCTCCTCGTGCTGGCACAGCTCTGCTGCAGCCGCCGCAGCTGCCAGTCCAGGATGCGTCATCCCTGTCCCCTTGTCCTTGGGGTCCTGAGTGGTCCCCTGGCTGCCCATGGGTAAAGTACTCCCACAGGTGGCTGCAGCACATAGCTGGGGCTCGGGGCATCCCATCCCCTCCTCATGGAGAGGGGCAGCAGAGCCAGGGACATGGAGCCTCTCCTGCACCACCCTCCCAGAGCTGTAGGTTGTGCAGGGCTGGCTTGGCCCCTGGCACAGGTCTGGCTGTGGAGGCTGTGTCTGGGACCCTCCCTGGCCTGTACCCACTGAGCCCTGAGTGGACCTCAATGCAGAATTAATTTGTCATATTGACACTGATCGTTTATTAGGGAGCAGAGTGGAGCCCATTCATTTGAACAGAAAACATTTCATCTTATCTCCTGCCTTTTCATGCCTCAGCTCTCACTCTTTAACCTTGGACAACGAGACATTCATAATTTCCTCACTGGCTCTATGGCTCCTCAAGATAAGAAACTTATTTTTTAATCTTTCTTTCTATTGAATTTTAAACATTTCCATTACAAAACCTGATGCACATAACAACATGTTTTGCTCAGCATTAATGTGGTCATGCTGTGCTACAGCCTCTGCCCCAAGCTGGGCTCCTGGCCCTGCCATTCCCTGGGACCTGAGGGCCAGGGAGCAGCTCTGTTTTTCCAAGTGGCTGTAGGGGCTCTGGCAGTGGTGCATGGGCAGGAAGGGCACAGGCAAGTCTCTGCCCTGGGGACAGTGTGACATCAGGGTGCTGCCTGCAGATGGGTGCACAGGTCTGCAGGGCTGGATCTGCCCACTCCAAGGATTGCAGCCAGTGGCACAGCAGGGGAATGGGTGCTACAGAAGGAACATGCTGTCACCACCTGGTTCTCAGCAATTCCCATTTGTTCGAACATGGTCTGAGCTTGGGAAAGCATTTCTTGTTTAGGGATGGTCACTGGAAAGCCAACACGTGACTCGGAGCTCTTGCAGCCCCACACATGAGCCCCACTGCAGCCCCACACAGCAGTGCAGGGTCTGCCCCAGCCCAGGGCCATGAGCAGCTGCAGAGAGATTTGTCTCATTTCCAGTCCACAAAGCTACTGCCCCGACAGCAAATAGCCCCACCAGGGCCCCTACAAGGAGAGGCCATGATAGCTTTCCATGTGCGGAAGAGCTACAGAGATAAGGCTTTCACCTCCAAGGCTCTGCTGAAAAATTAAGGATGGGAGGTGGGAGGGAGCAAATTGAGATAAATGAGTGTGCTGCATGGCATCCTGCCTGCAGGATGCTGAAATAAAAAATCAGTAAATAAAAAATCACCAGTCTTTATCTGGTCAGAGCCTGAATGGGCTGTGTGATAACTATAACGGATGAGCCTGCCACGAGAGCCTCTGAGAGGGACCTGCTGGCCCTCATACCACGTGGGAAGGCACCTGCTGGCACTGGGGACACAGCAGTGGCATGCACAAAGGGCCAGGGCAGCAGCTCTGCCGTGACACTGGGTCCTGTCCCTCTGAGTGCACCATGCTGGCTGCTGCACCAATCCCAGGTGGCTCTGGGAAGGGCTTGGCTCCTTCCTCAGTGTGAAATGCACTTTTCCAAGTCGTCCTTCACAGTGAGAAAAAGGCAGATCAGATGCCGAATTAGCCTGCGAGAGCCGTGTTCCCGTCTCTCTTATCTAACTCACTGTAACAAGCTCTTTGCATTTATTCTACCAAATGTGCTGCAGAATTGCGTTACAGCTCATGGCTGCGAGCCATCTGTGGAGAGAAATCCAGTTATACCTTGTATAATAAGTTCCTGACAATCTTACAGAGGACTCCGGGTCATAAAAGTCTCCCAGTTTTATCGCCAGTAACAGACACGGAGAGAAATTAAGTTGTCTTATCAAATTTAGATAATATATATCCCTCTGGAGTGGAAGGTTTCTGATGGATCTTTTACAATATTAGAACATTTAGAGGGGTGAGCAGAAATGCACAGTGAGGGTGGGAGAGCAGTGGGGTGCAAAACACCCAGGGGCACCCCAGAGCAGGAGTCCAGTAGCCGCTGGGCAGAGACCGGCCCTGGGGAGCCCTTGGAATGCAAAAGGGAGGCAAAGGCTGTTTGCAGGCAGGAGCTGTGCTGAGAAGTGGGCTCTGCTGCTGCCTGGCTCACCTCGAGCGCTCTCATGCAGCTATTAATGAAAGCAATAACCTCCAGCATCCTGATACGCACACTCCTTCCCGCTGCCTCCTGCGCCAGCCGCTGCAGGGAGAAGGAGCCACAGGGTGTCTGCTGAGTTCCTGGGGCCCGGGATCTGCTGAAATCAGGAGGCAAGCCCTGCAGGGAGGCTGGACATGGGATGTCCCTGTCACATATCCTCTGTGGCCAGTGCAGGGATGAGGATCCCTGGGCCTGGAAGGGTTCTGCTCTGGCAGCCTGCACAGTGTTGGTCCTGTCTGGGCTCTCCTTGCAGCATTTGGCAGGGAAAGGAGTGCTACTCCGTTCAGGCAGTAATTTTAAGCTCCGTGGAGAAGGGTCCCTGGTGATCCTATTGCCCAGGGCTTGGCCTGTCCCTGCCCCTGGCTCAGGTGTCAAGGCTCCTGCAGCCAGGAGGCTGGGACAACGACGGTGGCCACCTGGACTGACCTGTGGCCCCTGGCCAACCTCTCCCTCCTGGGGGACCATCTGCCCACAGGGGTAGTGCTGGTGGTGTGGGAGGGATGGGATCCTTGGCACACCTGCTCTCTGTTCAATATTTAGCTTCTGCAGAGGCAGAGCGCAGTAGCCATGGCAATGCAGCGGGCAGGCCCAGCATCGCCAGTGTGCCGTTTATTATGAGCTGAGCAGTCTGGGGCACTGGGGATGCAGACACATGCCTCCCCCGAGAGCCCTGTGCTAATAAAAAAAATGAATCCTCACTTACTGATCTCTGTATTTTTAAAGATTGGTTACTCTATCTTTTCCTTTTTCATTCATTTTTAAAAATCTATCTTGCCGTTCAGGGCAGAATTATCTGTTTAGCACCGTTGTTACTTTAATCACAATTAGCTTTCCCACTCCATTAATAAGACTCTCAATGGTGCTTCATCATGGGAATGTGCCTTCACAGCCATCCTGGCACTCTGCCGGGTCTGATGCCCAGGGTTTGTTCTCCCTGCAGCATTGGCAGCCTGTGCTCTCAGTGTCATGCTGTGCACTCATCTCCATCACCTCCGTGCTTCGAGGGGTGCTGAGCCCCATGGCCGAGCAGGCTCTGGGGCAGGCAGGCGCTGGCAGCACTTCCCTGGAAGGCTCATGGCTGAGCTGGAGCTGTTCCCACTCTTGGCAGCAGGAGCAGGGAGGCTGGGAATTAGGATTTAACCTCAAGAGTGGGTCAAGAGACTACCTCGCCTCCCCACATCTTTTCTTCAGAGCATTTGGTGAACAATGCGTGCAGAAGGCTTTTTATTTTTGTGTAGAAACGTGTGTCGAATGAATTAGCCACGGATTGGAGCCTAACATGGGTAATTTACACTGAACATTCGCTTGCTCAGAATCATCCATCAATTTTGTACCACATTAAAACCCACGTCCTGCCCTGGGAGTGCGTGGCTGGTGCTGAACCTTGAGAGTCCCTCCCAACACATCCCTTGGTGCAGTGTGACTGCACCGGCGCCCTCTGCAGAGAGGGGGACTGGTGTGCCACACGCTGTGCTCACGTTGGCCTGGCCCCTCCGTGGGCAATGGGATTTGCCCAAGAGTCATTGGCATGACATGGGCAAACCAGAGGACAGACACAGGTTCCCTGTCCTGCAGCCTCTGGGCACAGGGTGTCCCTGCCCCAAGGCACTGGGGTCAGCCAGAAGCCTTTCTGTGTGTTCAGTCTCCCCCAAAAACACAATCAGCTTTCTTGCTGGGAGTCATGTCCCCTCGGATTACGGTGTGGCACGAGCATAAATTGCCTGCCTGGGGACAGGCACTGGATGCAGGAGAGGACACTGCCACCAAAAACCACCATGGCCAGAAAGGGGCACCTGTAACACCAGCGGGGGTGGGTGGGCTGGTGCATGGCCATGCCTGGGGCACAGTGGGCAGCTCACCCCTTGCTCAGCAGTAGTGGGCCCCCTCCTCCCACTGGCCTCCCCACCACTGCAGGGACCCCCCCGGGGGAGGCATTACACGAGGGAATTGCTTGCACAGGCATAATTGCTGAGATAACTGCTGATTGTGGAGTTTGTAAACAAAAAATAGAGTGGCCGGGGTCAGTCGTAATTGGTAAATATTTGTCTATCTAATCAAAAGGCCTTTTAATTAACAATTTTCTTCTTGCAACTGGTTTAATTTTTTTTAAGAACTTATGCGGGAAGTCAATTAGACCCAACAGATGGCAAAGAACATCTCAGCATCAGCATATCCTGCCATCTGCCACCTCTGGAAATGGCAGCCCCACCAAAGCCTCCTGCCCCATGGCAGCCACCCCTGGGGCAGGGCAGCTCTGACCTTTTGCCCCCCATGGACTACAGGCAAGTGGGATTCTCTCAACAGGAGTCATGCACAGCCAGTGCTGGTGCAGATTCTGGGGCGAGTGGAGGGGCTGGAACTGCCTGAACCACATGCCAAGGCCTCTGGGGCTACAGTTCTGTCCCAGGCATTTTGCCTCGTTTTGCCTCTCCCTGGGCAGCTCTTGAGCCCTGACCCAAGCAAGCAGCAGGCAAAAAGGTAGCTCTGCCATGCCACAGGCTGGCTCTTGGTATCATCAGCAGCTGGCACCGTTCAAGGTGGGCACAGCTTGCCCTGCTGACAGGCTCTGCCCCAAAGCTGGAGACCACAGCACAGTGCCCCTGCCTGCTGCTGCCCATGGGGCTGCCTGGCCGCTGTCGCCAGGTGGAGTGTCCCTGCCAGGCTGCCCTTGGCAGAGAAATGCCTACAGGGACACAGGGTACTGCCATTTGGGGACACAGGGCTCTGCTGTGTGGGGATATAGGGCACTGCCACGTGGGGACACAAGGCACACACTGTGCAGGGACACAGGACACACTCCGTCTCGCATCCCCCCTGCCCTCCCCGCTGTCCTCCCTTCCACCTCGGCAGGAAGAGCTCCTCTCTGCAGGTGAGCTGGCAGCACTCGCACCTGCGGCTCTCCACAATCAGGAGATTGCTGTGCACAAGAGGCAGCTGACGCATCTCTTCCTCAATCAGCTGCTCTTCACACCCAGCTCTGTGCCACTCGCTGTGCCACTCTCTGTGCCACTCGCTGCTGATTGCCCTTTGTCTCCTGCAAGGCCGCGCTCGGTGGAAGCACAGACAGCAGGGCCAGGGCACTCCCATGGTGTGGTTTTGCCCTCCACTCCCCATGAACCCAGAGTGCCCAGCGGGGGAAGATGCTGGGGTTCTCCCAGTTCCAGGCGCCTGAGGGGAGCCCCAGGGACGGGCTCTCTGCAGGGTGCTGGCTTTGGTCCCACGTGGATGCAGGACCCTGCTGCTCCTGCCCCCAGGGAGGTGTCCACAGAGTCTGCAGCCAGCTGGGTCTCCAGGTCTGTCTAGTGATCAACCATGGGGCAAGCGGATGGTCCTGCAGCTGGCAGGGCAAGGAGAGATGCGGGTAAGCAAAGGGCTGGTCTGGGAGCCGGGCAGAGCGCCCGTGCCTCAGGGCTGGGCACAGGGTTGGAGTGGGTACAGCCGCGCCGAGCATCGCTGCCCGGACACACCACTGGAACACCTCCAAAGTACTAGGCTGCAAAGCACCTAAATCTTTCCTGCCAGGCCCTCCGGAGATGTCCCCCTTTATTCACAACTGCTTTTTAATTGCCTTTTGTCAATTACAGCGAGATGGATCGGGTTCCTCGGGGAGGCAGCAATTAGCGCGGGGATGAATGCCGAGGCAACCAAGCTCCCTCTGCACGCAGCAGTGGTGATTTGTAAACCTGTCACCCAGACGCCGAGCTCCACTCCCAGCCACAGCGGCCGCACGGCCTCACGGCAGCGGTAGCACCATCGCACCTGCCCCCGGAGCGACAGCACCTGGGCACCCACCCCCGCCTCTCCCTGCAAAGCGCCCCAGCCGCGTCCCATCGGTGCGGCTCCGGGGAGGAGGTGTCCGGGCAGGGTGTGCCCCGGGATGGGTATTGGGGCGCATGCAGAGCAGGGTGAAGACGGGAACACGGTGTCCGGGCCGATGGGAGCTGCTCTGGACAGGCTGGGTGGTAGGAGCCCCTCTGAATGGGGCACCACCTCTGCCAGAAAGAATTAACACCTACAGTTTCCAGCTGGCTGTGGCCAGCCTCGTAATTAGGTGTGGTGACAATGGCAATTAGTCATTCAGGTTCCCCAGTGCGGTGCCTGGGACGTGCAGAGAGCTCTGACCAGGTCACTGCTTTCCACGCTGTGACTCCAGGTGTCCTGTCCATGGCTCAGCCTGCACAGACACACTGCCTGCTGCTGCACAGCCACCACAGCTGACTGTCCTTGAGCTCAGGATGCTCTCATTCATCCCAAATTCATCCCTCTGGATAACCTTGTCGGTCATGGGACAACCTAGGCAGGGCTTGTCTTGGCTGCATGCAGAGGTTCAGACTGCCAGGGGCTTGTTCTCCCTCACACCCATCCCTTCTTGGCACTCACTGATGTCTCTCACCATCCTGGTCCCAGTCCTGCAGGGCTTTGGGGACCAAGGGCGTTTGGCCATCAGCCCATTCTGGGGCTGCAGCAGCCACTGCCTGCTCTTCCCAAGTTCACCCAACCCTCCCTCTCTGCTTCATGGCCTTCATCAATTCCCTATGCCCCTTTCCTATTTTTCTTCTTGACAGAAGCAGCAGGCTCATGCATCCAGAGACTCCACAGCCCTTTTTTGTAGCTGTAGATTAAATTTCCCAGCTCAGTGTCTGCTGGCCTCTGGCTGAGTCACTGTGCACAGGTGTCCTCCTGTCCCCAGGAACAGCAGGCAGTCCTGGTGGTGCCAGAGCCTGGGGAGAAGGTGCGTGCAGGGACACAGGGTAATCCCTGCCAGCTGAGACACGCTGAGCTAAACTAAGCACTGACAGCCTCCTGGGCCATGGCTGTGGGAAGAGAAAAGGGGTAAACCTTGTGTGGGCCCAGCAGCCAAACTCTGCCAAGCATTCCCCAGCTCCTGCTTCCCTCACTCCACTCTGTCCTTGACCCTGGGGAGGGTGCAGTATGTGGAGGGAGCCCAGCTGCTCTAATTAAACCATGTTTGCAAACTCCCATGGCAAGCATCACTAATTATAATTAGGGAGAGCAGATCTGCCTTTCCTGCCTCTTGGACACATGAAGCACCCTGCATGCTGCCCAGGCTTGGAGGGCACTGAGGGCTGGCACATGGCATTGCTCAGCCTCCCCTGGGCTGGGCACATCCCCAGAACAGCCCCCAAGGGGCAACAACACCACTGGAGCCCTTGGGCCGGGGTGCCAGGCCAGGGGCAGAGTACCACGGTGCAGCTGGCACCAACCCCTGCACCCAGGCATGGCGTGACTGTACCCCTCTCTCTCAGCATGCACTCTTCATGCTTGAACCATTGGCCTAACGATTTCAGGTTTTTCCCCATTTTCCTGTATTATTATTTGTCGTTGTTCCTGTTGCAGTTCAGTGACCATGAATTATTGAACGTCTGCTTGTTCAGTAACTCTTTACTTCCACCTCGGCACACTGCTGCCGTGTTGCCTGCATGGGATGGCTGCCAGCTCCTGCCCCCGGCCCCTCCTGCTGCCGTGGGACCCCTCACCAGGCTGGGCACACCGCAGGGCCCCACATGCTGCCAGGGCTGTGGGCAAGGGCCCACACTGGCTCTGGGTCCAGCAAAAGCCCTTTCTCTGGCTCCACTACAGCAGTGCAAGGGCTCTCAGGCATGGGACTCCTGGCTGGGACATGGGAGGCACTGGGATGTACTGGGGTGCACTGGGAGAGGTTGCAGTGAGCGCTCTGGGGGCAGCACTCACAGGCATGAGGGGATTTGCCCAGCACTCATCCCTGCTATCAAGAGCTCTGTGCCCACCCATGGGCAGGGAGATGTTGGTGATCTTTGGGCTGCCCTGGTGGTGATGGCAGGACAGGAGATGGAGCAGTGGCTGAGCCATGGTGTTTGTGGGAATGAGGAAGCTTTTGGTGGGTGACAGTGCCTGTCCAGGCCACCAAGGCACAGGGAGAGCTCAGGCAGAGCCTGCTGATGCTCCAGAGCTGCTCTGGGCAATGGCACAAGCATTGGAGATGAGCAAGGAAGGCTCATGTCAGAGCCCAACCCAGCCTGGGATAGGAAGACTGGGCTTTCCCAGGACTGTGGAACATGTCCCTCCCTTGTGTCATACTCAGGCTGCATTTGCCAGGGACAGAGGGGAGTTCCAAGGTCTAACAGGCCTTGGAAGTGGCCCTGGGTGAGTATCAGGACACAGGTATGATCTGTGCCAGCAGAAGCCAGTCCTGGCAGTGCTGGGGCAGCCAGGGTTGCTGTGGTAGGAGCTGCTGCCCTTGCAGAGCCGTTGCTTTCCCTGAGCTGCTTTTGTACTTGGGGCAGAGTTGAGAAATCTCTGCTGGTATTGTGGGATTTCACAGAGATGAAGGATAAAGTCTCTGAACTCCCACAGCTGCATTTTCTGAGCACTGCAACACTCCGATACCTTTGAAACGCTATTAAGCACCTGGTGCTGGTTTGTCTTTGCAACTGTGTCCCCTAAATAAATCCTTTTCCCATGCTGAGCCATGCTAATGGCCTATTGTTAAATGGCCAGCCAGTGCACTGTAAGCTGAAGTCATTATTTTTTCCACTCATGACTGGGAAAAAAATCTCTCTCCAGCATATGTCTTGTAGGATAAGACTGAAACCTGGAAGCTTCAAGCCTCTGTGCAGGGCACAAGCCCCTTGTCCTGAAGTATCAGGTGGGGGCCACTCAGGCCCCTGCAGGGCTCCTCACAGGAAGCACTGAGTGTTTGCCATTATTGAGCTGGACGAGGCACCTCTCTGGTGGGACAGGATGGCACCAGGGCTGGGGAGCAGCGGGGCAGCAGCTTCTCTGTCAGGGTGGGCTGGCAGCACCCATAGGGACCCTCAGCTCCCTCAGACTGTCCTGGACCCACCAGCCGCTCTGGCCCCCTGTTGTGAGCCTGGGCAATCGCTGCCTGGTTCTCAGCTCCCTGGGCTGATGGAGAGGCCAGGCAGGGGACCTGGCCCTTGGCACATGTGCATGCCTGGCACTGCCTCCCACTGCGTCCCACCCTGGCTGCTCCCTGGCACCCATGCCTGTCTCTGTCTGCTGCCATCTCGCACGTAAGTGGCTCCCTGGGAGACTTGCTCCATTTTTTTCCTTTAACCTTGAAATGCAATTTCCTCCCCAAAATATCCTTTTTCCTGTAAACAACATCTCTTTAGTGAGATTACGGCAGAAATCCCTGAGCTCCCAGGTCCCGGGCACTTTATCACCTGGTGAGCCCCATCCGTCACGGCCACGCGTGGGTTCTCGGCACCCCGCCCTTGCCGACGGGTGATGGTCTTTTCATCATTTTTACAGATTTATTTTACAATAATTTAATTTCATCCTCAGCCCTGGGAAGACGAATTGGCCCCTGATGTGACTGGGGATTCAGAGCCAGTCTCATAAATTTGCCGCCTCTACACAAAGCTTTATTTGGAGTTCCTGATGCAACCGTGAGCGAGAGTCCTTAAACAACGGGGGGTGGGCTGTAAATCCCATGTGTGGCAGAGGGATTTTGTAGTGCCAGTGCTACTCCCTGAGCCTCAGCCTGATTTGGTGGCTCTGGGTGGCCATAGGACAGCAAAGGGCACGGGGCTGGGAAAGGGGCAGACAGGGCTTTGCAGGCTGCCCCAGCATGGCCCATGTGGCACTAGGTGCTGCCAGTGCTGCACTGCCAGGATGCCATCTGCCCACATGGGCACTGCTGCACAGGTGCCCTGGAGTGGCGAGTGCCCAGGAGCAATCTGTGCCAGCACGTGCCTCATTCCTGACTCACTGGAGCCGGTGCTGTGCCAGTGCTGTGCCAGGTACAGGCATCAGGGTGGTGCCACCAGCTCTGCCACCAAGCTCTGTGCACATTCCTGCACATCTGTGCTTGACACATCTGGGACTTGCTGCGTTTTTGCTGCGAGAGACTTGCCAATGTAATTAAACTCGAGTGACTCCCCTGCCCCCAGGCACAGCCCCTCATTTCCCTTTGATTTATTATGTCTTCTTAATTTATTTAAATGAGCCTCGGTGTTTGCACAGGCTCGGAGGGGGCTGGCTGGAGCTCTAATTGCCGGAGCGAAGGGAAGGCAGCTGGAGGGCTCCAGGGGATCTCTGCAGGAGTAGGTGCTGTGGGGTAGGGGGCTGCGGCCAGACCTCCAGTTGAGCCCCAGGCACAGGAAGTGCCTTTGGAGCAAAGCTTCCTGCACATGTGGTGGTGGTTTGGCCCCTGGTGCTGGGCTATGCCAGTGCCTGGGGATCTGCCTCAGTAGGGCTCTGTAGGAAAGGCTGAGCATCTTTTGGGGCTAGCACAGGAGCATCTCCCTAGGGCATTGCAGGGCAGTGTCTGCCCCGGCTCTGAGCTGGCAAAGGCAGGGGATTGAGAAGCCCGGCAGGGAACCTCTGCTCAGCCACGCACCCAAAGTGTACAGGGGCTGGGATGCTGCCAGATCTCACTGTAGCTCCTGACCAGGTGGGAGAAGTGTGTGGGACTGCAGGGGAGCCCATGGCACAGCTCCAAGACGTCAGTCTGTGCTCGAGGCCAACAGACGTTTCTCTCACTCCCTCCATCCACTCCCCTATCTCTTCCTATCTCCTCATGGCCCTACTCCCCCAGCTCAGAGTGAACAGACAGCATGCCTCCTGCCTGCCCATGCCTCCTGCCTGCCCCGTGCCTGTGTGGCCTCATGCCCTGCTGGGCTCCACGCCGCCGGCCCTGCTTGTGTTTGCACAGCTGATTGTTCCCCTGCTCGCCGTACTGCCTTGCACTTGTCCCTGTTGAATTTCATCCTATTTTTTCCAGTCCATTTCTCCAATTTGTCAAGATCATTTTGAATTCTAATCCTGTCCTCCAAGATACTTGTAGTCCCTCCCAGCTTCGTGTCATCTGCAAATTTAATAAGCACTTTCTCTATTCCATCAACCAGGTCCTTAATGAAAACATTGAGCAAACCAGAACCAGGGCAAGCCCTTCGCCATCCGAGCAGCCCGACACGCTGTGCTCTGCTCAAATGTGATGGGAAAGGGTACCAGAGCTTTGCCATGTTGGCTGTGCCTCACTACACCCCCAGTTCACAGGGGACCTCTCTGCTTTGCTGCCCTGCAGCATTGCTGGCATCACCGTGTGCTGCTGCTATCAGGGGCACTGGTACTGGGGTGAGGCTGGGAGGGGACAGGGCTCATCCCCAGGATGGCTCCAGCTTGAGCTGCCATTGGCTGGCACAGTGCAAAGGCCTTGGGGCAACTCCCATGTGCTGAACATTGTGGGGCCATGCCCCACAAACCCCTGCTGTGGGACACACCAGAGGCACAAGGAGGGCATGTGGAGTGGTGGTGGGACACAGTTCTGGTGGTGGCGGCTGGTGCATCCCAGGCTGGGCTGTGCGGCAGTGACCATGGCTACAAGTGGGGTGCCAAGGGCAACAGGTATCCAGCAGTGGGAGGGCAACAAGCCCTTCACCCCAGTAGTCAGTGTGGGCACAGGGGCAGCACAGCAGCCCCTGATGGGGCCATCCTTTCCCCTCAGAGCTGCCTACCTCCTTTTCCAATGGGTGAAGCTCTGCCCAGCCCCACTATCTCTCCATTCTGAGGCTGCTCCCTTGGGGCTGGCACTGCTCCTGGGGCTGTATGGCAGGGATCTGGAACCAGCCCCAACCTGGAGCCATCTCGTGTGCCACCTCTGGCCACAGCCATCTCTTTTCTTTAATTGATTGTAGAAAGCAATTTACAAAATACAAACTTCTTCTTGTGCCAAGCCCTGCGTGTCCAGACAAAGCCTAATTTCACAGTAAAATTTCAAGTGCAATGAATGGCTTTTCCCAGCACCAGTCCATGTCCAAGCCAAGAGCTTTGCAGTCTGCATAGGCTGTGCTAAGCAGCCCAGAAATGGCTTTGCTCTGCCCTGCGGAGCGCGCAGTTCCCTGGGCTGGCTGTCACAATAGTCATGGCAGCTCTGCCAGCGCTCACTTCTGGGCTGGTGCTACCTGGGTTGGCATGGCTGTGTGGGACCACCATGGCTGCAGCCTGGTCTGCAAAGAGCCACAAGCCCCAGCTCTCCATGCAGCCAGCTGGATGATGCAGGGATCCTGGGTGGTCTGTGTGGCCATCAGGAAGGTGTCCCAGCAGGGCTGGCCAGAGCTGCAATGATGGGGGCTCAGCTGAGAGATGGTGCTCCCGGCTGTGGCTCTTGTCATGTCAAAGTCATAATTTCATGGTCAGGGTCTAGGAGATTTGTACACATAGATGCATTAATTCTGCATTTAGTGATACAGGAATAATTGGTGTCACATCAATTAGATCAGTTCTTGGATACTGCAGTGATAAGTGCTGTGCAAAAGCCTCTGGGCTGCAGGATGTGAGGAATTCCAGCAGTGAGTGAGCCTGGTGGGGCTGGCAGCAGCAGGCAGAGCGGAGCTGGTGGGGATGCTGGGTGCTGAGTGGTGGAGTGTCCAGCACTTTTAGCCTTTGCAAGAAGACAGCAAGGCCTGGAGCTCTCAGGGTGGTCAGTGCCTGGGACTGCTGTGCTAGGGGCTGCTGTACAGCCTAGGGGTGCAGGCTTGTGCTTGGGGAGGGGCTGGCAACTTGGCAAACCTCTGAGCCTAATGTCCCAGTCCCATCAAGGTGATCCTCTGTGTCAAGCCACCTGCTGGGCACCTTGTTCAGCATCATCAGCTGTATCCCTCATCCCTGTGGCATGGCTTTGCACGCGTGGTAGATTTGCTGGCTCGCTGCTGCCCGCCCCACCAGCTAATGGAACGAGTCTCAGGTGGGTCTGGGGAGCGTGGAGACGCCCTGTGCTCACACTCCCACAGCACAGATCGGTGCTGTCAGTCCCATCCTCGCTGCGAACTGTAGGCAGAGGTAATTTGCAAATGACAAATATCCCTGACAGTAAATATTTTTCCCACCCTCATCTTTCTACAAGCAGATAAGGTGGCAGCACTGTAGCAATACGGTTGCTGGAGGGAGACAAACTCTTTGGCAGACTTAAAAGTCTATTTTCCCCGCAATTATTTATAGATAAAGAGAAGAAAGCCAATAAGCAGAGAATGGAGCTGCACAACTGCATTTGTTATGACGATGATGATGTTATCTCTCCCTCACACCCACACACGCACATCTCCAGTGCATGGAAACTCGCTGCTGGCAACAATCAAATCCCCAACCAGGACAAGGCAGGACAGACTGGAGGCTTTACCCTCTCATCACTGACTTGTGCCCAGCCCATTTTCCCACAGTGAACCCACCACACAACTCCAGTGGCTTCTCTGGAACAGCACCTGCAGGGCCCCAGGGTGCCTCTCTGTTTCTGGCTGCAGAATGCGGAGACCAGGTGGCCTTTGTCCTGGTAAACCAGCCCCGGGAATGCCGGATGCCTTGTGGTAAGGGGGGTCCAGGGCTGCCTGCAGAGAGTATGGGACTGGCTGGGTCCTCACCAGCAGCAGGACCCCAGGGTGTGGGTGCTCCCCACTGATGGCAGAGTACAGGGGGATTCTGTCAGCTTTCCCTGTTCTGCATGGCCAGGACCTCCTCTCCTATCCCACACCACTACTGAGAACAGAAATGTGGGTGTTTGGAGTGATCTGGGATTAAAAGACATGGCAGGTAAGAGTGATGGAGGTCACTGCCAATGAGTGCATTTCTGCAACCAGAGGAGCAGAGACACCCTGAGTGAGAAACATTGACTGCAGCATGGGAAGAGGTTGGGAAGCACCGTGTTCTCCCTTTACAGTGAGCACTGCAGGAGCCAGTGGAGGAGACATGGGGCCTGGCAGGGCTGGACCCACAGAAGGGAAGAACAAGGAAGTTGAGGGCTCAAGACCTGGAGTGCCACTGAGCCAGGCACCAGGGTCCCTGGGTGACCTGTCACATGTATGACACTGGGGCCCTTGACCAGCCCATGTCTCCCCATGTTCCATGGTGCTGCATGGCATTGCCTGGCTCCTGCTGGGACAGAAGTCCTGCACCTCCCCAGAGCATGCACAGCCACTGCTCCTCTCCAAGGCTGGGGCTGCCAAGTTCCCAGCCCTGTCTCTGTGGGACCCCCACCCTGGGAAAGTCCCAGGGCGAGCTCTCCAGCTGGTGAGATAGTGCCCAAGACAGCAACTGGGAACCCTTAACTGGACTGGAGAGTGGGATTATTTTTCATTGCTTCCTCATAATAAGAGGACAGGAGTAAGTGACTAGTACAGTCCGTTCACTCGGTAAAGATTTATACAATCACTTCATCCGGTAATTGGTATTCTGGGGAGAGAGAGCAAGCTGCAGCTCCAGCATCCGCCTCTATTTGTTTTATCTCTGTCTTTCTCTCTTTCTCTCCCCTTTTCAGAATGAGTAATTCTGTCCCTCACAATCCCATTTAAACAGAGCATTTGCAGAGTGAATAATTAGTTACATTCAATTAGGCCTCACACACTCTCCCTTCTCACTTTGGGGGACAGACGCGCTAATGAGATGGTACATGTCTGACACGGGGGAGTGGGCACTGAGCATGCTGTGTGCCAGCAGGGAAGGGTCAGCCTTGGGGGAAGTGGGGAGGTGGCCCCAGAGAGATCAACCTGCCATCTTGGGGGGACAGTCCTTTGGGAACTGTCTGGGGCCAAAGGCTTCATGTTAGGGGCCAAAGACTTTGCATCTGTAGCCCACATAACACCAGCCTTCTCCTCCAGCAGAAGCAGGATCACATCTGTCCCCAGAACTGGGTGTTCTCTGGGCTGGTGCCAAGGGAATGCTGCCCAGCCTGAGACCATCCCACCAGCACTGCTGGGAGTGCCAAGCCCTGAGAGGAGGGAAAGCTGCTGCCATGTTTTTATCTCCCTTATTAAACCTAACATTAGGTTTTAAGAGGAGCCTTAAATAATGTGCCATTGCCTGTACAAGCAAAGTTGCTCCATGCTCCAGCTGCTCCTGCTCTGCAATTTATGGTCTTTCTCATGCTGTGCTGCCTGTGTTCAGGTAGTGGCGGGTCACAGGCTGAGGCTGCTCCCAATACCTAAAGCCTGCAGTGGGCTCAGTGCCACTGCAGCCCCACGCCAGTGCTTTGGAGCCCGTGGTGACTCCACTGCTACACCGCAGCACCCCGCAGTGCTGCCCTGCAGTGGGATGGACCCCACTTGTGTATTTTACTGCCAGAGCACTGAGGTGAGGGGCACGGAGCTGCCTGCTGCAGGCAGCCCTGCCCGCATCCTCCATCTCCTCCAGCGCAGGACACGAGCTGGGCACAGCTGTGCTGGGTGCAGCTCCTGCTGTAGGGGTCAGTGAGGGCAGCCACAGGGGACGTGCAAGCAGGGGAGTGGGCCCAGCCAGGGTGCGCTGGGGAGGGGTTGGGGCCCTGGTGGGGGTCAGCACAGCTGGTGGCAGCTCTTCCCTCCCTCCTCTGGTGGAAGGCTCTGCCTTGGGAGCACCTGCCCATTCCCAAAGCATCCTTCCCGGAACATCAGAGCTGGGAGCGCCGGTCCCGGGGCGCCGGTGGGCGGCGGAGGCTCGGGGCTGCTCACGCACAGGGTCAGATAATCACTTTTAATCACACGGTTTCACCAGCGGTGGGTGGAGGATGACGGAGCGCGGCTGCTCCCGCACATACGGGAGGCTGTGCGGGGGAGCCGCGGGAGGGGGACGCACGCTGGGCAACCTTATGGCCAGAGCCCCCCGTGCCCACCCGGAGCCTACGCGGGACGGGGCGGGAGCGGGCGGTGCCGGTCCCGCCCCGCGCAGCCCGCGCCGGTCCCGCAGCACCACCTCCCGGCCGCCGCACGCCGGTGTCTGCGCTCCGCCCCGCTGCCACGATCCTCGGCCCTGTCCCAGAGCAGAGCCGTGGGGCCGCCGGTCCTGCCTTTGTTCGTCCCACGGAGCCCGCCAGCGCTGGGCGGCACGGAGGGGCCGGGACAGGGTGCCCTGTCCGGGTGCCAGCACCCACCGGTCCCTGCTCCAGCACGGGCAGCTCTTCCACAGCACCCCAGACAGGTGACTGCACTCTGCCATGGTGGTCTCATACCAGCAACCCCCTTTCCCTGCCCTGGCTTCTCCGGCACTCACGGAGACCAGGCTCTGTGCTGGGGTCTTCCTGTCAGCAGTGACACTCTGCTGTGGCCAGGGCTGCACTGGGCTCTGCCAGGGCTCAGCAGGTGAGCAGCCATGCTGGGTTTCATTGCAGCACCTAGGCAGGAAGCACGATGGGGCTCTGTTCCATGTCCCAATGTGGGCAGCCAAGCCTTGCTTCACCAGGGTAGCCCAGTGCAGGTGACCAGACCAGGAGTTGTGGTGGTATTCCTGTGGGGTGGTCGTGCCATGGTTCACTGCAGCATCACATCATTTGCAGGCAGGCCAGATGCCAGATTTCCTCCCCAGCTGGAGAGGGGACAGAGGAGATGGTGCTGTCCCCAGTCTGTGCTCCTGTCAGAGGCAGTGCCCCGCACCTTCACAGCATCTCCTGCTCCGAGATGCGGCTCTCCTTGCCATCCTCCTGGGCCACAGGCTGGCCCCTGAGTAGGGTCTCCTGCACAGGCAAGACATTCTCATCCTGCTCCGTGGGCTGCTGGGTATCTGGATTCTCTCCGGGCTCCCCAGCCTCTATCTGCACAGGGGCAGGGGTCAGGGGCAGGCAGCTATGCTCCCCTGCTCTGCACCCATGTCTTTCCACAGGCTCCTGCTACACTCCCGTGCAGGCCAGAGTATGGCTCCCTCCCAAATGCTCAGCACTTGCCAGCAGCACCCTCGGATTGCCCCAGCCCTTGTCCTGCCCCAGCCAGGCAGCCTAGTTCAGCCCCCACCCCTCCTGCATTGCAAAGCCACAGCCCCTGCTCTGCTGCTGGCACATCCCCAGCTGTGCGCAGGAGGGATCCCAACCCACCCAACCCACTGCTGGAGGGGGCTCCAGGTAGACTCACCTCCTTTGGCACCCGTCGCTTGGAATCTGGATGGAAAGAGGGACAGAGAAGGCAATGTTCAGGTGGAAGTGCTCCTGCCCTGCAGGGAGCTTCCCAAGGTCAGAGCCGGCGCTGGTGCTGCTGCACCACAGGTCCTGCAGCTCATGTTGTGTCTGCTGCTGCCGCCAGGCTGGGCAGGCTGGGGGTCATAGCAGGAGCCAGAATGGACTTGTGGGGCACCAGTGCTGTCCCCTAAGAGCTGGCCCAGCTCAGGCTGCAGCAGTGTCAACACCTGCTCCCAAAGAAAGAGCAGGGCTCAGCGAACCCTGTCCTGGTGATGTCCCCAGAAGGGTCTCCCCACTCTCAGCAGAGCTGCTGCTGTCCTCCCTGGCTCAGCCCCTCAGCCCTTTATGGCCCCTCTGGCCAAGGTTCTCCCTCCCTTGGCCAAGGCAGATCATGTGCTTTAGCCTCTCACCTGTGCGGACCAGGCAGTAGATGCAGACGCCCACGAGGCAAGTGACAACTGCAGCCGTGATGGGGATCAGCACTGACAGCGAGGAGCGCCTGCTTGACTCTGCGGGAGGAGACAGGGTCAGTGAGGCACCCATGGGACACCCAGCACAACACAGAGTGCTCTGTTCCAGCCCCAGCCCTACAGGGACCCCTCATGGAGACAGAGAGGCAGGAAGGCATCACACTGGCCATGCACTCAGACCTTCCTCTCCCAAAAACACTATGCATGAGGCCAGCTCTTCGGAGTGCTGCAGGAGCTGGAGCCCAGGGGGGCTCTCTGCTTTGCACCGGATCAGCCCTGGGCACCAGGCACTTACCGCATATCACATCCGAGGAGTTCGTCCCTTTCACCTTCACCACCAGCCCCTTTTCCTCACAACTGCAGGGAAGAACAAGACCATGTAACCACAGCAGTAACCCGAGCTCAGGGAATAGTTGGGGCTGGGCAGGCACTGGAGCTGCACCAAAACGCATCCTGCTCTGAGCCTGCTGAGCTGCAGCAGGGCAAGCAGGGGGACACCCACTGATACAGCATCATGGGGACAGCAGGTACACAGCAGGGTACCAAACCCAGAGGGTTGGCCTGAAGTCGCTGAAACTGCTGAGGATGAGAGCAAGTTTAGGGACAAGGCACAGGAGGGAGCAGACCTGCCTGGTCAGGGAAGCCCCCAGGGCTTGAGCACTGTAGCTACGACAGAAAAGCTCAGATAGGCTACAAGTGGCTCTGTGGGGAAGTAATTTCTGGGCACAGATAAAAGCAAAATGAAATCCAATGGCTGGCAGCTGAAGCAAGACTAATTCAGCTTGGAAATAAGGCTCATGTTTCTACTAGGAATTGCAATTAACCCTCAAGCAGCTTTCTAAAGGCAGGGATGACCTGCCAGTTCATGGCATCCTCAAAGCCAAACTCCCCATGGAGAGGGCTTGTGCGGTGGCTGATGACTACAGCCACAGAGAGAACTGGGAGGGAGAACCTGAACAGGGCATGGGGCATCCCCATAGATCCTGATCCCTTGCTGCCAGCATGGATGACAGCATAGACACCCCTGAAGGGACAAGCAGTCTGTGCACATACTGAGGCACAGACACAAGTGCCTGAATGTCTGCCTCGACCTCAGTCAGTGCTGCCCTGGACCTCACCATGCTCCTAGTCCTGTTCCTCTCGCTCTGGCCCTACACCAGCCAGGTGCTGTGTCCCTCTAAGACCAGCCTGGCTGCCAAGTCCCCAAGGCCACCAAGAAAACTGGAAGCAGAGGATGTGCTCACTGGGGCTGGTGGAAGGACGTGGTCTGTACCTTGTCCAGGGGTGGCACGGCTCGGTTTTAGAAGAGACATTGGAGAAGGTGCCTTCTGCACAGGGCTCACAGGGGGATGACATCCGGTCCACGGCCTTGGCTGAAGAGGAGCAGAGATGGCAAGAAGGTCAGTAGGGGCTGTGCGGGGTGAGGGTCTGAGGGGGCAAAGGGCTGCAGAGGCCAGGTGTGCAGCACACCCTGTGGCAACAGCACAGCCCTCCAAAGCCCTGCCATGGGGAAACATGGCAGGGGAGGCCCCATTCCCTGAGGTCAGTGCTGACAGGGCATCTCCTGTTGAGTGGGAACAGCTTGTCAGACTTACCTGCCACGAAGCCAGAGCCAAGCTGGCAAGGCTGGTTCTCCACACAGGTCTGGCAGCTGATGTCAGAGCAGTGCGTGCCAGCCCGGCACTGGCACACCGTATTGTGTGTTGCATTTCCTTGCATCTTCACAATGAGGCCGGCATCTGGGCAGAGGGAACATAGGCAAGGTGAGACACCAAGCAGGGGAACCAGTCCCCCCACAGATTGGAGTCAGTGGTAACAGGGAGCACTTACTGCCTTCACAGATATCATGAGGAGCACAGTGCTTCTCCTTGGTCCAGCTCGGCTGATAGTGCCCGGTCTCACAGCGGGCACAGACAGAGTGTTCAGTTTTATTGCACTCGGAAACCAGCTTTTCTCCTGCAACAGAGGTGAGGAAGGGGCAAAGGGGCCTTCCCTCTCTCCAGACAACACTTCTGCCAGCAGGACAGGGGAATGCTGGCAGCTGTGGGTGCCAGGACTGCTGCAGCATTCTGCATGCTAGCCAGCGCTGAAGGAGCCAGCCTGCCTGATGACCACAAACATTGCAGGGGCCAGGTGGGGAGGGAGGGCTGTGGGGCCACTCCAGCACTCCTGGGACTGGGAGATGACCTGACAGTTGACAGCAGGAGCTGGCAAACACCACCACAACTTGCTAGTGCCAGTGCTAGTCCCAGCACTCTCCCCACAAAGTGGCCTTCACCATGGGGTCCTGCAGCTCCAAGAGCACAAGCAGTACCAAGAGAGCCGTGGCACATTTGGTTAAGTCCAGGGGGTTTCCTACAGCACCCACAAGGTCCAAGTTGCTCTATCACTGAGATGACACAGGGAGGTGAAGCTGTCAGCATTGGTGGCAATGGGGTGGAGGGGCTCCATCACCCTGAGCAAAGCTTGCCCCACTGTGGCCAGGCAGTGGGTCCTGGCACAGCCCAGCTGCAAGGTCCCCAGGAAAGGGTTTCCATACCTGGCCGACACCGGTTGCAGCATCTGTCCTTGTATATATACTGCTTATCAAAGCATGTTAAGGCATCACCAGACTCCCAGCACTGGAAGAAACAAGACCCATGAATTCATATCCAATGCTCCCACATCACCGCGCTTCCACAGACACGTGTGCTAACCTGCACCCTGTGGTGAGGGCTTCCTCACACCACTCTTCCCACACCTCCACTAACCACAGACCACAGCAGCCACCCACACTGCCTGATGCCATCAGTGTTGTCTTTGAAGTGGGGTGGCAGTGATTCCGGTAAGGTTGCTCCACATTCCCCAGATTTCCTACCATAAGGTGATTGCACATCGCCCTGTGCCCCTGCCAACAGTACTGCAGTCCCACACAGAGGGAGCAGTGATCACCAAGCTTTCACGCCCAGAGCACTGCCAGCCCCTTCCCAAGGCTGACACACCGTCCCTGAGGGACAGGAAAGCCCCAGTCAAGCGGATCACCCATGCAAACTTTGCCAAAGCCTGCCCTTGCTCCTCTTGGCAGGGGACTACCTGCACAGGGAAGGGGAAAAAGGAATGAGGCAGGGAATGAGCTCTCGGTCAAGACAGGGTGCACCCGGAGCACCGCTCCTCTCATAGAGCCAGCCCCTCGCTGCCCATCCCCAGTAGCCCGGCAGCTCCCGGCAGATCTGCCTGGCCATGCTGGAGAGCGGGACGGGGGCTCCTGCATAGAGCGGGGGAGACAGGGCCGGGCCGAGGGTGCCATGGACGAGCACCCAGCACGGCCGGGCGCTGCCCACCCCCGTGGGCACCTCGAGCAGCCCAGGTTCGGGGACAGCAATGAGGCCGCGGGGCCGTCCCAGCCGTCACACCCGCCCACATGGAACCGAGAAGTGAAAAAGGCGCCGGCAGCCGATTCCAGCGCCCCGCCCGACTGGGGGTCCCGGCCGAGGGTCCCGGGGCTCGCCGCTGCCCGTCCCTGCCCGTGGGGACCCCCGGGACAGCGCAGGGCGGGGCTGGGCTGCCGGGCCCGCGCCATCGGAGGAAAGCGAAAGCGCGTGGGTAGAAAACCTAGAGAGGATACCGGGCAGTCCAGACAGCTCCTCCGCCCTGGCTGTGTCCCAAGAGATCGGACCGACGGACCTGACCCCGCGGCGCCGCCGGATCCCGCTCACGCCGCCCGCTCACAGCCCCAGGGCTCCCCGAAGAAGGGAGCTGCGCCGAGGGGACGGGCCGGAGCGGCCGGACCGTACCCCTTCCCGGAAAGCCCGGCAGGGCACAGACACAGGCATGGAGGGATCCCCTCCGCCTCTGCCCCTGTCCCGCTCCCGGTCCATGCCCCGATCCCGGCCCCACTCACGCCCAGCAGCGCCGCGTAGAGCAGTCCCAAAAGCCCCAGCCGGTTCATGGCGCTGCGCCCCGGCCGCCGCCGCCGCCGCCCTCCTAAGAAAGCCTCGGTCCGTCCCGCCCAGGAAGGGGCGTTGGGCCGCCCGCCCCGGGGCTTCCCCGCCGGCCCCTCCGACCCCCGCGCTGCCCGCCCGGCCTGCGGACAGGCGCTTCCCCAGCCGGGAAGCCCCGGCCCGGAGTCACGGCCACAGGCAGGAGCAGAGGCAGGGGTCGGCCGCGGTCTGCAGGAAGGGGAGGGGAGCGCCTGTGCAGCCCCCCGGCAGGAGCTCAAGGTTTCACTTCTTCTTTCCAACAGCAGCTCAGAGAGCGTTTTTTAAATTTAGCCTTTAAGTGCCCCTGCGTTGTCGCTGTGGAGAGCCTCCACGGCTGTGGCCAGGGAGAGCCCCTCTGGCTGCAACCTTGGAGAGCCCCCACAGCCGACACGACCCCTGGCCTCTGCAGAGTGTCCCCGCAAACACGTCAGTCCTGAAAGGGGAAGGGGCAACAGTGCTGAGGCCTGCCTGTACCTCCGTCTCAGTTCCCCAGAGGGGTTCCCAGCAACGCCCCCAGGGGATTTCCAGGATCCCTGCCCGCTCCGGAGACGTTCCCTGGACTCCCCTTGGCATTGCGGTGGCTGGGCAGCGAACGGTGGCTCCTTAGCGCTCCTCGGTGCCCCGGTCACTTACGGCACTGCCACCCCGGCCCCCGCGACCACAGTGCCCACACTGCCGCGATGCCTGAGACGACATACCGCAGCAGCCGCCTCCCCGGTCACGGCCACGGCCACGGCCATCGCCAGGTCACAGCTCTCCCGGGGAGAAGGGCAGCGTGCGCCCCGCGGGCAGCGAGAATTGGGAACCGAGTGCTCTGGATTCCCCAGCCCAATGTCACTTCCCAGAACTGACTCACTTGGGAGCACGAAGGGTCCCTGGGGAATCTCGAGGGCAGAGGGGGCGGCCGCGGTGGGAGGGGATTTCTGGGCCCAACTCCCGTGGGCCTGGCCTGGGAAATCCCCGCGGCCCCGGGCACTGCCTGAGCAGGGTCTCCTGTGGCCACGGGCTCTGAGCACCCCTTGCTCCCGGTCTCGGGCGGCAACGGGGGCCCAGTGCTCCCGGTCGGCAGGAGCTGTTCAGGCGGGAGCCCCTACGAGAACCCCCGGTCCCGCTACTCGCACAGCGGGGCAGCGTAGAAGGGCAGTTGCTGCTCGGGGCGGCGCCGGGGCTGGGGGCACAGCACGGGGACACTGCCCCTTGAACGAGGCAGGGATACTCCGGTCCTGGCCCTGGTCCCGGATCCGGTCTGATCCCGACTCCGACTCCGGTCCCAACAGCAGTCTGACCCTGATCCCTGTCCCGGTCCCTGTCACAGTCTGGTCCCAGTCCTGGTCTCTGTCACAGTCTGATTCCGATCCCGGTCTCTGTCACAGTCTGACCCTGGTCTCTGTCACAGTCTGATCCCGGTCCCGGTCCCTGTCACAGTCTGACCCCGGTCTCTGTCACAGTCTGATCCCGGTCCCGGTCCCTGTCACAGTCTGATCCCGGTTCCGATTCCGCCGCCTCCCCCGCGCGAGGTCCGATAGCGCCACCCAGCGGTCGCCTGGCCTCGTTGGCACTACAACTCCCAGTCTGCCTTGCAGCGCCGTACCGCTGGACATGCCGGGAGCCGTGGCAAGTGGCGTTTGCCTCGGCAGGCATGGCGGTAGGCTACCGTGCCGTAAAGTGCGGTACGTCGCCAGAGCGACCGTGCTCCCCCTCCTCCTCGTTGCGACGGCGCCGTGCGGTAGCGGCGGGTGGCGCCTTTGTCCTGGCGGAGGCGGCCTGAGGGGGTACCGGGTCCGGGCCGGGACCGGCGGTAAGTCTGCGGGTCCGCGGTCCCGGTACGCGGAGCGCCCGAGCGAGAGGCTAACGACCGCGAGCCCCGCGGAGGGCCCGGTCTCTCCCGGCCCTCGCCTGGTGCGGGGCCGGGCGTGCCTCGCGGCCTGCGGGNGCCTCCGCCTCACGTCCGGGCAGCGCGGGAGCACCGGGATTCGATGGGGCTCGGTGGGGCTGCTCCGCATCCCTGGAGTAGCCGGTGCGCGGATTGAGCGGCGCTGGCAGCGCCCAGGCCTGGGCGGAGGAGGCAGGCGCGGGAGCGGCGGCCGCTGGTGAAGCTCCCGGCCGGGGATCCCTCCCCGCTGCCCCAGGAGCTGCGGTGGGCCCGGGCAAGGGCGGCGCGGGGCGCGGTCAGACGGCGGGAGGAAGGCGGAGGCGTTCTCTGGGTTACCGTGTGGGCGGCACCGCGTCTGCCCAGGTGCAGGGAGCCAGGACGGGCGGTGCCAGCGCTGCTCAGGAGGGCTTTCCTGGCTTTTGGGAGAGCGTGGGTCTGCTCCGAGGGAAGCTCCTTCCTCCTCTGCCTTCCTTGCCCGCTTGTTCTGCTCTCGGTGCCGGCTGTTTCTGCTTTGCCCCGAACTTTTTGGAGACTTGTGTTGTGTTTCGCTTGTGGCAAATGTTTCAATATCCCACTCCAGCAGTCTTGCTTCCTGAAGCTGTAGCACTTATTAATAAACAACTTGGTTTTAAAAATAAGATTTTTTAGAGAGATGTGGCTTTAATTAACTTCCAAAGGATTTGTTGGCTCATGTGGTGCCGTGGGCTGTCTTGTGATAGGACCCACAGTTACTGCACGGGGAATTGGCACCTTTAAACTGTCCTGGTGCCTCTCTGGCTGCCTTCATCCAGCAAGATTTAATGTGGGAATTAGGTGTTCACCTGATGTAGTCCAGAGGTCGGACAACATTCATTTATTCTGGTCTTATGATCCAGGGCCAAATAGCCCTTAACTATGTAATATGCCGAGTGGCAAACGGTAACAGGCAGTGACTTAGATGAGAGTCCTGGGGTAACTCATCTGAGTGTCTGAGATTTACTGATTGTTTTGAAGTGGGAAAATAGCTCTCTGCTTGTGTGGATAGTTCTTGCAGCCACTTTCTCAGACACTCCCTGCTATCCCCACCCTTAAGGAAAACAAAAGGGAATTTCTTGCAGCTTTTTGTACTGAAAGAGAGATGTCCTGCCAGCAGTTACAGGCCTGTTTGACACCTGTTTGCTGTGTGTGCCTGTGGCATCTGGAGACCACCTGCAGAGGGGCTCTGTGTGCCCATCCCTATCCCTGGCGGTGCTCGGAGCCAGGCTGGAGAAGGCCATGACCACTGCATCCTACTCCAAATGGGAACTTGGGCTAGATGGGACCTTCCATGTTTTATTGCCACGTTGTCATTTTGAGAGAATTTTGAAAGCTTCTCTGCCCTCAACTGATGAGAACTTGAGCTGCAGTAGTGGAATAGAACTCCAGTGCTTCCATGTAAAAAAATGGGATTTGGTACTTCTCAGGGGGAAGATAAAACTCTGTGTATGTGTGTGGACAAATTGCAGGGGGATTGGGGCAACTATGATAGAGGAGGTTAATTTTGTTGGATTTTAGTTTGGGTGTTGGGTTTTTTTCCTTACCCCGGTTCTGGCAGTTAATTTTATGAAGTTTGTTAGACAGGAAAGTGTTCTCTGCCTCCCATCTCAGCAGGGTTTCCTAAAAAGGGGGAAGAGTGATACAAATGTGAATTTGATTGATCTCTAAAGGATAAATAAATACATTTTATGTCTCAAATCTGGAGTAGATGTATTTTTCATGCCAGTTAAGTGTTGTAAAAGTATGTATGTAGAGCCGTCTTATGTTTTTTGATATTTGATTTATTTATTTAGAGATGACTTTTAAATTGTATTTACTCTAGGGTACTTTTAGGGAGCATCTTGGTTATAGGCATTGCATGATTAAAAAGAGAAGCTTCTGTTGATATACTCAATTTCGTCATCTTTCTTTTTCCAGGTTTCTTGCATGTTACAAACAGAAAATCCCATCCTGCATTCCTGTAGGTGAATGTTTAGGAAGCAGAACAACTTTATTAAATAATTTTAAAACTGTTAAGTTCACCTTGAAAGTTTCAGTGTTATAATTCCTTTAAGCTTTATCTAAAGGTGAATTTTAAAGCAGAAAGTCTGAATCCTGGGGATGGTGTTTTTTGTTAGCCTTGGCAGTGTTTGTTATGTTATTTTTTTGTTTGCTGGGGTGGTTTTTTTTACTTGTTTGGGTGAGTTTGTGCAGTGAATGTTGCTGACTGCTCCAGCTGTGTGCAGGGGTGTGGGCTAAGGGAATGTGCTTTTCCTGCATGGGGAAGGTGAAGAGGGGTGCAGCATTTACCTGGGGGTGGTTAAATTCCCAGCTGTGGACCCGCCTGCTGTGGGAGCTGACATCTCCATGGGGACAAGGGTATGCTGTCTAATAGGGATGCAGATGAGAAACTGCTTTCTGTGACTGGAAAGCTGAGATTTCACATGTAGTGAAGTGATCCAGGTGTGGTCACTTAGGAGTATTTCAGCAGTATTTCCTGATGCCTCATTCCAAGCCCTACTGGAATATTTGGGTGCTGTTATGCAATGTTGCAATGAGTGTTTCCTTTCTGCTTATTAAAATATTGCATACATCTCAAGATTTCTTATCAGTGGATTGAAGAACTAGATGTGACAACAATGGGTATGTTGAAAAGCTTAAAGTTAAGGCGTTTTAGTGGAAAATTAGTTTTATTTGTGTCTTAGTTTGGAGTTAAACCATTAAAACCTATTTGCAAAATAATTAGGTTTGCTACCTTTCAGTATTACAGAAAAGCTCAACCAGAACGTTGCAGTGAGTGTTTTTGCCTGACCTCTGTGTCCCTCATATTAAGATTTCTCTGGAGTGAAGTTTGCGTCAAGCAGACCCAGTTGGCTTCTAGTCTGCAAAGCTGTTAAGTTTAATCTTGTTCCAGTTTAATTTTAATGTCATGGATTGAAATTATATGCATGGCCATTTTTTTTTTTTGCGAAGAGTTGGATTTGGAACGAAAGCAAAATGGCTCGAGGACGCAAGAGCAATAGCATCAAACAGAGTGACTTCACTAACAGCACCAATCCTCAGGATTTAGAGAGAAGACTTTTTGTCGGCAATTTGCCCACAGACCACATGACTCGTGAAGAAATGGAAGAGATATTTTCAAAATATGGCAAAATCAGGGGTTAGTATATTATCTTATGCCTTTTTGTGGCAAGGATTTCAGTGAGAAATATTGCTTCATGCTTGTCAAATGCTATTTGATGATGATGAGAGGAGTGACCAATGTTGTTTCTATATAGTGACCTTTTAATGATAATTTCCTCTGCTTGCATTTTCTCCCAAAAAGTGCTTCCTTCAGTACAGCCCAAATGTAATGCAAATATATCAGCTATGTTTTAGCTTTTAGCTCGCAGTGTGATGTCACAATACTCCTTCAAGTGACTCCATAGCCTCTTAATCAAATCTTGGTCACTTCATGGGCTGTATTTTGGTCACTGCCTTGTCAGAAGGAACTTGATGAGAGTCTTTGAGCTCTGCATTTTGATCCTGGTGGATTTGATTTTCCCGGGAAGCTTGCATAGTGGTTTCTGGGTAGAGTGCAGCTGGTGGGGTTAGCGATGGCCGGGTGTGGGTCAGCACTGTCTGTGGTTGTAACCGGTCTTGCCCTGCTGTTAACTCTTGCAGCCCTCAGCATGTACCATGGCTATGGGTTCGTGCAGTATGACCGTCTAGAAGATGTCCAGGCCGCTCTGGACGGTGAGAAGGGTCGCCTTTATAAAGGGTATAGATTAGGTAAGGAAAACTGCTCCGCGCTCTCCTGACCCCAGCATGCGTTCGGGAGAAAGAGTGCTGTTGTTTTAAAGCCCCCTGGACAGGTCACCATGTGACACTTGTCTGGCCTTAGTCTCAATCACCTTACTCAGAAGGTATTTGCCTCCTGAGTTCCTGCTCTGTGGTTCACCTGCAGTGTGGTTCACCTTGCTGCCTGGATTTTACCCTGAATTTTTGTGTGTTAGTATTTGGAAAGCTCTGTTAGCCTGTGTAAGAAACAGTGCAACAAGTAAGCCCTGGAAAGGGATATTGAAACCTCCAGCACAGAGCTTAATAATGTATGTAAACCAAAACTGGGCTTCATCTTGACATGCTCAAAAGAATTGGTCACAGCACTTAGCGGCTGGTTGGCTTAAGTAAACTTAGCTGGGATTTTTGCACAAGTGGAGCCAGCCTTTAAGCAGTGCTATAAATACTGGGTGCTTTAAAAAGGGTATTTTCATAAAGATGAAGATAATTCTGCTAAATGTGCTGGGAGCAGACTTAAACGGAAATGAATAGTTAGAAATCCACGAGTAATCTTTCAAATGCAAGGAAAAAATTACTTTCAAAGTAAGCCTATAATAATTTGAAGAACAACAGTTTGACTTAAAAAAGAATGACAGGAGGAATAAATAGTAACCTGTGGGAAGGTGTATGTACAGTAACAAATAGGAGCCTGAAGATGGAAATGAAGGCAGATAGACAAGAAGGGTAGAAGGATACAAGAAATGATGTCCAGCATTATCCAAGTGTATAGGCTGAAATAGGAACATCTTCGGCTGTTTTAGAAGCTAAGGGTAACTGACTGGCAATGATAAAATTTTTAACTGAGAAGACCAGTTAATGTTTCTGGTGTCTGTTTTTGAAGAGGCAGGAGGTATGTTAATGTCATTTCCATTTCTACAGCAAAACTAAAAAGGTAATACTGCAGCTACCAAAACTAGATCTCTCAAAAGAATTAACATCAGTGAGGCTCAATGAACTACTGACCTGCCTAGTCTGTTACTGGTGTTTTTCCACAAGCCTTGGAAAACTAGGGAGTTTCCAGGGAGCTAGTAGAGTGCTGCAGGTGAGCCAGTAGGCAGAGTAAATGGGATAAGCCTGGCATCAGTGCCTGGGAACAAAGGGATTCTTTCACCTGACACTGATGAGAAGGCTGTTGATTAATGTCCATCAAAATAAATCCTGTCTTAGTTACTCTTATGCTGCTGCAAGCTCTAGGGCTGGAAGCAGCAGTGTTAATGTACAGATTGCTGTAAGGTGCTTGATTTGATAAGAAACGAGAACAGTTAAAAACAACAGAGTTAAATGGATTTCAAGTGAATCTAGAATGGAATAGATGTAACATAGATGGAATTTCTCAGTGCTCTGAGTGGTTATCTAGGAAAACTGAGTCCTGGTCATAGAGGGCTTTTATAAGTGACTTGGAGAGAAAAACATGTTTTTAAAAAAAGATGAAATAATGAAGATTGGTTCACTGATGGTGAAAGGACCTGGACGTCCTATCCTGGATGCAGACGGACCTGAGCTTACAAGGAAGGTCTGCACCCAGCCAGAGTGCTTTGGTCATCCTTGGCTGTGCAAAACACAGGTGTGCAAGTAGGTTTTGGTGCCTGTGGGATTTTGCTGCTGGAAGAGTGCTCAGTTTTGGTATGCCTGGTTCAAAAAGGATAATGCTGAATTTGAAAAGCCTTGAAAAAACTTGGCAGAGGTTTAGAATTAAAGAATGATCCCTAGCAAAAACCTCAAGAGAAAGGAGTGATGTGATCTGTGTGTTACAGACAGATCTGGGGATCAGGGAGTTTTAGTGTAGTAGGCATAGATGTGACAATGCCTTAAATGTGAATAAAGACTTTCCTCTAACAGCAGAGTAATTGGCTTCTGGAGTAATTTATTGGACCTGTGGTGGTTTCTGTGCTCTGAAGAGTTTTAAATTGAAATTGGATACTTTGCTAAAAGATAAGCACTAGTTCGGTGCTGTTGCACTTGAGATAGGACTGTGATTCTAGAAACTCCTGTCACCTATGTTTGTTCAGAAGGTTACACTATGTGATTACAGTAACCCTGTCATCTCAAAATCCTACAGGACAGAAGACTTTTTATTTGGGCTTTTTTTTCCCGAAGTTTTGTCAGTGTTCAAATACTTAACTTGTAAATGCTGTTGGCATTAAATAAAATGTCACTAAATGTGTTTGTTTTGCACAAGAGAAGGATCCCTGTCAAAGTTTTTTTTTCTACTAGTAAAACATTTTTGTGCAGATTTAAATACTTTTTTTATTTGAAAGAAATGTATGATACTGAGTGTAAAAATCATAATAGGTTTCTTCAATGGCATCTTAAAACAGAAAATAAAAATAATCTTAAACCAAAGAAAGCAGCTAGTGTCTTGCTTAAATGTAACACTTGACTTTAAGGGGAAAAATTATCAACTAAAAAATAAATGCAAGGAGAACAGTTACTTCAGTTGTGCAGCCTGAGTATTAAATATAAACATTAATAACACAATAAGGTTAAAAGCTTTTGGGGTGAGTTTAATTCCAGTGTAGCATTATACAAGGGTTTCCACAAATGCACAGAAGTGTTTTCATATCTTTAGCAGTAAAACTATTTAGAGAATAAATGTCCTTCAGATGTAGTTTGTAGCAGTAGACCCTGCAGCTGTATTTGATCTTGGAGAGATGCTCTGGGGTCCTGTGAGTGGTGTTATGCTGCAGTTGTAGTTAATGTTCAGATTGCACTTGCTTCTCTGCCCCCACAGAGAGGCAACATGCTGCTTGATTGACATCAAGAACAAAAATTAAACCTGATCCCTTAATTACAATTTTAATCTTGAAAATAATGAAGGATAGTTTGGGATGTTGTGGAAGATACTAAGACTGAGCCTGCCTAAAAACATCATGGCATGTTTATATTCTCATGCAAGAGCTTTGAAAGTAGTTAATGCAAATGACTCATCAGAAGTGTTAATTGTTGATAGATTCTGGGGGAGCAGATAGGTCCTAGGTTTGAGTTCTTTTTCTTAAAAGGTTCTCAGTAGAATGTCCAGAGTCACTTTTCTGTTTGCTCTTGCCCCCCTCCAGTGCATTATTTCATCTCCACTCAGCTGTCATGGGAGGCTTTGAGAATAGTGTGGGTCCCTGCCAGTTCTGGGCAACTTCACTTTTGCTGGTTGAGGACAAGATTCTGTTTCTTCAGCTTACTTCTTTGTGTTTCCCTTCATGGTGTTTTTCACGAAGATGCTCAGAAACCAACCAATTTTCAAATTTCTGATCTGTTGCCTCAGTTTGCATCACGTTAACAATGGTGTTTTGAATGCCCCATGTTGATTTCATAAGGAGGCTGTGTTCCAGGCTCCCGGATTCGTTTCTCAGTGGTGGGGCCCGTGCACCTTAACACTGCAGCAGTCCCTGGGAAGGCAGTTGCATGTGTCCCTTTGAGAACCCTTGGATTATTTCCAACAAGGGTATCGGCATGCTCCGTTGAACAGGACTGGCTGTGAACTTAAGACTGTGCTGGCCGTCATTCCTTTCTCGGAGGTTTTCAGACTCTGCTTTTTCTCCTAGAGTCCATGAGTCGCTTTCTGCTCGCTCATAGACTGCAGAAGAAAGAGGTTCTCTTATGGAAGGAAGAGTCTGGATGTAGGCATGAACATGCAGGGTTAAAACTTTACCCAAGCTGTCTACCCTATTTTGAAGTCAGAGAAATCCATGAAATTTACATTATGTTGTACTATCTAAATTTAATAAAAAATTGTCAAAGTGACAATGTCTCTCTGCTGAATGGATTTCCTTGCACCATCTGGATGTTGTTGAGCTTAAGTTGCTTTCGTTTGAATTGTGCTGATGATCTTTTTTTTTGTTTCATAGCATTGAACAGATGGGTTGATTATTCTTTACAGATATTAATAAAGCAGTGGAAAGAAGAAATATGAATAAGGCTTCATCAAGGTCCAGTCCGACACGAAGGTAAAGTACCTGGAAGCAGTGAATTGTTCTAGGAATTCAGGCCTTCGGGCCATGAGCCCAGCGGCCTGTGCTAAATGTCTGTGTCTCTTCCCTACTGCCACCTCCCCAGTCAAACAGTGGTGCTTCAACAGGAAGGTGTCTGCTCCATCTCTGAGAGCCCTTTTGGCTCTGGCACCTTGGGAGGCACAAGGGAAAGCTTGTGTCTGCTGCCGTTACTGCAGCCCAGCATTTGGTTTTGCAGCACAGACTGTAGGAGACTTCGGAGGAAGAATACCCTTGATGTTTGCTCCTGCCTCCAAGGATCAGAGAAGCCGAGGCATATCTAGAGAATGCCAAGGGGCTGCAGCGTTTCCAGTGCTCTGCTGCAGAGGATCTTGGGGTCTTGCCTCTTCCGATGTTGAAAGCTTCCAATGCTGTCATGAGACTGGAAAGGAGCGCTTGAGTGAAACACAAGACAGAGCAAATGTCTCTTGCACGGTCCTGTCTGCCCATGTGGTTGTGTTATCAGTGCCTGGAGCCAGCCGGCCCTCTGCAGTCATTGATGTACTCTCCAGCTTCTCCTGGCTTCCCACCCCTCAGTGGGCACAGCACGTTCACCTCCTTTACCTCCCCTGTTTGGCAGCCACGGGCAAGGGGAAAAGATATGGATTGGCCTGTCACAGGAAGACAACTTCAGTTTCCTTTCCACAGCATCACTAGGAAGCACACAAAGACATGCTCCAGGGTAGTTTGGTACAAGGTATCCACCCTGTATACCTCTGCTGTAAGGCTTTCCATGAAAAGGTGTGGTGCTTGTTGGACTTGAAGGTAGTCAAGGTTGCACATGTCTGGTGTGCTTTACTAGCTTGACCTGTTAAATTACCAAAAATGAGGAAAAAGTGCAACTAGCAAGACGTCTACACAAAAAAAAAAAAAAAAAAAAAAAAAAAAAAAAAAAAAAAAAAAAGGACAGAGAATGAGTAGTTGCAATTCTTGGCACCATCTAGGATTTTTATGTGCTCCACTTACCCTACACAGGGCCAAATGTGCTTGCAGAGACCAGGATGTGGGTGTCAGGCCCAGGAAGTGCTGGAATTCCTGTGGCAGATGCTGCAACTCTTGGGCCTGGGATGTGCTCAGTGCTGGTGGGAGGACCCTTGGAGTTAATGTGAGCAGCAGGCACTGATGGCACATCTTTGGCCTCAATGGCACCAATGGTGCAGCACTGCAGGGGTGAGGGGCAGGCATCTGTACCATGACTGTTGCTCCTTGGACTGAGCTGCAGAGGGACACAGGCATTGCAACCTGTGTCATCCTGCATGTGTGCAAGAGCAGGTGCCTGTGCCACAGTCCTAAGGAGCACTAGAGGTGCATGAGCTGTGGTGCTGTGAGCACCAGGTTGTGGACTGGACAGCAGCCAAAGGCTTTGGTGCCACTGTGACAGGCACTGGATTTCAGCTGGCACTGCATACACCGTGGCCATGCCATGTATTTAGCACCAGGTCCCAAGCAGCACTGTGGGCACAGGTGGCAATGGGGTTATGGTCATCAAGTCCAGGGCATGGCTGTGGACAATGGACTCTGGACCATGCTGTGGCCTGGGAACAACAGCTGCTGCTGCCAGTGCTGCAGAGCCCCACGCTGCACCACACATGGCGGTGCTGGGCTGGTGGGGCCGAGTCCCGAGCAGATGCAGGCGGTGGTGCTGATGCTGCAGGAGCCAGACCATGATGACTGAGATGTGGGAGCAGAAGGTGGAAGCTGTGCTTTTGTGCTGCTATGTCCCTCAAGCAGGGCAGCCATGTTGGCACAAGAGCCGAGGGTACCTGTGCCACGTCTCTACTCCTGTCGCAGGTGTGCATTGTTCATTCTGGATCTATTTGTCTCTGCGGATAATGAATGTGACCTGTTCTGGTCACCCCCACTCCAGCTGGAATAAATGTCATATGCCAAACAATTCCCCTGCATCTGGTTGTTTTGCTAAATGGTCTCATAGCTATGGAAAGATCAGTTACTCAATATTCATTTAGAACAAGTCAGAAGTTTCCCCTGAGCTTCTGCCATTATTCATTGTATGTTTTGGGGGAAGGGGGCTATGATGTGTCTCTCACAGGATGTGGTTTCAACGCAGATCACAAACAAAAAGTGGATTTATATGTCCTAGAGGCGGAAGGAGTTTACACCTGGCTGTCTGCAAATTCAATATGTCACTTAGAGCAGGAGGCTATTTGTGCTCTTGGTGGCATCTCTAATTTGCCCCAAATCTGGTTTGTATCTGACATGCAAACAGCGAATGCTAGCACTCTTATGTGTTCCCAGCACAGCTGGGTGTCTGACACTAAAATCCATGCACAGACTCTGCTCTTCCATCTCGTTCCTGTCGCTCTGCCTGACACCAAACTTAGGCTCATCCAACTCATTCTCTCCAGGTGATCACTATGTGACTGCACTGCAGTGGATGTAGACTTAGATTCTGCTTATCTTTCGTAAACTAGGTTAGGCTGTTTGAGGACTGTAAAAGTCATGTCAAGTATGGGAAATAAAAAGATTCAAAAAGCTGGGGTTTTTTTCCTAATGGTTGTCAGTATTTTGGGGAAAATACAGTCCGAACGGATTAAGCTCCGTAGTTTCTCTGCAAGATTTTTTTTAATGGTTGGTTTTGACTACAGTGAAGTTATGGTCTTCTCTGGAAAACAGAATGCAACCTGGAAAAAACCCTACTGCTTTGTGAAAAGATGAAGACTGGAACATTATTCTTCCTTGCCTCTGGAGACTGCAATACAAAGTCTGAATAAGATGGATCATTCAGATCCTACAGAGAAGCCTTTTGCGGCCGCTGAGGATGTGCTGCTGGTTGAGTTTAGTACCCTCTTAACATGGACCATTATAAGTGCAAGACTGACTTTCTACAGAAACTATCCCTCAAATCCAGGACAAGGCCATAGCTGTCTTTGCTTTCCGTCAGCAGCACAAACCCAACCACAATGTGGAACCTGCAATGTCTTTGCTCACAAGCTGCTCCTTTTTAAATCATATGCCAGTAACGTTACTTCAGGTGTTCTGCTGTCATTGATGAGTGAATTTAATGGATCCCTTGAACACTCCTGGCGATCACGTATTTGTGGGTATTAGCCTGCATCGCCTTAAATTCTCTTGAAGAATTTGTCAAATATGATTGATAGATGATCTGTGGCTGATGTTGGAGGTCAGAAGCTTTGAAATGGTGGTTTCTGAAGTGCCTGTTCATTTCATCCACAGATGCTCTGCACTTAGTGATGCTCCATTAAGGAGCTTTCTGGGTCTTGTTTGGCTGTGCTGAATATTAGAATTAAGAACCTTCTCCAGACTGCTTCAAAAATATGACTTCTGGTCAATTTTTGTTGTTGTGGGATAGGAGGGAGGATTCAGCTACTGTGAAAGGTCACTTTGGCACCTCAGGTAAGAGATCTAGGGGTAACTGTACTCTTGTTGTTAGCAGGCTAATGGAATTTCCCTGGTGTTTTCCTCAGAGAGCAATATGCCTACGGGGATGGCCGAGACACCAGACGCGACCGCTCCCCTCTTCGGGGGAGCCCACGGAGAGACCCCAGAGATGGCAGGGATGGCAGGAACGGGCGAGATGCCAGAGACACTCGAGACATTCGAGCTAGAGACATGCGTGATGCCAGAGACCACAGGGACCCACGGGACCTGCGAGACCCACGGGATATCAGGGATCCAAGGGACTTGAGGGACCCACGTGACGTTAGAGATCTTCGTGACCCACGGGAGCCACTGTACGATCGATACAGGGATCCGCGGGATATGAGAAGTGCACGAGATGTGAGGGATCCACGGGATATGAGAGACCCTCGGGACCCTTTGTACAGGTAAACCCTGTGGGATCCTATTTGCCAAAATGATATTTTCATGGCATTTCTGCCACAATTGTTTGAGTGGTGTCAGATGTTTAAGGAAATCATCCTAGCTGGGGACAGATGGGTGCTGCTCTGTGTCCCATGGGGAGCAGACAGGTACCTCAGAAATTAAACTTGGGGGAGGCCTGTGTGCGATGCATTGGCCAAAGTCGTTGCCTGAGATTGTGCTGGAGGAAACCCTTTGCTGCTTCTGAATGTTGCAGGCGAGATGAATCTTACGACCGTTACCTGCGCGTTGAGGACTACTATCGGCGCAAGGACGACTCCTACTATGACCGCTACAAGGAGCCAGAGGGTGAGTACCTGTACCACTTCAAAGGGAGGGTGCCAGGGTGCCACGGTTGTGGCACTCTGTGCCCCTCTGAGCAGGTCTGAAGGGTGTCACTCGTTCTGTCCCTGCGGCTCGTTTCAGACCGCCTGAAGCGTGAGGAGCGGCACCGGGAGGAGCTGTACCGCCAGTACTATGAGGAAATCAAGAGACGTTTTGATGCAGAGAGACCCGTGGATTGTTCTGTGATAGTGGTGAATAAACAGACAAAGTAAGAAAATAGTTATAATCAGTTTTTTTATTGCATGGTAGAAGAGAATGAATTTAAACTTAGTCCTGCCTTGAGGCTGTTTGTCTTACAGATTGCTCTTGAGGATTGTGGCTTTAGAGTCCCCAGAAAGCTATAGCTCCCATTTTTCTTCTGGGAATATATGTTGATGAGAGGAGGAAATGTATCTTGTGCTTTGCTTGTATTTCCCCCTCGTAATCTATTGCCATACTTTCTCCTGATACTTTTATACCTTCTCTCCATATAAGCCTGCCATTTCAACAGGTTGTAGGGTCCTGTACTTATTTTTCCTGGGTAGCATGATACAGAACTTAGGAATATGTGCCAACCAGCTGACAGTACAGAGCCTGCTGGTCAGGGTGGATTGGGCGGTGTTCATTCAGAGTTCCACCTGGATTGGTTCCTAGACCAGACACCAGTCATTGCCATTAGTCCAATGTGCAAGAAATACAACATCACTGCTGAAGGCAGTCATGGATGGTATGAAAAGCAGGTAAAAGTAGTAACCAGGGTGATCTCACATAGCTGTCTGAGCACTTAGTGAGCTCACGGGGCAGGCACTCTGTTGGGAACAGGAGGTACACCTGGCACAGTAGTGGAGTAACATCACCAGTCTGATGTCTGTATCTTTACAAGTAAATATACTAAGGAATAGCAAATACATAAATAAATCACAGATCTGGCTTGTAATCTGAGGAAAATGTTTGTCAGGGGGAAAGTTAAAGCTCTGTCTCCTTCACCCTTTGGAGAAAAGATCAAGACTTGCTTTTCTTTAACTTTGCTGTACACATGGGGCAGAAAGAGACAGCTGGCACTTGCCTCATCTGCTGTTAGAAAACCAAGCAGGAAAGGGGAGCAGGAGAAGCAGTGAAACTAGAAATAAACTTCTGATGGAGTTGACTACCTATTGGAACAAATCTTGAGAGGAAGTTTTAGATCCTTTATTCCCTGGTGGCTAAAAGTCTCTGGAAGATATTCTAATAGACCAGAAGTTGTGCTTGACACAAGAAGAATTTTTTGTGTCAGAGGATCAGCTTAATATCCCAAGAATCATTTTGGTCTGTAACAGCTACAAACCTTAAGAGCCTGTTCATAAATCTTGTATTGAAGCACTGATGTCACCTGCTATAGACCTGTTGAAAGATGACTCCTGAATGCCTTAGATATAGTAATTTTACTTGGAAGCTTTTAAAAAAATGGTTGAAGGGGGGACAGTTTTAGTCACCATTACAGACTTTGCCTCCAAAGGCAATAAAATGACCCTCTTTCTTGAAGTGTGGGTGCACACAGACTGAATTTGTCAGACTTTTTGTGCAGTCAGTATTGCAGGTTTGGTTCTCAGTATAGTAGGCTTAAAAAAAACATTGTCAATTTAAGCTCAGCCTGGTGAGCTGTGTTTTGTACTTGGACAGGGAAGTCTGTAACTGGGTATACAGGAGCAGTGGATCCAGAGATACTGTTGGCAGTGAGTTAGAGCAGAAGGCAGCTAGTAGAAAAGAGTGGGCCAATAAGGACTGAGGCACATGTGAACAGATGAGATACTGAACAAAGCAGGAGTAAATGAGTTCTGTAGGTTGGCTCCTCTGCTCTGTACCCCTTGGAGCTCTGCTGGCATAAATTTTTTCCCCTAATGAATTCAGTTGAAACACATTCATGTGTAAACAAATTTGTAATAGTGTAAATCGCTTTGCAAACACTCTGTTTTTCAGCTCAGCTAAAGATTGATTTGTAATTTATTTTGGTTGAGCTGAAATGACTGATTCAGATCAGAATAAGGGCTTTTATACTGCTATAATGGGATTGCTTTAGTACTGTCCTGGTAAACGTCATGAAGCTGGGCAAGTAATCAGAAAAGCGAATCTGAGATGGTGGAGAGGGTGCAGTGCCAAGGTTTCTGTTCCTGTGTGTGACTGACTTGTTAAACTGCTGGCTTTTCTTTGTGGTAGGGAGTACGCAGAGTCAGTGGGGCGGAAGGTACGGGACCTGGGCATGGTAGTGGACCTGATCTTCCTCAACACAGAGATGTCACTGACGCAAGCCCTGGACGATGTGAGCAGAGGAGGGTCTCCTTTTGCCATTGTCATCACCCAGCAGCATCAAGTTCACCGTTCTTGCACTGTTAACATCATGTTTGGCACCCCACAAGGTACTGAGGTCTCAGTAGGGAACTGTGTGGTCACTCTGAACCTTTCTTTCAGGCAGAACCACACAGGACAAAGGTCATCCTTGCTGCCACATAAGTAGTTATCAATGACTTGACACCATGTCATAAATGTGAATATCATTATTTACAAGCTTCTGTAATACTCTATTTGCCTCTTGTCAAAAGGAATGCCTAATTCCTGCCAAGAGGGAATCTCAGCTGCGTTCTTAGCTCCTAACACTGCTAGCCTTTGCATAGTCATAGGGCAAGTCATGGACCCCAGGGCTGCACTGCTCTGGGAGATCTCTGAGTAATACCATCCCTACCTCACTCTACCACTTGTTGCTCTCAGAAAGAGCCTGTTGGAGATATGACAAATTAAAGGACAGATTTTAAAATCAAATGTGATTTAATAAGGATTCAGGAAAGGTAGAGATTTGATAATAAAACTGGGAAGAGTTATGAAAAGATGTGTTTGGGTATACAAGCTCCACCTTCTTAGCACCTTTACGCTTGTCACATCATTCTCCATTGCAGGGTGTGACTTGGTTGTTGCATGAGGGTGAGTGTAGGTACTAAAAATGCCTTGTGATTGGGGAAAGCAGCTGTGGCTCTGATCATAGGCCTGTTCATGTAATCTGTCAACACAGGTGACTGGTTTGACCACAGTTGCGCTTTCAAAGGTTATTTCTCTCATATTGTGTTCCCAAGTAATGTTCTCTGAGTTCATGTGGGAGAGGAAACCTCTGAGTGCACAGTCAGTACCTGGTGTGTCCTCACTGACTGGAGAAGCCTGGTTTCCTTTAACATCAGATGCAGATGTGATAGGAGAGTTCCCTCATTTTCTGCAGACACACAGCTCACACACGCTGTCACTGGGCTTCCCACTGCCCTTGGTTTTAATTCTTAACTTCTTTGGTTTAACACCTGTTAAACCTTTGGCAGGAGGCCAAAGCTTCTTTTCTTCACTGGATCTGCTGGTGTATCAGACCTGATGGGAACCCCACTCATTAGCTTATCCACAGCTCATTCCAGAGATTAAATATGCTCACTTCAACTGCTTGTGGCCACCTTTGCCTGCATGTTTGTTTCAGGGAACTCTTTCACAACTTGTGCAAAGCCTCAGGTTAAAATGAACCCAGGTTTCCTGCTAGGAGGAAAAGGCTTGCAGGATTTGGTATTCTGCAGGTGTAAAAAGGGCTCTGCCCAGAGCTTTGGGCACTTTTGGGAAGGTAAAGGCTCTTTTGATGTCCCAGTTCAAATCTGTGTTCAGGTTAATGTTTATGCGTTAATGTGCTTTGGGAGTTGGAAATAATGGCCTCAAAACCCACCATAGGAATTGCCCATTACTCATTTTATCACAGAAGAATTTGATTGCTACTTGTTACCTCCGAGTGGTGAATGTGAGCAGCCATGTGACATTGAGCTAGTGCATCTCCCTCCCCAGCTACATGTGCACATGAGATGTTAAGGCACTGGCAGTACAGAAACAAATGTATTCCCGTGGCTGTCCTCCTCTGGGAAGCATACAGCCTTCAGAGGGCAAGTTTTGGATCTGTCCAAGGGTTTAGCAGTAAAATGACTGGGACCATCTCATCTCGGAGCACCGAGGATTTATGTGAGAGATAGAGGGAGCTGCTTTCCTTTTAACGGGTGAGAGACAAGAAAGACACTTCTGGGCTCATGGGATGTCTGCTTAGAGCCCTCAGCTGTGGAAGGAAAGGCCAGCCTTGCTGGGTGATAGCCGTGGGCCTTCTGTTGGCTTTGGAAATGTAACTGTTCCCATGTACCTGGGAAGTTCCCAAGTCTGCACTCACATTCCCCGAGCGGTGCCTGCTGCTGACTGGGCTGTGCTGGCAGGCAGGAGGAACAGCACCTCCGTCAGGGTCACTTTGGATCACTCAGAGCATTTCTTCCTTTGTGCAGAGCACCGCAACATGCCACAGGCTGATGCCATGGTGCTGGTGGCAAGGAATTACGAACGCTACAAGACAGAGTCCCGGGAGAAGGAGCGGGAGGAGATCGCCCGGCAGGCTGCCAAGATGGCAGACGAAGCCATTCTGCAGGAGCGGGAGCGCCCACCCCCCATGGAGGAGGGTGTCAGAGGAGGTCACCCTCCTGGGATCCAAACTCTCTTGAACCTGCTGGCAGACAATCGCTATGTGACTGCTGAGGAGATAGATAAAGTCATTAATTACCTGAGAGACCGGAAGGAACGGTTGCTGCGGGGCAGCTCTGAATCTCTGCAGGGTGAGTCCCACGGCCCCAGACAGTGTTTATTGTGTGGTTTGTGGCCCTCAGGGCTGAGACAGGAAAAGAGTCCTGGGACTACAGAGGAGTTTGGGAGCATAATATCCTCATGCAACACCTCATTTTACTGAGATGGACATGTCATTGCATGTCGTGAGACAATTCAGAGTTTTCATGTGGAAGGCTTTTTATACTGATTCTCTCAGGGCAACAGCAGGACTACCATAAGTGGTTGGGCTGCTACACTCAGTTCTGCAGAGTGGGTTGGGTTCCCAGAGATGTTGCGGCTCCGATCGGAGGGTGGGTGTTCACTGATGCTCTGTCTTTGGTAGCTGTTTCATTAGTTTTATTTTGATGTCCCTTCAAGAGCATTTGCAGAGCTTTAACCATCTTTCCTTTCTTTCCCAGCACCCATGTCAAGACAACCTTTGGGGGCACCATCAGGATCATCACTGAGTAGTCAGTCCAACCTTCCAAGTTCTCAGGCCCATCAGGGTTCACAGCCTCTGGTCTCTACTCCTTCTGTTCCAGTGTCCTCTTCTACTCCTCAGCAGGAGCTTCAAGCAAAAATCCTCAGTCTCTTCAATAGCGGGGCGGCGGCAGCAGCAGCTGCCGTGGCAAACAGCAGTCCCACGGCCTCCGCGGGCTCTTCAGGCAGCACTCCCAACCAGAACTTTGCTAACCTGCCCAGCGGGCAGCCCCGGCCAGCACAGATGAACGCTGGGAATTTAAACCAGGCTCAGCAGAGATTGCAGACTCCAAACACACAGCTTCCCACTCTCCCAGGCCCGTCGAGAAATGCAGGTCCAAGACCTGGGGCTCCACCACAACCTCAGCCACTCTTCAGTCAGCACCAAACGCGTGTCCCTGCGCCTGGCAATGTGCCCGCCCAAAGGCCGGTGTCTTCTGGTATCAACTTTGACAACCCCAGTGTACAGAAGGCCTTGGACACCCTTATCCAGAGTGGTCCTGCACTGTCCCACCTTGTGAGCCAAACCGTGGCCCAGGGGCGAGCGGGGCCCTCAGCCCAGCAACCGATGGGTGCCTACCAGCGACACTATTAGAGCTGAGCTGTTGCGCCTATTCCCTTTCCCTTTGCCATTCCATACTTATAGTTTAAGGAGTTATTTACAGTTACTTACTGTTTAAGGAGTCTCCCATTCTTGACCCGGAACGGATGCCCTGGACATGCATGTCCTCTCCACTGTGGCGAGAGCATACCCCCTGCAGCATTGCTGCCAACGGTTGCTGACGCTGCCCTCCCTCTCCTTGGTCTGGTTAGCAATGTTCAGAGCAGAATGCTCAGTTTTCTCCATGGCACAATGTGCTGAACTGTGTTGGATCATTGGTTGTCTTGTCCTATCCCAGAAGCTGCTGCAGTATCAGTCCTGCTGCATTTTCCTTACTCCCAGCACCTTCCCACTGAGGTGCTGTCTGGGCTCACTGATTGGTCTCAGTGTAGTTTTGGATTGGTTTTGAGGAATTGGGGGACTGAACAGAGCAGCATACTGATGGGCCTTGGACACCCACCACTGTGGAATGGGCACTATTTTTCTTTGGATTTCTTTTTTTTTTTCTTTCCTTCTTTTAATGGCATATAAGCCATTTGGGAAGTCCAGTGATAGTGCTGGCAGCCAAAATCATGAAGCACATGCCTGACCACTGCTCAGTAACCAGGACTGTGCGGTCCGTCCGCAGCTGGCCTGCCCTGTCCAGCAGAGAAGCCGGTGTTCCTCACCTCAGCCCACTCACAGAGACTGGCAGCTGTGGGCTGAGCACACATCTGCAAGACAAGAACTTCCAGCCAAGGCAGGGATTTCAAATGGGTCTGTCAGTTTTCCTACCCTGAGTAATCAGTGTTAAGATCAACCTGGTAAATTTGGTGTGTAAATTTCTTTTTTTTACGATCTTTGGCACAGTTGTTAGTGTAGCTCAGCTGCAGCCATGCTAATGTGCTGCTGGCTCTCCCTGGGAATACCTGTTGCCAGGTATTGGGGGCAATGCTGCCCTATCAGACCTCTCCTTGCTGTTGATGGATGTTCAGTCCGTCTGAGGAGGAGAGGCAGTGCCAAGATGTCATACCATAATTTTAAATGTTTTTTCAACACTTTGGTAGCTGCAGTGGACAGTGGAGTGGTAAATCAGGCAGTGATTCCTCACCGTGTTTTTAACTGGGAACATACTTTGATACCAGAACACAAAACATCACTTAACTGTGTGGTCCTCCCTGTCATGGCCTTCTTGGAGTCTGTGGGCTTCCTGCAGGGAACCGAGACACTAAGAAAGCAGTGGATTCAAGCAGAGGATTTTCTTTGTCCCAGGTGGTTTGTGTTGTAGCATTTCTTTTATCTCTGTGCTGTTAACAAGAGGACATTACTTTCTAATAAAAGGCCAGAAAAGTTAGTTGTTGCATTTTTTGACACTTGTGAGTACTCCCAGAATATATCATGCCACTGTTTTGGCTGCTGCTCTCGTCTCCTGGAAAAGCCGTGCTGGAAGCTCCACACTGGATGCTGAGCAGAGTGTGTATGAACCTCACAGGTCCTGACTCTTGCAAAGCACTGGGGTGGCCTCAGGCCTGGAAATGTGGTGTGGCAGAGCTGATGTGAGGGGTTCAAAGCCTCTCTGGTGACAGGTGGCAGGAGGGACAGGTCCGGGTCAGTGCCACAGCAGGTCAGGGCTGCAAGTTCCTGTGCCTTTGGCATTGCTGTCCCATGGCTTCATGCTACCATCACCCCACAGGCTGAGTCTGGACAGCAGTGTGTCTGCTGTCTCTCCTCCTGTTAGATCCCTTTCTCCACCTGTACAATCCTGCAGCCGGATAGAACACTTCTGCTGGGCTGACCAGAAATCTTTGTGAGGTGAAATGTGGGAACTGCATCCCTTCAGAGGGGCTGTCCCTCTCCCTGTGCTTTGCTTCCTCTGCAATCTGCACCCTGTCAGGGCTTGCTCTATGTTATGTAATGGTGCAAAATAGCTGTGGAGACCAGGAAGCAAGTGAAAAGTCCCCGTGCAAGTACTGAAGGGTGTAATAAAATCATTTATTGCATTTTGTGCAGACAGGAGTCTAGAAAAATGAATACAGGTAAAGCAGTAAAGCAATAACAGGGAGCATTCAACAGCCGAGGAGCCACTCCTCCATGAACACCTGCACAGAGAACACAGGGTCTGCACCGAGGCGGCCTAATGCACAACACTGAAACACACACAGAAATTAAATGCAAGCCTAATAGGGTTTTTTTTTTTGGTTTGCAACCTGTTTTATTTACAAGGTTTTAAACTTAATTGCATTGCTCTGCACACAGATTCTCTAAAACACAAAGCATTCTAGGTCACTACATGTCTATTGAAATATTGCACTCGAATAAAAGTCACTTGAATGGACAGAGAACATCTAGCTACAGTGATTAAAAGAGTATTGAATGAACTGACTTTGTGATAACATTCATAACAAATATATTGCACATGTAGCACAGAAAGTGTTATAACCAGCAGATCTCAGACCCTTCGGTCTTTCTGCTAGTTTTTAGTCCTGCTACACAGAGGAGGGTCTTGACTCTTCTAGTGCAACTCTTGCCCTTGTGCAGTCTCCTGTCCTTCCTCTCATCCAGCCACAGACCAGCACCTGCCCAGGCTGGACACTGCCTGTGCCTCCTGTCCCTGCTGCCCTGTGGCTTGCTGCCTGTGCTGCGTGGTAGCCACAGCGACCTGAGCTGCCCTCCACAGTGACCTGAGCTGCCCACTGCCACTCAAAGGGGCGAGGGCTGCTTGGCCCTCCTGCAGCAAGGACTGGAGCACATGCCACCAGCGCTGTGTGCTGGCTGAACAATCCCTGCCTGCTGTGGCCACACTCCAGCCCACCCTCCTGTGGGTTGTGCTGCTCCAGCAGCAGCCTGCCTGTAAAACAAACTGGGGGGTCAAGACCTTCCTGTCTGGAACGAAAACTGGACCGTGTCTGCGCATGTGCCAAGGAGGAACTTGCATGTCTACCAGAGGAGGACACTGTCTTCACCACGGTGGAGCGGCAGAAGGGTGCTCCATGGGGAAACTGAACACTCACAGAGGCCAAACGTGCAGGGCTGGGTTTGTAAACTAACATGCAGTGCTGTCTGCTAAAACTGGCCCTCTCCAGCCAACGGCGAGGGGACACGCTGTGGAAACCAGCTCTTGTCTTGCCACAGCCAAACTGCCTGGCAGGGGTATGGGAGCAGCCCTGACTGTCCAGAGCTGCGCCCCTGCACTTGCTGAAGGATGGGGAAGGGGAATGCCTTTTTTTCAGGAGCAGTGATGGAAAGGAATGGTCTTCCTGCCCCCTGGTGGAGCCGGGACCATGGCTTTGTCGTCAGGGTGGAAGTGATGCTGAGGGGAACGGGATCCACTGGCGATGCTGGGGGAATGAAGCAAACCTGTCAGAAGTGTGCCCTGGCTGCTCTCACCACTGCTCTGCAAACGTCATTCCTGGCTGCCCTGTACCTGTGGCCAACAGAGGAGCCTCTCGCCTGAGGCTGTGAGGGTGGGTGCTGTCTGCAGGCTCAGCAGAGGCTGTGCATAACCAGCCTCTGCCCTCTGCCCTGCACCATGTGCCAGGGCAGGACGGGACTGTGCTCACTGCCTCAGGCCCGGTAGCACAGGGGGCAGCAGCCAAGCTGCAATTAGAGGGCAACTGCAGGGAGCGAGTGGCATCTTGTGAAGAGGCAGAGCAGCTGTCAAGTGCTCGAGGCCCAACAACATGGTGCTAACACATGAGCTGTGTGGGCAGGCTGCTGTGCCTCCCCCACTGCTGCTGAAGTGCCTCAAATAATTTGGGGAGGCTGGAAACAGCCCATGAGCCTGTGTGTGGTGATATAGGGCCAGCTCCAAGGGGCAGAGCAGCTAGGCAAATGCTGGTTCCCATGCACTGCCCTTCCCAAAACTAAAGGAACTTTTCACTTGCAGACCCCTACCTGCTCTTCTCACAGTTCCCAGGCTGCTGAGGCAGTGGCAGGACCAGAAAGTGCTGCCCTGTGCATCTGCACCACTCATCAGCCCTGAGGTCCTGTGCTGAAGCCAGGTCTCAGCTCAGCCTGACAGCCCCCCTGTAAATGCTGAGCTCCCCAAGCCTGTGGGAGCAACTTCCACAGCAGCGTCTGTGACACAGACCTGCAGCCACACAGGCAGCTGAGCTACCCTGGCAGAAAGTCTGGCTGTGACTGGGACTGCTCCTGGAGAGAAGGGAGGCACTTCGGGAGTGATGGAAATGTAGGAGCAAGGTATGAGCAGGCACAGATGTGCAGCTGGGGCTTGGTTTTGGTCTAGGAGTGTGTCCAAGTAGTATCTTGTAGCAAAAAAAAAAAAATCCAACATCAAAAAACCCACTGCTTTTTATGCAAGCATCCCCAAACAGCTTTGGCCTGGACCTGGAGTAGAGGAGCTCTGAAAGGGAGCAGGGGCTGGAGTGGCTGGTGCAGGGAGGGGGCTTCCTGTTCTCAGGGAGGCAGAAGCCAAGGTTGGCAGGGAGTTGGATGGGCAGGGAGCTGGGACTGGTCAGGGCTGCCCGAGCCAGGCAGGAGGCAGCTGCTGCCTGGACAGACACCCGGAGGGATGCTGTAGCAGCACCCGCTCCCTCTGCAACAGCTGCAGTGCAGAGCAGCACTGGGGAGCATCTGGAGGGGCTGAGGGGGCGAGTGCTTCAGCACAGGGGCTCAGCTCTGGCCAGGGACAAAGTGCTGCCCCAGGGCCCAGGCTGGCACAAAGCCACCAGCGCTGCCAGGAGAGGGCAACTCTTAGCAGGCTGCACTTTGAGTGGAAGCTCAAATCTGCTGTGAAACAAGTTCAGAAAAGTCTGTGACTTCTTTTCCCTGAAAACTCTTAAGAAGCTAAATTGAGAAGAGAATAAACCTGCGACCTGGCCCTTTCCCAGGGGCTGCTGGTGGCCGGGGAAGGCTGCAGCCTCCACCACCACTCTGGAGCACTTGGTGCAACGGATGGGCTCCTGGTTTGTGCAGGAACAGCCCAGCTCAGCTCCCCGTCCCTGCGGCCTGGTGCTAGCAGAGCCCTGCATCTCTCAGAATAGATATAGATCTCTATATATAGACTTCATCTGGTTCTATTAACATAAATATGATCACTTTAAAAATACACGTACTGTATTATGTACACTATGTACATGGGGCTGGGGCAGGCGCCAGCGGCACCCTGCTGCCCTCGCACCGCTTCCTGCGTGGTTCCTGGAACCGTTCACATTTGTTAAAAGCGCCTCAGTTTCTCTTCTGTNGGGGCAGCGGCGGGGGCGACCCTGCAGCTGCTGCCAAAGATAAGAGGTGTGTGATCTGCCCCGGGGGGCTCTGCTGCCCGCGCGGGGGCTGACGGCTGTGGCGTGGCTGCCCTGGCCAGCCGGGTGAGGGAGTGTCATGATGCCGGGGGGCGGTGGGACATCTACAGCCCCCACCTCACTGGGAGGTCTTGCTGGTCAGATCAGCAAACAGCCTTTGCATATGTTAAAAATATACACAGGTCCAGACTGTCCTACAGCCCCCGGCAGCATCTGCGACTGCCTGGGGCTGCGGCCAGGGCTGGGGTAGCAGCGAAAGCCCTGGGGAGCAGCGGAGCACGGGGAGGACCCAGACACCTGTGCAGGTACTGGGGCCAGCTGGGCTGGCTGATGCTGGGCCCTGAGAGCCCCCAGTGTAGTGCAGCGGGGGAGCAGGGTGGGGGTCCGGGACACTCCTGTGCCAGGCCAGAGCAGGCACTGGTGCCTCGGGGGTCCCCAGCACCCGTGCGGCTCCAGCCGCCAGAGGCAGGCCCCGGCTCACGGTGCACATGGCAGGACCTCCGCAGGGCTCCCAGCACCGCAGCTCCACACCGCGACTCCTGCGCAAGCACCTGGAGAGCGTCAGGGAAGAGAAAGCCTGGAGTCAGGCAGGGGGACCGGGAACACCCCCAACCACCCTAGGTCAGGGCTTCTGTTCTCACGGCCTTGCTGTGCTCCAGCACCTGACCCCTCACAGCCGCCCCCCACCCTCTGCCTCCTCCAAACCATCGTGCTGCATCTCCACAAGCTCAGCCGCGGCCTCCAGAGACGACAGTGCCGAGGCAGCGATGAGGTGAGGCTGTCCGGGCCCATGGCGGTGAGGGGCAGCAGGGATGCAGCGCCGTGGGAGGCAGCCCCGGGCGCTGCTGGGGTGGGGAGAGGAGCGTCCGGCGAGGGGAGCGTGGTGGGGCCTCTCTCTTCTCCCAGCGCCTCGCAGGGAGGCACGGTGCAGGCGGCGGGCACAGGGCACGGGCACATCCAGCTGAGTCTGTGCAGGACTAGCAGCACGGTGGGGCCAAGGTCCGTCTTGGCACAGCCGCCCTCCTGCCCGGCCAGGGGCTGCAGCGTCAGTGCTGGGCCTGGCGGCGGGGCTGGCCCTGCCAGGGTGGGCGGTGGCAGCAGCGCCGAGCTCTGGTGCTCAGTCCGCGGTTCACTGTATATATTTATATATAAACAAGGACAGCAGTGCTGTGGTGTTGCAATGAGGAACAGCTACTCTGGTGCTGGATGCTCCCGGAAGATCTGGTGCTGCAGTTCGAATGGAGAGATCAGGGGCACGGCCAAAGCCAGGAGAAGGTTCTGCGCACCGGCTGCCATCCGGCCTTCCCTCCTCCCCTCCGGGAGCGCGGTGCAAAGGGGTGGCGGGGCTCTCAGTGTGCAGACAAACCTCTCTCGTGCCGTCTTTCAGGAATAGATGGTGATGACCTCCCGGCCCCCACCACGCACCAGGAGCACTCGGTCCAGATGCTCCGTCAGCACCTCCAGGAACTCCATGTCTGCACAGCTGTCAAGGAGGACAAACTTCACACTGGAACCTGGGGACAGCCCTGTGCCATCCCTGCCCAGCCGCAGCTGAGCCTGCACCACTGACACCCCTCCACCAGAGCCAGGAGCTGGCGGGCTCAGTCTCAAGCCACGGGGCCAGTGGAGCCCACCCATGCTGGTGCTGAGCAATGGGGATGGTGACTGAGTCAGCAGATGGCTGAGCTCCACAGACCTCTGCCCGGGCCCCTGTCATGTGCCATTGCACTCATGGGTGTAGGTGGAATGTCATGTGGCCCCACCACCCATCGCATGCCGGAGGCGCAGGCTGGTGCCAATGACAGCTGCTGGACCCAGCCAGGAGGAGGAGGTGTGGGAGTGTCCTGTCCAAGCTCAGGAACTAGACCTGTGTCTCTCGGCACTCGCCTAAAAGACCCACCAGTTTTGGGGAAGACAAGGACCCTGGACCCCTGGCATAGAGGGGTTTTGATGATTGGTCCCACAGGAAGGATACAGTTCTCATCCCCTTTCCGGTTACGGGGGGGCCCTGGCATGTTAAGCAGGACCAGCTTGGCATCCTGGGACTTCTTCACGATCACCTCATTGAGCTTCACAGCCGTGTGCATCCTCCGCACGTTGGACTGGTTCCTGTGGGCGACAGCACGTGTGGGCATAGGACAGGCACAGTCAGCCTCCAGCCCCACACCAGGCCCAAGGGGCCACAGGGCACACTGGCCTCCTGCCCTAGAGCAGTCCAGGCTGGGCTGCAGCACTAACTCAGGGTGCAGCAAGCTTTGCCAGGCACAGCGCTGGTGACTCTGAGCCTGCACTGGTGGCCATGAGCCACAGGGCCATGCACAGTGCCCATGGGCAGTGGCAACCATGGCTGCTCGGGGCCAGGCCGTGAGGGAATGAGCAGGAGCAGATGGCACGAGTGTCACCATGGGTGCCTGAGCCCAGCCTCGCAGGGAGCTCCTGGCAGCTTAACAGGGCAGGGCAAGGAGCGTGCGGTGTGGGCAATGCACAGTGCATGGGGCTGGCAGCCAGAGCCGCCACACGCTGCCCGGGTGAACTGTCTGGCACTGCAGCTGTCACAGCTCACTGAGCCGCCCTCCTGCACAGGGGCAACCCCGGTGGCTCCCATCACCAGCTCCCTCCACCCCAGCCCCAGCACCTAGCCAAACCCAGACTTACAGGTTCTCCCACTCCCTGCCAGGAGCGTGATGGAGTCGGAGAGAGAAAGAGAGAGAGAGAGAGACATGGTGAACAGCAGGTGTGCACCCCCACTCCCTGCAGCACACCCAGCATGGGCACCCCATCCCTGCCAGCACAGTTCTGCACAGGGACTGCTCCCCACTTGCCCCCAGCCCCCCTGCAAGGGTGCAGAGCACCCAGGCTGCCTGACCATTCCTCAGGGCAAGGATCAAGCTGGTGCTGCTGTGGCCCTGCCTGCACCCGCCTAGCTGGGGCAGGCAGGGAAAGCCAGGGACACAGGGCATGGGTGGGACAAGGTGGCAGCATAGGGGGCCATACGGCTTCATGTTGAAGAAGTCCTTGATGCCCTCAGGGCTGACAGGGCTCTTGCTCTTGTTCTTCTCAGCAACAGACTTCTCCTTGGTCCAGGTGAGGTGCACCTTCTCAGGGGCTGCCTCCACCTCATCACCAGGGGACTGGGAGCTGCTGGAGAAGGCGGTGGTGTTCTTGTCATGGATTAGTTGGACCTGCAGACAGAAGAGGGGAATGGTGGGCAGGGCCTGGGGCCAGCTACCTGCCTGACCCTGTCTTGGTACAACCCCTCACCTCCTCCTCTGGCTTCTCCTCGCCATCAGCAGCCTGCTCCTCAGGGACATTCAGGCGCAGGCGCGTGTTGGGTGGGTTCTTGCGCCGGATGGAGCCACGGGACTCATCCGTGATGCTCTGGATCTGTGCAGGAGGGGTCAGCCAAGGGAGTGGGGCACAAGAGGGCTTGGCTGGGCAGAGCCTAGCCTGAAGCCCAGCTCTCCAGCAGGATGAGCACACAGAGCTACAGGGCTCGATTCACATAAGAGCCACCGCAGGGGTCAGAGCCCACCCAGCCTGTCCTGCAGCCTCACCTCCCGCTCCCGCTCGTTCTTGGTGAGGTGCATTTGTTTGAGGATCTGGGAACGCTGCTCCATCACCAACGTTTTCTCATAGGTGTAGGCAGAGATGTCACTCTCATGCTGTGGAGAAATTTAGGGCAGGGTAAGCTGTAATGACTGCTCCCAGCATGGCCCAGCATCTCCCCATGGTGCTGTATCCCCTCCATGATGCTTTGTGCCCTATGTCAGGGTCTGTCTGGCTCTCCCATACACAGCATCCCTGACTGCAGCACGTGCCCCATCCCAGTACTCACCATCTCCACCACCTCCACCTCTGCGGTGATGCGCAGGTGGTACAGGAAGGTGGTCAGGTCCTTCTTCATCTGGATGCTGTTGTCATCCATCTGTGCCACCGTGAAGATGCGCATCTTGCACTTACGCCACACCTGCAAGGGATGGGGGAGGCTTGGGCACAGCTCGACAGAGACAGCTGCAGCCCGAGCCCCAGCCCCACACTGCAGGGCCCAGCCTACCTTGTGCTGCCGCAGGAGGAAGGGCAGCAGCATCAGCATCCCCCCGTCGTGGACAATCCACCAGACGTCGATGTGGCCCTCTGAGAACCGCTCCTGGTTGCCCGGAAACATGGCAACATTCTTGGCCACCAGCAAGGCCAGGTGCCCAGCTGTGGTCTCTCGCACCAACTCTGGGAGGGGAAGGGCCACGTCAGCCAGGGCAGCTTGCAGACTCCCAGCCTGGCAGTGCCCACCCTCCACGGTGCCTACCAATGAAGTTCCTCCAGGTCTGGTGGTCCTCCTTCTGGCGCCAGCTGCGGGGCCAGCCCACCAGCACTGTGTTGTGCTGCAGCCCCCCCAGCCCACTGGACTGGATGAGGTGGGACATGCCATCCCGCAGGTTAGAGGAGATCACCACCTGACAAAAGCCCTTCACCTTCTCCGCTTCCATCAGGCGCCGGATGGACTGCAAGGGAGAGAGAAGTCAGAGATCTCAGGGCCTCAGGGATGGGCATGGATCACGGGCACAGCAGCCAGGCCCAGCAGTGGCCCAAGCCAGGCCAGATGAGGGGCAGGGTGTAGGGTATGGGGTACAGGGTACAGAAAGGGGCGTGCAGAAGATGGGGTACAGGGCTGGGAGGTGCAGGGTGCAGGCTGTGGGGTGCAGGTCCTCGCAGGGTGCCTGGGTCTCCATGCCCCGTGGCATGCGAGTGGCTCCAGGCCAGGGGAGCAATGGCGAATGGTGCACAGAGCTGGCACACAGCTCTGCACCGTGCAGAGTGGAGGGTGTCCTTGTGCCAGGGCTCTGACAGGTGGCAGAGCAGCAATTAGAGTTATTTACTCAGAGAAATTATAACATGTCTGCATGGGAGAGAAACTGTTTGCTTCCGAGGGCTTAATCTCATTAATGTGCTGCCCCGCGGGTGCAGGGGGTGGGGAGTGCTCTCACTCTGGCAGGGAAAGCCTTGTCTCCCACCTTTCCTGGCACTGGGACCACAGACACCGTGGGGAGGGTCGAGGCTGTGGAGTCCGCTCAGCCCAGCAGCACACTAGCCCCTGGGTGGGCACTGTGCTGTGATGTGCCATGCTGTGCCAAATCCTGCAGCAGCTAGCCAAGACTGGGACCAGTGCTTGGCTTGAGGAAAGAGGGGTCCGTAGCTCCCTGCAGTGCTGTGAGCACCAGTGAAGCGTGGAGTCCTCAGGCTCTGCCTGATGCCACTCTGAAGCTCTCTGGGCCATCTCAGGGCCACCAGCCCTGGCCATGGGGCAGAAACAACCCTGGGCACCTGGGGACCAGGAGCACCTGCTGCTGGCACAGCCTTTCCCAGTACGGGCAGCTCTCACCTCTTCTGCCCTCTGCGCCTGAGGGTGGTTGTCCAGGAAGGTCCCTTCTAACACAGAGGCCACGATAGTGAGGCCCTTCCCAGCCTTGAGCTGCGATGTGAAGGACAGGAGCTGCGGGTGCACCACATTCTGCTCGTGATCCCCGCGGACCAGGACCAGCAGCTGCGGCCTGGAAGGAGGGTCCTGCAGTCAGTGCCCGCACCCAGCTTGTTTTTGCCCCGGCACCCTCAGATCCCCAACTCCCTGCCCAGCCTCACCTCCAGTTCTTGGTGTGCGGGGGCCCTTCCTCCAACCGCAGCAGGGCGTAGCGGGCTGCACTCAGGGACAGGCCCCGGATCCCATCACCCCACTCCTTCTCCGCCCTGTAGGAACCACCAGTGCATAAGGGATGCCCATGGCTCTGGCCAGAGAGCACCACACTGGCACCCTGGAGCATCCTGGGACAAGGAGTCCGGGGGAGCTGAGCAGCCACACTGAGAGGCCATGTGGCCATGGGGGGCTGGCCAAGACCTGCGCCACCATGGCCCCCCTTACCCGCGGTACTCGATGTATTTGTAGATGAGGCCGGCGATCAGCATGGCCACCAGTGCGTAGTACCAGGAGCAGATGAACATCAGTGCCAGGCAGAGGCTCATGCCTAGGAAGGACAGGGTCCTGCAGAGAGCACAGACAGAGCTGTCAGCAGGGGGGGTCCCCACACCGGGGTGTCCTGGCGTGTCCCTGTCCTGCCCCATCCCGCCCGGCTCACCAGTGGTAGTAGCGGAAGCGGGGCCGCCAGTTGGGCGTCCGCAGCAGCGTTTGCACCGCACACGCCAGGTTGACAAACATGTAGCACATGAGGAAGAACCTGCAGGAGAGATAGGGGGCTGAGTGGGCACACTGTGAGGGACTGAGGTCTCCACACCTCCTGGCCCCAGTGTGGCCAATGCTGGAGCAGGGCTCGCAGTGCCATGGAGAAACCAAGCCTCAGTGCTGGTCAAGATGGGACCCGTGTCCCTGCAGGGCCCCCTCTACTTAGGCAGGGGCCAGGGCAGCAGGTGTGTCCCCCCACCCCCGAGGAGCAGAGACCCACACACGCCACCCGCTGCTTGTGAAGGTGCGGGTCGACAGCACGCTGCCTACATGGAGAGGATGGGAGCCACCTCGTCCAGGGAGGCGATCAGGATCCCGATCTCGCAGATGCAGGCTGTAAGCAGCAGGGCCCATGTCGGCTCCCCGTTGGCTTTGCCGTGGCCAAAGACCTGGAAGTGGGGGGAAAGGACTCATCATGCTCTGTGGTGCCCTGTAGCCCTGGGCAAGGGTACTCAGCCTGATGAGACTGGACGCTGCCACATATCCAGCCCTGGCAGGAGCAGGGACTGGGAACACTGGGTGCCACGAGCTAGCACATGTTCCATGCTAGATCCTGCTAGGGCAGCAGTCCCAGGGCTGGCTCCTGCTGACAGTACAGTCCCGTTCCCAGCAGATCCCGTGGCTCTCCCCACACCCAGCACAGCAGCCCCTGTACCCCCACCAGGGACAAGCCCGAACTCACAACCTGGCCACAACCAGCGCAGAGTCGGGCACCCTGTGCCTGTGCCGGACACGCTGCCGGGGAGAGTGGCCCCTCCTGCGGCTATGGGGGCGCGGGGGGGAACGGGGAGGGGACCGGGGGCGTGTGTCCGGACGCATTAGAGGGTGCGGGCGGAGCGAGCGAAAGCTCGGGCTGGGGCTGGCAAGGAGAAGGAGGGAGGATAAAATTAGCCCGCTCTTCCCTGGGGGGAGCTGTCGGGTTGGATTTGGAGAGATGAGGTTGTGGGAACGCGTCTTCAGAGAGCAGATAAAATATGAAGCGGCACGGCAGCGGGGGGGAGGGAATTCTGACCTTTCCCGACACTCTCCTCCCACCGATACCGCAGCCAGAGCCACCACGGTCGCCCACCGCCGCGCCGGTGCCGGCGGGATGAGGGCAGGGAAGCGGGGCTGCTCCGGCAGCGAGGGTGCCGGGAGGAGGCAGTGTGGGTTCCCACCGGTCCCTCATGCTCGTGGGATCTGCAGCCACAGTGGGCGCTCAGCGTGGGGCAGCACCGGATTCAGGGGACACCTACCCTGAGGAAGGGTACGATCCCATCCCTGGAGATGGCTTGCAGGAGACGGGGGGCTCCAGTGAGACTCTGCAACCCAGCCCCACAGGTGGAGAAGAACGAGCCGATGACAATGACCCACGGGGACGGCCACGCCAGGGTGCCAACCACCAGGTTCCCATTGACGGCCTCACCAAACCTGCAGGGCATCAGCATCACCTGCGGTTCCGTCCCATGACCGAGCCCCGAAAGCACAGTGGCACAACCCAACCCTCCACAACGACACCACTTTGGGGGGATGTGACACAAACGGGCAAGGGGTGAGCAAGGGAGCAGGGTCAGAGGTTGCCAGGGGTCTGACCTCATCCCTGTACCCGTAAGCATGGCCAACGACAAGGGCAAGTGTGGGACAGGACTCCTTGTCCCTGTGCCAAGGGGGGAAATGATGATGCACGCAGTTGGATCCTGTTTGTGTTGGTGCTGGCGACCCAGATGTGTCACCTGCCAAGTGCAGGGAGCAGGGCTGCCCCAGATAGGCAGGAGCACATTCAGCCCTGCCTGTTGACAAACAAGTGTCTGCCTGCAGCTCCGGAGTGGGAGGAATGCAGCAAAACATGGATGGCTGGGGTGTACACAAGCCCCCAGTGCCTGTTACAAGCTCCAGCCCCTCTGCCCGGTGACACCCATGAGCCCTTCAGTGCCACCATGTCTGCCCAGTCCTGGTTGCAACCTTCCCCACACCTCTGACTGCCCCTAGGGCTGCCCCTGCCCCTGCCCCTGCCCCTGCCCCAGCCTATTCCAGGGGGCTGTCAGACTCTCCCCATGCCCCCCGTGGCCTTGGGACACTCACTTGTCACGCAGGACAACCCCCTCGATGCATGCTCCAAAGAGGACAACGGAGCTGATATCTGCCAGGTGGTCAAGGAGAGGCAGGAGAATGCAGAGCCCTGCCTGCCCAGCCAGTGGGGTGCTGGGACCCTGTCCCAGCCCAGTGAAGCACCCGAGCAGATCTGCCCTGCAGCGCCCACCCGCCCTCAGCCCCACAGCCCAGGCTCAGGCAAGCCCTGAAGGATACAGACCGCAGAGGTGGTGGCAATGGCCAGAATGGTGCCCGTGGGGATGGACTTCTGGGCATCCCGCAGGTCTCCAGAGCGGTTGGAGCCAGCCATGATGCCTGGGGAAAGGGGACAGTGTCAGCGGAAACAGAGCTACAGCCCATACCCGTCCCAGATACCCTCATGCCAGGCACCTCGTGAGCCCTGGGCAAAGCAGGGCACGGCTTGGTGTGCACCAGGATGGGAAGCAGACATGATGGGCAGCGGAGAAGGTGCTGCTGCAGCTTGGGGCCACCAGCCTGCTCTTCTCATCCACCCAGCACTTCCCCCCCTACCCCAAACCGCAGTCTGAGGCCACTCAAGGATTAGGCTCAAAAGCTCTCAAGTGCCTTGTCTCATTAGCCCTTAATTAGCTCAAGCAGGGACGGTGGCTGCCGCAGGGGCAGGGACAGGGTGCAGCCCCGACGCTGCTCTGGGAGGGCAGGAGGTTACGCAGGGACACGGCTGTACAGGCGGGTTCAACATAGCCCGAGGGATGACCCGTGCTCCGGCCGCAGCAGCAGCCGGGGCGGGACGCCATAGCCTGCGGCACCGGGGGACAGGCGCCCTGCAGAAACAAGGACCTGCAGGTGAATGGGCAGCGGGAAGGGCGGCGGCGGAGGCTGAGCGGCTGCCGAGGACCCCGCAGCGCCGGACCCTCCAGCGCTCGCCATGCCCGGGGCAGCCCGGGGGCTCCCGCCTGCCTTGGCCCCGGCGGAGCTGCAGGGGAGCCCCGGAGGCTGCGCTCCGCTCGGCTCCGCAGCGGGACTGGGGCGGGGGGGCTCCTCTGCCCCCGGAGAGCTAAAAATACCAAAGCGGCGGGACGTCAGCGCGCACCGGGCGGCACCGTCAGATCTGGAGCGCGGGCGGCTGCGTGGGAGGCGATGGCGACCAGCCGCCCCCGCGACGCCGCTGTCACCGCCGTACCCACCGCGGGGGTGGCACACGTGGGGCTCCGCGGAGCACGCCCGGCGGCACGTGCCCTGTGTGCCCGCGGCACCGAGCGGGGCCGGCGGCGACTCCCACCTGTGACTGAGGGGAAGTAGATGCCGACGAGCAGGGTGAAGTAGGACGTCATGTCGCTGAAGACGTAGGGCTGATCCATGTCCACTGGGGTGTCGGGGGAGCTCACTGAGGGCAGCCCCCGCTTCTCCACGATCACGCCCTTGGTCAGGTATGAGCTCCAGAGGTTCTCTATGAGGAGGGAGGAAACCCGGCAGTGCCACCGGCATGAGATGCCCACAAGCCCCCATACCCAGCACAGCATCCCTACCCCACAGAGATGGAGCCGGGGGGTGTCTGGTTGTCCCTCCCCTTCCCCGGCCTCACTAAGCAGCCGGGTCAGCCAGCAGCCGGGGCCATGGGCATCCAGAGGGTGAGGATGACAGCACAGGTGGGCAAACAGAGCAGGTCTGTGCTGCTGCTGGCAGCATCCCCACAAGATACTGGAGCAGCTGACATGGGATTGCAGTAGCAAATAATTAAGAGGGTAATATAATTAATGCTGATCAACACAGGTTTAAGGGAAGTGGATCGTGTCAAAGTAACTTGATAATGTTTTTGATGGGATTAGGAGTGCGGGGCTGATGTAACAGGCTTAGTGTCCCTCCGCGTGCTGCTTTGGCCGCAGATCGTGGGGAGAAACTGGAGCAGTGGAGAGCAGCCAGCACCGGGCAGAGTGGGCAGAGGCAACTGCCCTTGGCTTGTCACTGCTGCGGGGCTGCAGAGAGGGGCAAAGGAGCCTGCAGCGACCAGCCCTCAGTCCCTGGCACTGAGCCCCCTTCATGGCTGCTCACAGGTGACAGATGAGGCTGGCAACGCATATTGGCCTCGCCTGTCTCATCCTCCCAGAAATTTGTGTTTCTCCCCACAGGGAGACCCCTCACCTGGGACACATCAAGCTCCAGTCACCTCTGCCAAGGCCAAACTATGCCACCCATCTCAAGATGCTGCTGGCCTGGTCACCCTTGCCACCAGCCACCCCAGAGTGGGGTCCTGGCTCTGCTCCCAATGCCCCCAGCGCAGGAGTGTTTGCTGCCTGTTGCCCTGAGAGATACCAGCTGGGTGGGTGGGGGTCTGCACCGCCACCTCAGCAGCACCATTGCCAACAGGAGCAGGTTCCACCCAGCAGCCAGGAGCTCCTTATCTGACCCAAAAGACCTCAGAGTGGGACACCATCGGGAGGCTCCCAAACACCCTGTGACTGCACTCCACTAACCACGGTCACAGCTGCAGCCCTGAGCACCACGTGCTTAGCCAAGTCTGAGCTCCCATGCCCGTGTCCACGCAGACAGGGCAGGATGGCTGGGGCAGCCCTGAAGCCATCGGGAAGCACTGACCCTGTCATGGCTCCGCTGCTTTCCTGAGTCCTGACAACCACTCTGGCATGGGGGTCTGCAGACACCCTCTGAATGTGGCACAGAGCATCAGCCTCTGCCACCCACTGCTGAGCGTGAGCACCTGGCGGATGTACCAGCGTCTCTGGGAAAACAGGTCATAAGTGGCTCCTCCCAGCAAATTCACGCATCTTTCTGTGGTCCTGGCCATTCTCCCAGCAGGGCTGTAGCCACAGCAGCTAAGCAGCCCTGAGGGGTGGTTGCTTCTCTCAAAACCTCAAATCAATACCAGCCTTTCCAAAGGCCAAGAGGAAGCAGAGGGAGGATTTATTCCTTCCCAGCCTTTGGGCATCATTCTGAGCCACCCCACTGGCTGACACACACAGTGTGCAGGTGGCTGCAGCACCCTGCTCTGTCACTCGGTGCAGGAGTCTGTCCCACTGCCCAGCACAGCAGGAGAACAGCTTCACTGTGCCTCAGGAGCACAGCAGCCCCCAGCAGGGATCACCCACATACCCTCTCACCTGGACCCAGCACTGTTTGCCCCCACAACACCTGGCATGGCTGAGGAGCCATGCTTAGGATGGCCTCCCACAGCACACCTCCACCAGTCCTGCTGGCAGAGCTGCACAGCAGGCACAGTCACTGCCCCATCACAGCTCCCCTGCACTTCCTTCTCCATGCTTCCATTCCCATGCCTTCATGCCCATGCCCATGTTCCCATGCCTCAGCCTGCATGTGCTCACCTTGGATGAGGCCGCTGGCAGCGCCGGGAATGCCCTCGATCTCAGTGACATTGTTCATGGTGAAGTACTCGTCACAGGTTGCATTGAGGAAGCGGGAGGTGCAGAAAAGCTCCCAGAGCTTGGAGCCAACTGTCTCGTTCCCCTCCATCACCATCTTGGTGCAGAGGTCAAAGCCGTGGCGTGACAGGGTCCTGTTGCCCAGGAGGCAGATCCTGGGGAGACACAGGCACTCAGCCGTGCACCTGCATGCCCCAGCCCTGCTGCAGCCCTGCAGGACCCCGTACTCACGGGAAGCTTGGTGGGTCGAAGGCCGATTTGATGACACCAGCATAGATGGCGAGGATGGAGAGGATGACACAGCCCAGGAAGACCAGGGCAAATTTGTTGACATACTTGACACCCACGAACACGACAGTGGCCATGCAGGTCAGCACACAGGTGCCATACACACGCATGTTGTTGAGCATCGCAGCTGCCTCCCCGCTGGCGTCCTCTGCCTTGAAGATGGCCATGGCTGGGAAGATGTAGGCCTGGGAAAGAGTCATGGCATCACCATCTGGCTAACAGCCTGCAGAGGGGACCCCAGGGAAGGGTCCTTCAGGCCCCCTGCCCTCCCAGGAGCTGAGCCCTTGGCACTGCATAAGGCAAGGAACAGGTACCTACCAGCAGGATTTCAATGGTGCCCAGGATGTACATGGCACCGGCAAAGGTGGTGCCCAGGTAGAAGCAGAGCCCCACGGCCCCACCAAACTCAGGTCCCAGGGAGCGTGAGATCATGTAGTAGGAGCCACCCGCTGTCAGAGAGAGCAAAAGTGGGTCCCAGACAGACCCCAGTGACACCCACCCTGCCAGGTATCCCAGAGGGCAGACTGCAGCCAGGATAGCCATAGGTCCTGCTCCAGCACTGAGCAAGATGCAGAGCAGCAGGAGTGACCACACTGGCAGAGTCATTCCCCAGGAGCCCAGCAGCCAGGTGCAATGGCCAACAGCACAGGTGTTCCCTGGAGAGCAGACAGGAGCTGGAGCCCCAGGGACATGGGCCATACCCTGCTCCATCCTCCCAGAGGAGCCCTTAGAGCTGGGCTGCCAGGATCGATGGTCCCGCTGCGGCAGCAGGATGATAAATAGCTTTAATTACACCCCGTGTTGGGCTGTCAGTGCCGTGCCCAGCCTGGCGCAGCTCACAGATCCCCAGGGCTCTGCAGGGCTGGCGTGTTCTGGGGGAGGCAGCCAGGGCACCCCCCGGCCAGACCCCACGGTGCCTCCCGGGGAGCAGAGCCCACACACAGCAGCGTCCCTGTGTCCGGCGCTGGGACAGCCCACCCCATCACCCAGCCCGTGGCGCCCAGCACGCCCTGCTCCCATCCTCCTGCCGTGTGTCTCCCGGCTCCCCGCGGCCTCGCCAGTCTGGCGGAGGGAGGAGCCGCGGCTGGCGGCTCTCGCTGCCATCTGCACCTCGCGGCTTTGGGGACGGGTGGCGGCTCCAGCACTGCGCTCCCCCGGGCCGTGGGGATCCCGCGCGGGCTGCTGGCAGAAGGCTGGGGAGCGGCTGGTGGCCCTGGGGAAGCTCTCTGGGAAAAGCCCCTGCAGGCACCCCACCCGGCAGGGACCAGCTGCCCGCACACGTGGCACAGGCACGGACGCGAGCTTGGCTGTACCTGGCACCACACCATTGGTGGCGATCGCACTCATGGAAATGGCCGTCAGCATCGTCTGCAGGAAGAAACACAGTGTGGGCACCCGGCAGAGCTGGGCAGAGGGACAGGGGAGTGGAAGGGAGAGCTGGGGCCATGCTAGGACATGGGGCTGCCTGGGGCCATGCTAGGACATGGGGCTGCCTGGGGCCACGCTGAGATGTGCCACAGGGCAGGGATGCCGCGGGATAGATGTCTGGGTGGGCAGGGCTGTTGGCTGGCAGCACAGCTGACAGAGCTGAGCCCTTGGAGGGGCTGTCAGCGCTTGTGGGGGCGGCTTAGGCTGCCCAGGACACTGGACAAGGCCAGCCTTCCCAGCCTCTGCCCCGGGGTGACTGCCCTGGCGAGGTGGCTCTCTGCAGCATGGCATGGGGCCAGAGCAGGGGACCCTCAGCACATCCCCCTACATGGCAGCTATGATCTGGGTCACCAGTTGAGCACCATTCCACTGCTGATTCCTTTGGGAAGCTGAAGGCTTCTCCTTGCTCTAAGTGGGGCAGGAGCTAGGGCAGGGGCAGAAGCTGGGGCAGGAGCAGAGCAGGGCATGGTGGGCTGGCAGCTCTCCATAGCCCAGCCAGCCAGACTGGTGAACCCCAGGCCATGGGCAAGGTCAGTGGAGGCTCATCTTGCTCCAAAACTCACGCAGGAGCAGCAGAGGAAGACCATGCAGAATGACTCCATGATGCCAGCGATCCCCACCACCCAGGTAAGACGCAGGAAGAGGATGACTCCAAAGATGTTCTGGAGGCAGGGCAGGTAGACACCCATGAAGGTGCCCATCCGTGGGGCCTGTTGAGGGAACAGCACTTATCAGGGCTCAGGGGCCTGGCTGGCAGGAGAGCAAGAGGTCCCACTCCTCCAGCAAAGCAGCCATGAACCCAGGGTGAAACTGCCCCTGCTTGAGGCCAGGGGGTCCCCAGAGCAGTCTGTGGCCCAGCACTACACAGGCAAGGGCTGGAGAGGGAGGGATTACCTCCCTCCTAAGTCCTCACCTGCACCGGCTTCTTCTTGCCTCCATCATTGTTCTCAGCCTCCTCGTGCTCCCGGCTGCCCTGTGGCAAGTTGGTGTAATTGGCCAGTCCACTCAGCAGGGACGAGACCATAGGACTTGTGTCCATCTCCTCCTGTGGAGAGCAGAGCCCGAGTCATGAGGACAGTCCCTTGGGACCCCAGCCAACACCAGGAGACCTCACCAGATGGTACCCCACTGCCTGCCCCTCCGGGAATGGCTTTGGCAGTGTGGCAACCCTGGCCTGGGGCTCTGGCATGTCCCAGTGCACAGGGTACAGGTTGGGTGCTGTGGGACAGCTGCCCAACTCAGCTCCCTCCCCCTGCCCCACTGCATGCCCTACCTCAAAGAGGGCCATGTTCTTGCCATCGTACTCTTTGCCCTTCTCCAGGTCCGTGCTGTTAATGAAGGGGCTGCTCTCCTTGGGATTGCCATCGCCTGCAGAGACACCCCTGAGTCAGTCAGGCAGCCCCTGCCCCACCCACACCTGGAGAACATCCACCCCACAGGGTCACTGCTGTGAGGAATCACAGCTGCCCGTGAGAACTGCCAGGGCTGTGGGCACCACCCTCACGCCCAGTCCCAGCACAGGCAATGGCAGGCCGGCAGCCCAGCCACCAGCATCACCTCCCACACCACACACGGGCAGGGGCTGCCATCCCCAGGAGCCCCACGCTGCCCTGCCCGGCCGTGCTGACACGCAGACCCACCGGAGCGCATCCACGCAGTGAGGCGAGCGGAGTGGATCCGGGGGGAAGCCCCCGGCGGGATGGCCAGCAGCAATAACTCACAGCACGGGCTGCCTGTGGGTGAGCGCGCTGGGACTGCCCTCAGCGCTGCGTCTGCAGGGGCAGGATCTGGACGGCTGCTCAGCACCAGCGCAGAGGGGATGGTCCCGGCACAGTGCCTGGGAGTGGGGCGAGTGGCCAGGTGTCTGGTCCTGCTCCCAGACATGCACCACAGGATTGGGGGCCACAGGGCAGAAAGGCATCCAGGGGTAACACCACTGAGGGCAGGGGCAGTGGAGCCACCCACAGCAGTGCAGGGCCCACAGAGCTACCAGGACAGGGGCCACAGCCACTCACTGCATTAATGATCTAGAGCAGAAGAAACCTGGAGTTGGCTTAATAGCAATGAAAACAGCTGAGCTGCAGAGCAGCAGAAATAAATCAAGCTGGAAATGGAGCAGCAGTGAGGATGGTGCTGTCGGAGAAGCACAGCTCCAAGAGAAGGCCCAGAGCAGAGGGGGACCAAGGCATGGGGGCCAGGAGCCAAAGGACACAGTCCTGGGCAGAGCAGCTGAGGGGCAATGGCACCCGTGGCATGGGGAAACCTGGGCAGCCAGGCTAGTCCCCAGCCCTCAGTGGGGAGAGAGAGGCTCCCTGCCACACACCCATCCCACCACCATGGCCCTGCAGCCAGAGCACTCACGCTGCCATTGGCCACCGCACTGCTGGGCAGGCTGCCCACGTGGGCAGGGTCACAGACCAGCTGCACACTTTGGGGCCAGGGAGAGAACTGCCCCCTCCACCACCCTTCAGCACGGAGCCTATAAGTGCCCCGGGGCAGAGGAACGGTGCCCTAGCAGTGTAGTCACCCATTCATGGTGGCAGCCACGAGACAGACCCTGCGACCATTTGGAGCATCCTGGTCCTTTGAAGACCGGCATTCTCCTGCCAGTTGACTCATATTCAGGATCCTGGAAGCCCGTGTGGAGTGATGATTCACCATCTGCAATTCCCTGGCAGATAGGGTGCTCCTGGCTGACCAGGAGGTGAAGCCTCAAGTGCTACAGGTGACACCGACCTGCGGGCTGGGCCCCAACTCCCACCATCCCTGGGGCTCCTCCAGCACAGAGCAGCAGGGCAGCAGTGTCCCTAAGGGCACAGCCAAATACCAAGACATGCCCTCAGGCTCCTCCTGTGCAGGAATGACCATGGCAGTGGCACTCGGACACCCTGGCCAACAGGTCCCATGAGCTTCACTCCAGAGTCCCCTTGGACACACACCCAGCACCCCAGGTTGCACCACTGGCATGTCCCTGCCCTACATCTCCCACAACAGGTCCCAACATGGACCTCATGTGCTCCTTGCTCTTTTGGGCTAAAGCCCCAGTGAACCTGGCTGTCATTAGGTAACAAGAACGGTGTGGGCTGGCACCCACCCACTCACCACGGCTCTTGCCCACCTGCACCAGCTCTGGGGACTACACTGATGTGAAACGTCATGCTGACAGGACACCCTCCAGGCTGGTGCTGTGGCCATCCCCAGTGTAGCGGCACAAGGGTTCAGGAGCAGGGGTGGTTGTAGCCCACCTCCCCCTTGGGGCTGGGTGGCACCGGGGGACACGGGCAGCTTGGCAGGGAGACATGCTCAAATCGTAGCAAGGCTCTGGGACCCCTCCGGGAGAACGGAGCCCGCGGGGGCCTCGCCTCACCGCCTGGTACCCAGCCGACGACATCACCGTGCAGGTTTCCATGGCAACGGCGAGCCACGGCCGCCTCGGCTCCCGCTCTTATGTAACGGCGCAGGCAGCCGGACTCCGGCCCCACATGGCACCCGCGCCCCGGCCCACCGGCGCCTGATGGATGGCGCGCCCGGACCCCCGGCCTCAGCCACCCCGACCCCACGGGACTGGCCCTGCTCGGCTCCACACGACAGACGCCAGCAGCACCCAGGGGTGCGCACGCTGCAACCCATGGCACCACAACAGCACCTACAGCTCGCAGTCCCTCCACCCCCACCTCTGCCCAGCGCTTCTCACGCCGGGACCACGGCCCATGCTGACATCACCCAGCCTGCCGGGGCTGGCCCGTGGCGCAGGAGCCCCTCGGCTGGTGGTGCTGCTGCGAGGACCAGCACTGGGAAAGGCTCCGGGCTGGTGAGCATGAGGATGCAGCACGGCTCGGGGAGACCCTCAGTCTCCCACGTCGCTCCAGCCCCACAGACTGGAAGGAGTTAAGCACCAGGGCGCAGGGTCCCAGGTGACAAAGCGCTCCCGCTTCTGCTCCTGCTCCTGACGGAGACCATTTTGCCGCAGCGGGGCTGGTGCAGCCTCTCCCCAGCAGCTGCCTCAGACCCGCGGTCTGAAGTCGGGGGCAAGGCAGGGCAGGCAGGAGCAATGCACCCGTCTCTCACCTGCCACCGCCACGGCCAGTCCTGCCCGGCGGCACAAATGGGGCGCTGCCTCCCGGCCCTGGGGACACGTGGGACACTGTCAGTCCCACCAACGCCCACGGGGCTGCCCCCGCCCCGCTCCCCCAGCGCAGCCAGGACAGAGCAGCGCAGGGCCGGAGCGCTGGACGGGGCTAACAGCCCCAAGGCCAGCAGCCCAGCCGGGAGAAGACAGTGTGAGTGGAGCAGAGCCGAGCCGTGCCAGGCTTCGATCCCGGCGCTCAGCCGCCCCCCTCCCCCGGGATCACTCAACATGAATCGGCCTTTTAATTTGCTGCGGCGGCTGGAAGGGCTGGCAGCGGGATCGCTGGCAGGAACCCGCAGCCCCGCCGTGGGCACCGCGCAGCCCCACTCTCGGCAGGGCTTCCACCAACCTGCTTGCCCGGGGCAGCCCAAAGTCAACCCTGCAGCGCCAAAGGACCGTCACAGCACCCTCGGAGCCCCCCACAGCAGCGCTCAGGCAGAAGCACCAGCCACAATTTGATCTTCTAATGGCTTTTTACTTAGCCCTAAATTGGGTTGGGAAGCGTCATGCCCCTTATCCCAAATCCTCCCTAATCGCTTTACACGGTGCAGGGCACTGACCACTGGCTGGGGTAGCCCCAGCAGCCACCCCCCACGGGCTAATTAACCAGAGCTGCTACCGAGGTTGTTACCCGGTCCTGCCCGATCACGGCCGGCCCGTCCCCTCCACAGCATCCAGAGCACAGTGAGCCTCAGCCAGGGACATCGGGCATTAGGGCTGCGGCACTGCCCGGGAGGTGCAGTGGGTGAGAGGGGCCGTGGCGGGGATAGCCCCGACCTCAAAGCCCTCCGCGCCTCCGTCCGTGCTCCTGCACAGGGCTGCTGACAGCTCTGGAATCCCCTGTGCCACCCCCGCTCCGGTTCCCCCAGCCCCAGGGACAGCAGCGGTGCGATGGCTGCTCACGGCACTAGGGATGCCCTGGGGCTCCCCTGGAGGTACACAGGACACCTTGCCTTTTGCCACAGGACACCTGGACTCCCGGGGCTCTGCCTGCAGCAAGGGGCACCCCAGGGTGACCCCAGCAGCCCAGCGAGCACATGGGCGAGCACGTGGCCCTGGCTGATGTCCCCAGTTGCTGCCGTTTTGCAGGAGCTGCTGGCCGGGGAGGCCACGCTGCTGTTCTGTCACCTCCAGCTATCAAGGGGACTTGGCTGTACACCCACTGCCTGGCCCTGTGCTGTTGGCCTGAGGCGCTGAAGGCAGATGGGGATGGCCGAGGTATTCTTATGGCAGTGGCATCTCTGCACCCACCCGGCTCCCTTCTACCCTGTGCAAGGGTGTCTGACAGCTGCCCTGGGGAGGGCGACCCTTGAAGGAGCCACAGAGCCCTTGTAGCCCCTTCAAGAGAAGAGGCAGAGACCACTGATGAACAGAGCAGTGCTGGCTCGTGCTGGCAGTGTCACAGCAGAGCTGGCTCCAGCTGCAGCGTAGCAGGGGAGCAGGGGTGGGGGTCAGGGGTGGGATGGGGGAGTAGGATGCTCTCCCCACCCCAGGGCTGCACATGCCCCCTCCAGCCAGCAAGCACACCCAGTGGCCTTTTGGGCTGGATACCTTCTCTGCCTGACGCAAATTGGACCAACTGCTACTTCAGACCTATCCTCTTCCTTCCTAAACCCGGGATTATCCTCCCTTTGATCAGCCGGCCCTGCAGCACAGGATTTCCAGCACAGGCGTTTTGGCTGGCTGCATTTAAACAGCTTCCCAGATTCTCCAACAGTCCAAGCCCTGCCTTGGAAATGGCCGTGGACACAAGTTTCAGCAAAGCTCTGGTCCTGGATCTGGGCTCGCCAGGCATCTCGGTGCCCTCGGGCTGGGTGTCAGCATGGCACCCTGCAGTGGGGCTGCGGCTGACATCCCAACACTCCAACCAGAGCAGTGCAAACTGCCAGCCCAGACACTGCAGGCAGCAGCCCTGCCTGCTCCCTGCTCCCACCATCTCCTCAGAGGGTCTGCACTGGTCCAGCCCTTGTCGGGTTGCTGGGGCTGGAGCTCTTCCAGCCCTTATCATGTGGCTCACACATGCTGTCCAGAGCACGACCTGAGTGGGGACATTGCTGACCTTTCTGACAAATATGGCCTAAGTGGCACCCAGGGCTTCAGTGGTTGTGCTGGGCTTGGCAAGTTGCTGGACAGCCAGCACTGGAGCAGCCAGGACATATGGAGGGAGCCCACTGGCATGCAACAGCTTTGCCACCCACCGGGTTTTCCATGGTCCCTGCAGATAGACCTCATGATGGGAGTTCAGCTGACCATTGACATGGGGGGACAACCCACCCCCCACCGCAACCACCCTTGTCACAGGTGTGGGGAGCTCAGCTGAGCCCCCTCCTACAGACAATCCTTGTTCCCCCAAGCACCCCAGGCCCCTGCTTCCTTCAGCCCTTCACCCATTGTCCCACAGGGCACCATCTCGCCAGGCTCAGCTCCAGGGACAGTCTGCCCGGTCCATCTGTAGTGGCACTGTGTCCAGCCCTCCTGCCAGACCCCAGCATGGCAGAACTGCCTGCTGCTATGCCGCTGGCACTGCCGCGATGGAAATCGGTGAGGGGGAGAGATCCTGGTGCTGCAGAGGGCAACGGGAGGGCAAGTGCCCAGGGAAGGGCACGGCCGGGGGCCAGTGCGACAACCTCAGCCCAGCAAGGTGCCCCCAAAAGTCTCCTGCCAGCCCTGACCTTGAGCAGAGCCACAAATAAACAAGCAAATAAACAGACTGGGGGTCAGCAGAGCAGAGGAATACACAGTGGGGCTGTGCCCAGAGCCCAACTGTGGGCAGCCAGGACCCCCACAACCACTGCCATAGCCAGCCATGAGCTCTGGGTCTTCGGCAGACCCTACGAGGGGGCCTGGGGAGGAACTTGGCGGGGTCTGGGAGGGTCAGAGGGGCAGTGCAAGTCCTCCTGGGCACACACTGCATCCCCCTGGCTGCAGCCCATTCCTATGCCCGGCAGGAACACCAGGAAGAACGGGGCCTGTTCTGCCTGGCTGCCTGGTGCTGGACGTGGCCCCGGGAGGAACGGGTACCCTCACATAGCTCGGCAGTGCCGGGAGGGGCTGAGGCTGAAGCACCAGCAATGACGGGGCTGCTGCGGGGCCGAGCGGCCCCTCGCCCACGACGGAGAGCGGCCCTGCGCCGGGGCTGCGCCAGGGCTGCAGCGGGACGGGGCACGGCGCGGCACGGGCTGTACCGGACCGGACCAGCTCGACTCGGCACGACAGGGCTCGCTCTGGCTCAGCTGGGCTCCCTTCGGCTCGGCTGGGCTCGGCCTCGGGACGAACGGCTCCTGCGGCCCCGGAGCAGGGCCTGGGCAGGCACTTCAGCACCGCGGACAGCGGCGGCGGCCCCCGGGGACGGAGGGGGGGCCGCAGGGACAGAGGAGCAGGAGCGGGAAGGGAGCAGGGGGCGGCTGCCCGGGATGGGGAGGCGGCTGCCGGAGATGGGGGGGCGGCAGAGGAGAGGAATGCGGGGGAGGGTAGCGGGGGTGAGAGAGGCGTATGGAGAGAT
>WEKY01019230.1:426897-442404 GCA_013390045.1 Picathartes gymnocephalus | reverse complement strand
GCTCGACTCGACTCGACGGGACGGAACCGCTCCGCCACGCCCGGTCGGTCCCGCAGCCGCCGCCGAACTGGAATTGCTGAGACCGTGCCCCAACGGGACGGGACGGGACGGGACGGGACGGGAGGGGATGGGGCCACGCTCTGCCCCCGCCCTGTCCGGAGCCGCGGCCGCTAATTACAGCTAATTACAGCCCCGGAGCTGCGGCCGCCCCACCCTGCCGCGGACCTGGGCACCCTCGGGCACGATCTCGGCCCTGGCCCTGCTGCCGCGCTCTGCGGCCACGCAGGGACAGACCGGGCCCGGGGGAATCTACGGGGCCAGCCCGCGGTGGGGTCTCGGCTGCAGTCGGGAGTCCGGTCGCACGGTGTGTGCCGACCACACGCGGTGACAACCGCCCGCTCCTCATCTCATTGCAAAGCTGGAGCGCAGGGGAGGGCAGTGGGTGGAGGATTATGCGGAGCCAGGGCTTGGGAGGTCGGGGGAGTCGGGGCGGGGGGTGCCGCGCCTGGCATAGGGCTGGTGGTGGACGATGTTGGGACCGAGGGACATCCTTCCTCGTTGAACACAGTGTCCCTGAGGGATCCAGAGTCCTTAGCAAAGGGGGGCTTGGTGACAGCCCCCCATCCAGTGCCCCTTTCCCAACTGGTGCTGGCATCCCCCGGACTGGGGGAGAATGATGCCCCCAGCACACAGAGGTTCACAAAACCATGGCCCCAATAGCTGATAGAGCACTCGAGGCTGTGTCCAAAGAATTGTCTTTATTACAAATGGGCAGGCAATTGGCTGAGGTTGGCAGAGTGGGCAGTGGGCAGGAGTAGGCAAAACCCCATGTCCTGCCCTGGTGTGTCCCCAGGCGCCAGCTCCCAGTGGGGCTAAGCCTGACCTGGCATTGCTGGCTTAGGAAAAAACATATTTGTCTCGAATCTGTGTGTGGTTTGCTCCAGACAAACGCCTCTGTGCAGCGGAGCTGGCGCTGGCAGGGGTGGCACAATGCCAGCTGTGGCAAGAGTCCTTCTCCCCAGCTGGGGCTTCCCAGGCTGGGCAGCTCCCAGGGGGTGACCCCAGGACCCCCTGCCCCTTTCTTCCAGAAATATGGTGACCTCATCTGGAGCTACCCACAGCCACAGGGCTCCCAGGGGTCAGCCTATGAGACAGGAGCCCGCAGGTTGGGAACAGTGGGCAGGGAGCAGCACTGGCAGAGCCGGTGGTTGGTCAGGCCTTCAGTGCTGGGGACACTGCAGGATGTCATACTTGACGTAGCCCACCCTGTCCACCTGGTAACGCGGTGTCATCCTCCAGTAGAAGCTGCCCCGGCAGAAGTGGTACTTGCCTGGGCAAGGAGGGGAACAGAGGGAATGGAGGGTCAGCAGGAGTTTGGCCATACAAAGACCCATCCCAGTGGCTGCCCAAGCAGCACAAACACATGGCATCCTGCATCTTGCTGGCACCCTGCCAGCTCCACCACAAGGACCCACCAGGGCTGACAACATGCCCTGTCCCGGGGCCATTCCCCACGCACCTGAGCATCCCGAGCCATGAACTGGAGCAATGCCATGAGAGGCTCAGGTAGCCCGGGCCTGAACACACAGCACCCACCCGCCACATCCCACTCACCTTGGTAGAGGAACACATTGCGTGCATCAAGGGGGACGCCGGTGAAGACATCGTCGGTGGCACGAGGGTAGCCCTTGTCCACCCTCTGAACCTTCACATCCAGCCTGTGGAAGAGCAGAGCCGTGCTCAGGGCTGCTGGGAACCCCCCTCCCAGTCCCTTGCCAGGGGCTGGGGCAGGCGCTGCTGCTCTCCAGTCCTGCTCACCTCCAGTAGCTCTCCCCACTGAAGAGCAGCACTTTGCCGCGGCCCCGCTGCAGGGCCCCTGAGAGGCGGCCGGCTTCCTTCCCTATACCCAACTTCTCGATCCCCCGGGGGCCCAGCATACTCTTCCCAGAAAACACCCAGAACTGCCGACCTGCAGTGGCAGATAGTGGGGGTGTCAGACAGCTCTGAGGGCTCCAAGGCGTCACGGGCTCCTCCCACTGCCCGTGAGACCGGGCCAAGGGCAGTGGGGGAGAGCTCACCGGCAAAGAAGAAGACCCTCTTGGTGAGCAAATCCTGGAAAACAGCATCGATGGTGTCTGGGAGGCCAGGCCAGGTATCAGCAACAGAGAAGGCACCCTGGATGCCCGATTTCCAGAAGGATGAGTAGGTCCAGTATTTCCTGGTGGGGAAGATCAGCCATCCTGGTCACCTCAGTCTGTCACAGCCCATGTCCCCCACATCCCTGTGTTCCCCCATATCCCACCTCAGCAGGGCAGAAGGTGCCAGATGCTGCCACTCACCCATCCTTGAAGAAGTACAGCTCCCCATTGATCTCCGTGATGGCATCAAAGTTCTTCTCCATGCAGGCATCCTGGCTGGGGTCCACAGGAATGGGTCCAACTGTGGGCTCTGGAGTCTCCTCCTCCTCCTCCTCAGTGGTGGAAGTGCTGCCAGCCTCTGTGGGCAGGGGCTGGGTCTCCTCTGTGGGCACGGGCTGGGGCTCCTCAGTGGGAGCAGGTGTAGGTGCTGTGGGCTTAGGGCCAGAGCCACGACCTGAGAGAATACAGGGGAGGGCATGAGGCTGGAGCCACCTTGGTGCTGCAGGACACCCAATGTGCCCAGCTGCAGTGCAGCTGCTCACCATAGAGGTACTGGATGCCCTGGACATCATCAGGGTGCAGCTGGAAGTCCTGGATGTAACTGTACATGGGGTACATCAGGGCCTCACGCACACTGGAGTGGTCCAGCCCCAGTGAGTGTCCGAACTCATGGGCAGCCACCAGGAAGATGCTGTAACCTGGGAGAAAGCACTGGCCTAAGTGCCTGGTGGGGCACAACAGGACAGGACACGCCGTCCAGAGACTGTGGCCCTCGCAAGAAGTGTGACAATAGGGCATGGGTCTGGGAGGTACAAAGGGGAGCGCAGGCAGAGGGGCCAGTACCTCTGTCAGGGCAGAAGCCCCACTTCTTGTCGGTGTCATAGTTGCTGGTGGTGGCACACCAGAGCTTGCCGTCCTGCCGGCCCTGGCTGGTGCAGGTGCTGTAGGACTGCCCCAGGAAGGTGAAGGGGAAGACGCATGGATCCCCCTGGGAGTTACCGCCGATCACCGCTGTGTCTGCAGCAAAGCATCAGTGAGGCTGTCCCTGGCCCCTGGCTGCACCGGCCAGAACCCAGGACAACCCTGATATCCCTCATGTGCCCACCCTCTGTGCCCCTCCCCTGCATGCCCTCCTCCCTGCTGGCACCTCGGTTAGGGCAGAAGCCATATTTCTTGTCCTGGTCGAAGCTGGAGGTGGTGGCACACCAGCGGTAGCCATCGGAGCGCCCATCTGTGGTACAGGTATCGTAGGAGGTGCCATCAAAGACGAAGGGGAAGACGCAGGGGGCTCCTTCGCTGTTGCCACCATTGGTGTAGAGGACTGTGGGGTGAGGGAGAGTGAGGAGGGCCCCAGGCCCCACCGGGCTGGGCAGGGGTTATGGTCACCACTACTCACGCTCGCTGGGGCAGAAGCCGTATTTCTTGTCCCGGTCGTAGTTGGCAGTGGTGGCACACCAGGGCAGCCCATCCTTGCGCCCCTCCGTGGTGCACTGGGAGTAGGAGTGGCCCTCAAAGATGAAGGGGAAGTGGCATTCGGCTCCATTGGCATTCCCGTGGCGGGTCTTCACCACTGCTCAGAGAAGGACAGCTCAGTGCTGAGGCTGGGGTTGGCACCATCAGACCCCTCCAGTCCGCCACACCCTGCCCTTACCTATGCCAGTTCCCAGTGTCCAGAACTCATCGTCGTCAAAGTGGGCATCTCCCTGGATGCCCTTGCCTGGGGGAAAGGCATGGGCCAGGAGCCCGTCCTTGCCATCGAAGGGGTACCCATCCCCATGCTCTGCAGGGAAAAGCACCATCAGCTGACCCTGCCAGAGACTTCACATCCCCAGCATGCACACAAATGCCCAAGCCCTGCACATCTCCTGCACGTGTTGGGGCAGGAGGACCCTGGGCACAGCCCAAGTAGCCACAGGGTGAGAATCCCACAGGCAGGCTGCGTCACCACCCTCTTCCTCACTCCCTGCCTGCCCACAGGACATCACCTTGGCTGCCAAACATGATCATGATGTCTGCCTCGCCACTGTATATCTGGGTGAAGGTGAGAGGGGTCACATCGCTCCACACTTGGAATGCCCGCCTGAAGGCATCATCGATCACAGCACGGTCCAGGTCAGGGGAGTAGTTTATCACCCTGCCAGGAAGACAGAGGGTCAGTGCTGCCAGGTCCCCTCCTCATGCAGGAGTGACCCTGTTCTGGGAAGGAGCAGACTCCCACCTCAAGAGGGGATAGCAGCCACCACCACCCCCGATCTCACCCAGGGCTCAGATGTTCTTCTGGGCATCAGGGAGCAGATGCTGCTGCCATCCTAGCTTGGCCCTGGCAGCACTGGGACCCAGCTGCACAGGAAGCACCAAGCCCAGACAAGGGTTGAGCAGAGGCTGCCACCCTCCTGGTCCCTCAGGCTCTCCATTCTCCAGGGACCATCACCCTGGGGACACAAAGGTTCATCTCCAGAGCACACTCACCGGTAAGTCAAGTCCATGTGGTCCCACTTGAGGTCCCCGTCAAAGGTAAGGAAGGTTCCCACATCAGGGACACCGCAGCGGGGAGCTCGCATGGCCTCCAGCGTGGCAGCATCCAGCTCTCCCGTCTCCTCCAGGCCCAGCTGCTTCTGCATCTTGAGCAGTGCCTTGCCCAGGGACACGTGCCTGCCACCAATCTTAGCCTCTCCCTCTGTGGTGTAGCCAAACCTCTGCAGGTAGTGCTGTGGAGGAAAGGCAGCTGGAGGGGTGAGTGAGGCAGGAGGGGGCTCCAGCAGCCCCAGGCACCCATCCCAGCCTGGGTACCTCCCTGGGCTTAAGGAGAGAGACAGCTCTCAAGGTCTGCCTGCATCCCCTCGCTGTCAGCCTGGGTGCCCTTTGGGTCCTGGGTGCCAGGAGGGCACCACGGGGCCATGCTCCCCTCACCTCTGCCAGCTGTAGATCCGGCAGGGTGCTGACCAGGTCCCCGGGGAAGGTGACAACCGCCTGCGGCTTGCCCTGGAGAGGGGCCGCACAGCAAGAGACGGCCAGCAACCCGACGACAAGAGGGGCCAGGAGGACTGCCATGGTTCGGTGGTGACAGGAGGGAGATGGCTGTGCTGTTCCCTGCTGTCTGCTCTGGGTGCCGCCGGGCTACCCGCTCCTATTTATGGAGTGGGAAGGCAGTGAATCACCCTCAGACCCTCAGCGCCGACTCACAGCTCCCTTCTCCCTTCCCACGGTGACGAAACGCACCCTCCATCTCTGCTTAACTGTTTCATCACCTTGTTTACTAAACACGCTGCATTCCGCAGCCACACGAGCACAGGAAGAAGAAGAGTGGCTGGGCAGCTGCACCAGGCCACAGCACAGCACTGAATGGTCACCTTGGGGCTGCCCTGCACAGGCACTGCCCTGCTGGCCTCAAGGCCATAGTAGCTGTGGGGAGAGCAGGGCATCACTGGAGGCCAGCCAGGTGCTCAGAACCTTGTAGCTGTGTCATCACACTGGCTGACACTGAGCTTGGCTGGCCAAGGTCCAATGGTGCTGGACACAGACCCAGGAGCACAGGAGCACAGGACACAGGAGCAGATAGCAGTGGAACCCCCACCTTAACCCCAGCATCTGGAACTCACCTGCCTGGGATTTGGGAGCTTGGATCCTCACCAGGACTCTGCATCCTTCCCCACCCAATTGCATCACCCCAGTGGGCCAGTGTGTTTCCAGCATTGGAGATGCCCATGGCTTCTCACCCCATGGTACCTCTAAGCCCACATGCCGACAGTCAAATGGCAGAGCCCCCTGGTACCGGGGGCAGTGCCTGCCCAGGAGCAGCTCCGGGCATGGGACTGCTCCACCTGGGGCCCCTGGGACATCAGGGGTGCCCTGTCCTTGCTGCCCTGCTCTGCAGGGTGCTGCTGACTCAGGTTCCCACCCAGCACAGCACAGACTTTGCCATGGGATGGTGTTTTCCTGCTTCTCCCAAAGTGCCGACGCTTGTGGGAACAAGAACAGTGAAGGGGAAAGCAAACAGGGATGAGGAGCGAGGGGAAAACAGATGGCAGAGAACAGGGTGCAGTGTCAGCGAGGGGGGAGGGAGGACTGGTGCAGCCCAGGGAGGCTGCCCAAGACACAGGTCCCAGAACGGATCCCCTGCCCCAGCCCTCACAAACCCCGTGAGCCCAAGGAGTCCTCAGCTGGCTTCATCAGGAGGATCCTCCTGTTCACCCCATTGCTGTTAGTGCCTGTTCTCCCAGCTCCCTACAGCACCAGACTGTCTCAGCAGCCACCCCCTCCCAGTATCCCCCCAGCTCTGGCTGAGCCAAGCCAGAAGCTCCTGGCACAGCCAAAGGACAAACAGGTTATGCTGGCACCCAGCACAGCTGGGGACAGTGAGAGGTGGGGCTGTGCTCCCTGTGCCATTGAAGAGGAACCCCCATGCCCAAGGGAGGGCTCATCCCTGGGGCAGCATCACCTGCCAAGTGGCCTGTGCTGGTGGAGAGCATCCCAGGGCCATGGCTGGCTGGGCACAGGAAACTCACCGTCAGTGTGGGCTAAGCTGGGAGGAAGCAATGGTGAGAAAGCAGGGGGTTGCCTCACTCCCCCACCACAAAAGCAGCCCCCCTTCCCTGGCACAGGAAATTGCTTCACAAGCATCCGCCATCCTGCACCCGGTGTGACAAACACGTCCAGCCAAGCATCCCCTCAGGGTGGGACATAGCCCAGGGACCCCGCAGCCAGGTTACCCTACAGCCCTCTCCCACGGGGTCCGGCCTGCCCCCCTTGTCCCTGTGATGGCCCAGCTCTTTGCCAGGCAAGAGGCAGTGGCTCTCTGTGCTCTCTGCCTGCCCAAGGCGAGGAGGGCCTCTGCAACAGTGCCCTGAGAGCCCACTGAGGCTGCTGGCTTCTGAGGCATTTGGGGAGCAGGCACTGCTCCACGCCCTCCACTCTCCAGGCTGCCAGAACCTCAGCCCACACCACAGAGTTGTTGTGGGAGATGGGTGCTAAATAACCCCTGGGAGGATGAACCTGCAGGGCAGACCTGACGAGGAGATTTCTGACTCCAGCTCTGGGATGTAGTCAGAGAGTCAGAGCTAGCTCTGGTCTCCCTGGCACTGTTGCAGATCCCTTGGCCTTCCCCATGCTATTCCCATCCCTCGTTTCCACCACATGCAGAAGCTGCATCTCCAGCAGCCTGGGCACTTTACCATGGCACACCATGGCATCGTGATCCCTGTGGCACCCTGAGGGCAGAGCCACAGCCCAGCAGCACTGAGTAGCGCTGGCAGAAATGGGGCTGGGAGGGGAGTGGGGCCTTGGAGCAAGTGATGGCAGAAGGAGATGAAGGCCAATGCCCCACACACTGTGCACCAGTCCCAGTAAGCCCTTGAGCTGGGCAGTGGGAGCTCCAGTGGGGGATTGCTGGCCACAGCTCTGCCCCCAGCCTGGCCGCTCCCACTGACTCATGGCCCCGCTCACCAGTTTCCTCCTGGCACCATCCTGGGGGAATTTCTGGTGACTCTCTGGAGGCTCGTCAGGGAGCAGGGCCAGGGCAGCAGGGAAATCCCCGTGTCTGGCAGTGCCGGCAGCCTCTGTGCCAGGCAGGGAATTCTGTGGGATGGTCTCGGCACTGCTGGCATGAGCCCCGTGAAAGGCAGTCTTGATCAGCTTGTCTATGGGAGACGGGTCAAGGCATAGGTTCCTCAGGAAGTGCACGTGTGGAGAGAGGCTTGGGGCAACCACTGCTGCTGTCAAGAAGGAGAGGAGGGCAGTGGTGACAGGGGCAGTGTCACCAGCAGGAGAGGGCTGTGGATGGCAGAGACCTCAGAGATTGTGCCCAGCCCAGGCTGCCCAGGGCCTTTTTCACTCCCAGAGCCCCTGAAAGGACTGAGATGGAAAAACCCATGCAGACATCCTCCATCCCAGACACTGCCCAAGCCACGAGGTTGCCGGTCACCGCCGTCGCTGCTGAAAGGGGAAGGAACAGCCACCGCAGCCCCTTCGCACACCCTTACTCACTGCCACCCTCATGCAGACCCTCTGTGGGAAATTAGTCCAGGACCTCAAAGGGGGCTGGTGCTTGCCTGGACCCCTGCCCAGGACAGAGGCTGACAGGACACAGTGGTACCTCTGCGAGGCTGCAGGTCTCATGCTGGGAGGTGCTGGCTGGGCCAGTAGTGAGGTTTGGGGGGATTGTATGGAGCCAGGGCCCCTAGATCCCCACCTAGTTCTGTTTCCCCAATAGAGGCAAACAGGATGGGGGCCAGCCAGGGAGGGAGTGTGGCAACAGCCAGGGGAGAGGTCCACAAACATGGGATGCACCAGGGCAACACCACTGGTGGGGAGCTGAGGAGCAAAGGGTGAGGGAACACTCAGCTGCCACAGTCACTGCTTCACACCTGGGCACCCCAGGCAGGGGACAAGGGGACAAAGGAGAGGCACAGGCATGTGGATGGCATCAGGTGCCCTCCCAGCATAAACAAGAGTGTGGTTGCAAGGGGAAGTGGGGTGGGAGAGAGTCAGCATCTTGTGCGGGTGAGACAGCATTGGATCAAGGAGAGCAAATGCCGGTCGCACTGGGAACACGACCTGTGCAGAGGGAAGGGAGCACTTGGACTTGGCAGAGGCCTCAGGGAGAGCCAGTGCCACAGCCACCACGGCACAGCCAGACACCCTGAACAGTGGGCAGGGCATTACTGTGTGCCTCTAGCTGAGCCAGGCAACCACCCACCCCACTGCCTTGAGCTACAGTGGCCCAACCCCATCCCTGCTCCTGTCCCATGAGCTCTGCACCACCCCGTGCCCAGGGAGCAGAGCTGACACTCCAGCACTGGCTGCCCTAGCCAGCACCGGTCCATGGTATGCAGTGACCAGAGCATGGGGACACTTGGCATGGGAGCAGGACTGGGCACAGGGAGCAGCTCTGCATCAGAGGCTCGGAGCTCCTCTGATGGAGGAGCTCCCCCTGCTCAAGGGGTCCAGACAGAAACAACATTCCTGCACACACTTCCCGTATCTGCTGCCCTGGCGCTGGGCCCTGCGTGGGCTGGGACTGCAGGCTCCAGCTGGGCCCAGGACCCTTCCTGGAAAACCACCCTGCATGCCGCGGACCCACAGCTCTCCAGCACCACCAGTCCCTGGCCCTGCATCCCTTCCCTGTCTGCCCCAAGCTCTGTGGAGACACCTGCTCAGCTGCTTGCCTGCCCTTTGCCTCACCTGGGGAACTCTCCACCCCTCAGCATCAGCTTCTTGCCAACCCTTCACCCCTGCTTGCCTGGTGTCATGCCCCCCCAGCCCCTTTCCCCTTATTCCCACTGCCTCCCAGCCCCGCTGCCCCCAGGCCAATGCTGCTGCTCTCACACCTCTTGTCTGGGTGAGGATGACAGCGGCCGCTGTCACCGGGCTGTTCACTCCTCCCTGCAGGCGCTGAAACCAGCGCTGCCGTGTCACCACCTATCCCAGCTGCAAATCACACATGACGGATCCCCCGACTGCCACACCGACTCCCGGTATCCAGGTGGGCGGCACAGTCACCTCCCTGTGTTGGGCTGGGACATCCCCTTCCATGGCGACTCTGGGAAACCCCCACATCTGTTGGGGTCCCACTGGGATGCTGGAGCAGGAATCCCACCCTGAACTCTATTCACCAGGCGCTGGGGCTGACAGTTGGCACCGTGGGACACCTCACATCGAGGCCACCAGCAGCCTGCTCCAAACACCGCAGGGCTCTTGTACTTCAGGACTTCCTTTGCTGTAAACTCCAACCCATCCCTTGATCCTCCTTCTGCCTCAGCTTCTGCCTCCAGCTTTAACCAATCTTTCTTCTACCAAACTTTCCCACCTGATGGGAGCATGAGCACGGGGCATTCAGGCAGGTGAGAGGGGCACAGTGTCCAGGTCCCCTGGGGAACATTTGGGAAGGGGTATCCACAGGCAGCTTCATGGCCATCATCCCCTCAGCATCCCCTCCTGGGTGACCCTCCATGGAAGCATATCCTGTGCACCACAGGAGTGAGGCAGGAGCTGGGAGGGGAGCGGGGCAGGGCAGAGCTGGGTGGCTGCCAGCTGCAGGGGGCACAGCTGCTGCAGTGAACCATCAGCACCATGGCACAGGACGGGCAGGCAGCACTTTGTTCCTGGCGGTGACACGGGCACAGCAGCTGCCTGCTAAAACAGGAGGAGCAGCAATTGTGACAATGACAAGTAACCTGTGTGTGAGGGGACAATGTGCTGCCAGGAATCCAGGGCTGTCAGCAACAGAGCGGCTTGGGAACAAGGAGTGGGGGTTTGTGGAAGGTGGAATATGGGCAAAGCTGGTGGTATTTAATTGTAAACTGCGCAAAGCAGAAGGAAGGGCGGTAGATGCAACACGTTCAGATTTCAGTAAAACATTTGACAACTGTTCCAGCACTTGCTGCCAAATTAACTCAGAGCAGCTCAGTTGTCAACACAGGCATATGGACAAAGCCCAGGCAGCCCAAGAATGGGACACAGCCTGGCTGCCCGCCGGGATCTGCCCCAGCCACACGACCTGAGACCTTTCAAAACTGGGCATTGTGCGAGTGGAGGAAGGCAGACCCTAGGCTGAAGGAACACCAGGATGGCGAGAGCTGCTGTGCTGCCCGGGGAGGAGATGGGCTGGAGAGCACCCAGGCAAGAGCCAGCAGACCTGTGGGAGCTGCCATGCCCCCACAGGGTGGGGAGCAGCCCCAGAGCCTGCCTGCTCTGCCCTGGGGTGTAGCAACCTCCTCCAATCAAGGGGCTGGAGTGAGAGGGACTGAGCAGAGCAGCTTTGCAGGACCAGCCGTGGGCAGGGACTCGGGACTGGCAGGGCTGGGAACTGCATGGCAGCACCAGGGACTGACCCCCTGCTCCCGGAGGGCTCATCCAGGCACAGCCCCGTGCAGGGGATGAGTGCAGGGGACAGACAGAGCCCAGCACACCGCACACCCGAGGCCTTTGGGGCCCTGCTACAGACACAGTTCTCTGCCCACCTTGTTTATTTTACTTATATTTCAGTAATTTGCTGATTACCATTTTTTAACTAACCAGCAGTGATGAATCAGCAGCACGGGAGAGGGTGGAAACTGGTGGCCTTGGACCGTGGCTCCAAGGTCTCAGGGTCTGGGAAGGAAGCCACAGGATCCCTCCAGAAGGGGAAAAAAAACACTCAGCAGCAGCAGCAGCAGTTCTGGCAGGCGCGAGGGAGCCAGCTGTTTGCATCCAGCAGCTCCAAGCACATCCTGGAAAGGCTGTTGATAGCCCCAAAAGCTTTCAGGAATGGCAGCCATGGCACTGACCTGGGTGTGGGACAAGACACGTGGGAGAAGGAATGCATGGCTCGGCGCCACCGTCGCTCTGTCTTGGGGTCAGGGCAGGCACTGATGGCACAAGAGGCACCAGGAGACACCAGGAGAGCCCCACCATGCCCAGGGCACAGCCACCAGCAGCACCTCCAGGATCAGTGAGCTGCCTCCTGCCAAGGGGACCGTGTGAGGTTTTGAGTGGTCTCACCATCAACTTCCCTGGGCTCCTCCACTGCGAGTGGCTCCTACCTGTCCCAAGAGTGCCCTGCCTGAGCCCAAGGGTGGCATTATGGCTGAGGTCATGGGTTCAGCCACAGCTTTGGTGGCCACAGAACACAGGCATTATCCTATGGCACTTCCACTCACACCAGCGCTCTGGGAAATGGGGATCCCAGCAGGAACAGCCAGAACCAGGGGAAGCTGCTCGCCACAGAAGCACCACCCTGGCACAGGGCAGAGGAGCTGAGGCAATGCCTAGCAGGAAGATATCCCAGTTCTCATGGCCACCCTGGCATGGAGCAATCCCCCAGGAGTGCCCCAGGAGCCTTCACCAGGAGCCAGCATTGCTGGGAAGGCACAGAGCGGTGAGGCAATCTGGGGTGAAGAAAAACCATTTCCTGCAGCAAGGGCTGCTTTGCTCAACGTTTTACAAAATGTGCTGATGCAACTGCCCTTCCCAGGTGGGATATAAATACAAGCCTTGATGTGGATTCATGCCCTGCAGCTACACAAACATCGCAACAATGTTTTCTTTGAAAAGAAAAAAGAAAACAACGAGGAACAAACAGGGCAGATGACAAAATCACTGGCAATGGAAGTCCGGGGTTCGAGTTGCAGCGGGGGGAGGCTGAGGCTCTGCCTTGGGCACCGTGCTCAGCACAACCATCTCCTATTTTGGGACAGTGACGGGGGGGCCACGAGCTCATGAAGAGCCATTGTGGGAGTGGGACAAGCCCGCTTGGCAGCTCAGCAAACTGTACTGGGGAGGGGCAGCCCGGGGCACCAGCAAAAACAAGCCTCTGACCAGGGTCACCCATCATTGCAGGCTCACCCTGCGTGAATGGCAGCTTGCCTGATGGTAGTTCCTTCCCAGCACTGCATCCAGGCTGGGAAGCTTCCCCGGGCCTGGGACAGCCTGTCAGTGCAGCACATCAAGCAGCCTGATAAAACCAGCCTCATACTCCACCCAAACCTGAGCTTTGTCCTCCAGGCACAAGCGCTGCGTTGTCTCCTCAGCCCGTTCCCAAAAGGCCTTTAACCTGCTGCTCCCCCCACTAGGGTATTTGGACACACATCCAACACGTGTTGCAGTCATTTTTGGATTCTCTTTAAGCCTCTTGCTGAGTTTTCTTTCTGTTTTCTTTGGTTCTGAAGTGATTTCAGGCTCGGAGGCACAACAGCGGAGAATTACCAGCAAGGAGCAGCGTCTCTGGAACCGAGGACGGGAGCTGTGCCCTGCCTGCCCTGAAAATCCCCCACTCACCCTGCTTGGGGGCACGCAGCATTTTTAAAAATAGCAGGTTACCCATCGCAGCAAAGCTCTGCTGGGACAATTCACCGAGACAGAGGACATGGGGCACCCCTGCAGGGTGACAGGGAAGCTTGACGCAACTTTCCATCAGCAGAGCCAGCACCAGGAGGGCTTGAATGAGCCCCTGAGGCCCCTGGAGCTCAGGCTGCTTTAGCCCTGCAGCCATCACCCGTTGGGAAAATCCTTCACTTGTCTCACACAGCAGCTGACTGAAGGCAAAAAGAGGAAACCTGCTGGTCTGACACAAATCCATCCTGCTTCCTCTACCTGGCAGGCAGCTTTTGCCAGGAGTTCCTCTGACACCACCCCCCTCCCCAACAGAAACACGGAGCTTCCCCCAACAGGGAGCACAAGGGCATTCCAAACCCAGACAGAGCCGGTCACAGGCAGTCCTGGACTCTACTGGTGTGAGCTACACAACTATGGAGAGGGGACATCAGGCACAGGAGCACCTCCTTCCCATCCTCCCCAGCTCCACTTCCCCCACTGAGCTACACGGGGCTGCTTTAAAAAGCAGTAGTGGGAGAAAAAAGCTCAAGCCCTTGGTCTTTCTGGGTTTCTGACATGACAGTGACGGCAGCAGTCGGGCGCATGTAGGGACTCAGCCCTGAGGCACTGGCAGCAGCGCTGCGGCAGCAGAGCTCACACAGCCAGCCCGGGGATGGCTCTCACCGCTGCTGTCTGCCTGTGATGGATGAGGGCATAAACCTTTCAAGGATGCATTTAATTAGCTTGAAAAAGAGCCGGAAGGTGCACATGCAGCAGCTGGCGGTGCAGCTCTTCTACTGCCTCTGCCGGGCACACGATGCCTCCAGGAACTCTCACCTGGGGCAGGACACAAGGGACCCGCAGAGCCCCGAGGAAGAGCCCCCGGCTGTGGGGGCTGGATCCAGTCACCGCCTGCCTCGCCCCGGAGCGAAGTCACAGAGGCACCACAGCCAAATGCTGCAGAGTACTGATCCAGAGTGCTGATCCAGCCCAGCACCCATCGGCTCGGATTTCTGGCAGGCTACGTCCATGCTCACAGACTGTGCCAGATGAGACACCGTCTGTCCTCCTGCAGCTGGCACCATGTCAACGCCGGCTCCGGACTGGCCATCCTGGCCAGTGACACGATGGCACTGCCTTCCCCAACCTGCACTGCGGGCTGGCTTGGTCCGAGTGGCCCCGAAATTGGGTGGGATGCGGAGCCCTGGCCCCCTTGCCCCGTGTGTCCCTTCCACAGGGACCCAGAGCCAGGGTCAGCCCAGCACTGCCCAGCCCCAGCAGAGCACAAGCACAATACAGCTGCCTTTCTTTCAGAAAAAAACTGGGATAGAGCCGGTCTCCACAGAGCACTCCAACACGAGAAAATATCAGCGGGAACAAGGAGCCACCTGGGGGTTTGTTAAAGCCATCACGACGGAGCAGAGGCCAAGCCCAGGCCACGCACAGCTGAGCTCAGCTGGAGGACCTGAACAGCACTGCGATCAGCAGCGCTGCAGGGAGCTAGGACAGCAGCAAGGTCCGAGCGCATCCCTGCAGGGAATGCTGTGGCATCAGGAGGTGTCAGGAATGCCTCACCACCTGCAGTGCTCTGGGAGCCCCCAATGAGGGCAGAGCAGCCCCTAGACTGTGCACCCAAAGCAAGGGCACCGGGTTGCTGCCAGCAGCCAGTGCAGCCAAATCGCGTGCCCGTCGCCATCTGCTCTGCGGGGAATCCATCCCGGAGGGCAGAATTTGGTGAGCGAGAGCCCATCGGGAGCTGGATGCTGTTCAGGGGCAGAGCTGCCATCGAAAGAGGAAAGTCTGGCTTCAAGGAACAATCGGACAGTAGGTGCCGTTCTCCGCCAGAGACCGAGGGGGAAAGTGCTCAGCAGCCTGAGGCTGGGCCGCCGCCGGGGCTGAACGCGGCAAGGCCCCCGGTCTCGCAGGGAAGGGCGCTGTGGAGGTCCCGCGGCTCGGCCAGGATCGCTCCGGAGATGGCCGGCCCCAGCCCACAAGGCACGCCGGTCTCAGCGCCCACCGCGGGCTATGGAATGGGAGCTGGAGCGCAGGGGCTGTACGGCTTATCCGAGGTAAGGACCTCGGCTGGGGGAACGCGCTACCGGGTCGGGTCGGGTCGGGTCGGGCCGGGCCGGGCCGGGCCGGGCTGGAAACGGAGGGAGGGGAAAGAACGATGCGACCGCACCAAGCGCCCGATCCCCGCTCCCGGCCCCACCCCACCACTTCCGCCTTCCCGTCACGCGACCAGCGCAACCCGGCGCGACGCCGACGCTCAGGGCCCGGGCGCCGCTTCCTGACGCCATGACGCTGGACCCCACCACCGCCGACCCTTCCGCGGGAAAAGTAGTCCCCCGGCGGGGCGCCGGGGCCTCTCCCCTCCCGAGAGGGACGGGCGGCGCCAGGAGGCGCCTGAGGCGGCGGCCGGGGCGAGGAGTGCGTCTCCGCCGCGATGAGCGCTGCAGGCCGGGCAGGGGCTGGGCGGCGGTAAGTAGTCCCGGCGCGGGGCCAGCGCGGCCGTATCGGTGCGCGGCGAGAGGGCGGGGGGGCATGGCGGCCGCCGTGGTGCCGGCTCCGGCGGGGGCGC
>WEKY01019230.1:411864-426816 GCA_013390045.1 Picathartes gymnocephalus | reverse complement strand
GCCGTGTGCGCGCGCGCGGAGGTGGCGGGGGGGACCCCGCGGCAAGATGGCGGCCGAACGCCGGGCGGAGCCGCGGGGGATGACGGGACCGGGGGCGCCAGGTGGCGCCGGGACCCCCGTGAGAGTGCTCGGGACCCCCGGGAATGGGCCCGCGGCGGCTCTGGGGCCCCGGGCCCGCCCAGCCTGGACCCCCGCGGTGGACGGGTACAGCGGGAAGCGGGCGGCGGCCCTGACGGCGGCGGTCCTCCCGCAGGTCGAGCGTAGCGAGTCCCGGCAGGGCGGGCATGGAGGAAAATGCGGTGGAGAGCAGCAGCGACGCGACCCCGCAGGCGGCGCGGGAAGAGCCCACCGAGAGCGGGCTGGGCGTCGGGAGCTCGGAGGCCGTGTCGGCGGACAGCAGCGATGCCGCCGCGGAGCCCGGGCTCCTCTCCCAGGCCGATGACTCTGGCGTGGGGCAGAGCTCCGACAGCAGCGGGGCCTCCTTGGTAGGCGCTGGTGGGAAGGATGGGGTGGCAGGGAGGGCAGCCATGGTTCTTGTTCATAGGGGTTTCTGTAGACGTTTCTGACAGACTGAGTTTTGCGGCCTTGACAGGCACTGTTATAGCCCTGGTCCAGCGTTTGCTTGTCAGTCTGAGGAGCAGAACTCCCGTTGGTAGCAGGAGCAGCCCTGGAGGTCCAGGGTTTTGTCAGTACCAGAGGATTTTCTCTGATGCTTTTCCTGGAAGTTTTCCAGTGATACACCGGGTTATTTACATAAGCTGGCTGCCCCAAGGGCTTGGGCTGGCAAAAGTGTCTCACTTGAGCTCTTCTGGACTCTTTTTATCTGCCAGGAAGAGGTCTCAGAGAGCAGCTCCAGCACAGATGCCATTCCAAGGATTTACCTGCCAGACTCATCCTCTGTTGCCCAATCCACCTTGGTCTCCAGTGTCTCCACTGTGAGCCAGTCCATCATGGTGTCAGAGTCCCCACAAGTCCTGGTCCACTCCAGTGTCATCACCGATGGAGCCACAGTTGTGTCAGACTCCACTGCATCCACTTCCTCAGACCTGGGTTCTGCCATTGACAAAATCATCGAGTCCACAATTGGGCCTGACATCATCCAGAGTGAGTGTGTGCTCCCATGTGGAGATGGCTTGGTGGGCTGGGGAGGGAGCTACCACTGCACTAGACCTTAGGAGGTGGGGGAAATAGGAATCATTAAGGCTGGAAAAAATCTCTTAAGATCATTGAGTCCAGCTGGTCAACAGGGCTTTCTCTTGCCTTGCTGCAGTGACTGGAGGGTTTAGTGAGGAGCTCGGGTTGCTGGACAGCCTTCCTTCTGTCCAGCTGCTCCTTCAGCCCAGGGCAGGCTCCATCCCCAGAGCCAGACCTTCCTCACACCTTGCAGCTTCTGTCTGAACTGGGAGAGCCCCAGGGAGCCCCCAGTGACTCTACAGCCCCTGGATCTGGCAGTCACCACTCTGCTCTCCTCTCCCTGCCAGGCTGCATTGCTGTGACCAGCGCAGAGGATGGAAGGGCAGAGACCACACAGTACCTCATTCTGCAAGGCCCTGATGATGGTGAGGGAGCTCCCTGGGCTGTCCATGGTGGCCAGCTCTGCCTCTGAGACTTGTGCCGCTGGAGTGTGGCCTGGCATGGGTGTCCCAGCTGTATGATACAGGCCACAGTCCTGTTGGGTGCCTGTTCCTGAGCTTATGTTCAGCCCTGTGCTCCTCGTACAGGTGCAGCCTTGGATGCAGGTGAAGGTCTGCCCCTTGGCTGAGTGGGTTTTGGTGTTTCAGGTGCCCCCATGGTGTCCCATGTGGCCACTTCTGCTCTAGCCAATAGCTTGGCGATAGAAGCTGTTGCTGATGGACCTACCTCCACGTGCCTTGACCAACCTGGCCCTTCAGAGCCTTCTGGGCAGTTGGAAGTGCCAGAGCTGCCTGCACAGCCAGACCGAGCCCAAGAGGCAGATGGTGGGGAGGAGCTGGACCAGCCAGACTTGGAGACCCTGGAAGAGATGATGGAAGTGGTGGTGGTGCAGCAGTTCAAGTGCAAGATGTGTCAGTACAAGAGTGTCTCTAAGAAAACACTGATAAACCACATGAAAGAGCGTCACTTCCAGCCAGGTGTGTGCCAGTGGCTGAGGGGAAATTCAGCTCACTGCTCTGCTCTCTCCTGGGAAGAAACGAGAGAGGAGCTGGAGCATAAGGGCCTGTTCTGGCACTCAGTCTGGTAAAGAGCTTTCACTCTGTTCTCTGTTGCAGTGGGTTTGGCTCTGGCTCTGAAGAAAGGACGACCACGAAAGCTGGGAGCTGCTCCAAAGACTGAGGATGAGGAGGCCCCAGAAGAAGAAGATGATGATATTATGGATGCTGGTGCTATTGATGATCCTGAAGGTAGGACTCGCCCTCCCCACATCTTATGTAACTAGTCTTTTCCCAGTCTCTGATGTTTTGGGGCACTTATCTGCAGAGGACAGTGACTACAACCCAGCTGAGGATGAGCCTCGGGGGCGACAGCCCAAGTATGGCCGCACTGTCCCCACGTCCAGCGAGGAGAGGCCGCGTCGGCGCCCAGGGAGACCCCGCAAGCTGCTTCGTCTGGAGGATATGCCTCAGGACATGGCAGAAGGTGAGACAGGTGGGAGGCAGCAGCCCCTTTCAGGGATGGAGCGGGGAGCAGTGCACAAGCTCCTGGAGGGGCAGCAGGAATGTGACAGAGTTGTACTGTGTTCTGTGGAACAGGAGGGGAGGTGGAGCCCTTGGTGACGTCCCAAAGTACACCAAGCCAGGAGCTGCAGAACTCGGAAGCAGCCAGTTCCTCCGCCCTGGAGAATGGCGCCGGTGAGAACCTGGCAGAGCCCGCTATCAGCCAGTCCGACTCTGAAAACAAGGACCCTTCCTCCAACACGGGTGCTGAGGATGCAGACGTCATCCCCCGGCGGCGCGGGCGGCCCTCCCGCCGCTTCCTGGGCAAGAAATACCGCAAGTACATGGGGCGCAGGTGAGGGGTGTGCTGGGCCCTCTGGCCTGTGCCCAGGGCCGGTCCAGCTTGTTTGCCACCACAGCTCTGAGCCCTCTTCCTGTTTCTGCAGGTACTACTACAAGTCCCCCAAGCCCCTGATGCGGCCCTACCTGTGTCGGATCTGTGGCTCACGATTCCTCACACATGATGACCTGCGCTTCCATGTCAGCTCACACGAGGCCAATGACCCACAGCTCTTCAAGTGTCTTCAGTGCAGCTACCGCTCCCGGCGCTGGTCCTCCCTCAAGGTGAGCTTGATGTACCCTGCCCCAAACCCACAGGCTGCCTGGCAGCCCCAGGTCTGATGGCCCTGTTCGGCTTCTCACAGGAACACATGTTCAACCATGTGGGCAGCAAGCCCTATAAGTGCGAGGAGTGCAATTACACCAGTGTGTACAAGAAGGATGTAATTCGGCACTCCACAGTGCACAGCCGGGACAGGTGAGGGCAGAACAACCCTGGGGACTGAACAGCACTGACACTGTTCTTCCTGCCCTGGGAGGGTGGCTGTGGCTGCCCCATCCCCTGACCCTTTCCAAAATTGAGAGTTTTGGTGTCTGGGTGTAAGGCAGCTCGGGTTTGGAGTGTGGCTGACCCAAGGGGCTTTTCTTACTTCTTTTTCAGGAAAAAGAGAGCAGATCCGGTGAGTTTGAGTACTCTGTTGACTCGAATCTCAGCATTATTATATGGGAAGAGGCACATCTGGGTCTTCCACAAAATCTCGGTGCCTCGTTGAGGGCAGTGTTTCTGGATCTCTTGAGGAAAGGCAACCCAGGTCCTCCAGTGGGGAGAGGGTAAAGAAACTGATGAGCTCATCCAGGTGATCTCATCTTTATGCTCTCCATCCAGCCACCAAAGCTGAACTCCTTCCCATGCCCTGTCTGTAACCGTGTCTACCCCATGCAGAAGAGGCTTACGCAGCACATGAAGACACACAGTACAGAGAAACCACATATGTGTGACAAGGTGAGGGGGACAGCCTGGGGAGGGTCTGGTAGTGGGTGAGGCAGGGCAGGAAATGAGCACTGCTTCACTTTGTTTTGCCACAGTGTGGGAAGTCCTTTAAGAAGCGTTACACCTTTAAGATGCACCTGCTGACACACATCCAGGCCATTGCCAACCGCAGGTAGGAGCCTGGCGTGCCCAGGCAGAATCTGTGTCCCGCTCCCCCTGAGCAGGTGTGACAGGTGGCTTTGTCCTGGCAGGTTCAAGTGTGAGTTCTGCGACTATGTCTGTGAGGACAAGAAGGTCCTGCTGAACCACCAGCTGTCTCACATGAACGACAAGCCCTACAAGTGCAGTGTCTGCAAGTATTCCACCTTCCGGGAGGACTTCCTGGTCTCACACATGGCAGTCAAACACACAGGTGAGAGGAGCTGTTTGACCCATGCCCTGCATGTCCCCTTCTCCCAGAAACAGTCAGAGTCTGCCTGCTCTTCTTGCCATCCCCTGGGGACCTCCTGCCTGACGCCCCCTCCTGGGCCCTGCAGGAGGGAAGCCGTTCGCTTGTGAGTTCTGTCACTTCACCACCAAGCACAAGAAGAATCTGCGCCTGCACGTGCAATGCCGCCACGCCGACTCCTTCGAGGAGTGGGCACAGAGGCATCCCGAGGAGCCACCCTGCCGCCGCCGCCCTTTCTTCACCCTGCAGCAGATTGAGGAGCTGAAGCAGCAGCACAGTCAGGTGCAGGCACCGGCTGAGCCAGAGGCCAGCCCACCGGTGAGTGCCATGCCTGGCCCCAGCTCCTCCCAGTGCTCACTGCCCACTGTGCTGTCACCTCTCTCTGTCACACAGGCACCTCTTGGCCCCATCACCTGCCACACGGTCCAGGCTGTCGCAGGTGCAGAGCCCTCTGTTCTCTCACAAAGTTCCCTGGAAGGGGCCACCATCATCTATGAACAAGGTGAGTGAGCTCTTGGGAAAGGGGTGGGATGGGGAGGAGGTAGGTGAGCTCCTGGCTGACCCTCCCTATCTGATGCCCCAGATGTGGCTGGATCAGCAGAGCTGGCCACGCAGACGGCCCTGGATCTCCTGCTGAACATGAGCGCCCAGCGGGAACTGGCCACCGGCTCACTGCAGGTGGGCGGGGTCAAGGGGGGCCATGCCTGCTGGGGGCTGGCACACGGAGGCTTCCCAGCCCTATTCTGCTGCAGGGATGTCTTGCAGAGCCTTGCCCCCTTGGCTGAGCTGCTGTATTGCACAGGTGACAGTGGTGAAGCCAGATGACCCAGGAGAGACACCAGGCCCCTGTGAGCTGCAGGCACAGGAGGAAGAGGCAAAGGTGGACTCTAAGGAGCAGCAGCAAAAGTTGGTGATGCTGCACATGGCAGAGCCTGGGCAGTCACTTGTGCAGGAGGCTTACGGGGAAGCAAGTCTGAGTGGCTCGGAGCTGCAGCAGATCACCATCCCCTTCAGTGGAACAGCAGAGTACAGCATTATCGCGCCCATCAGTGAGGAGATCCAGGCTCCTGCCACACTGTACAGGTCAGCTATATAGGAGGAGTGGGGAGGGGGAGGCACTTCTAGCCTGCAGTGAGGAGGCTTTAGTGGTGAGGAGGAGGAGGCGGATCCTCCCTGACCCTGTGCTCTCCAGCAGTGAGGAGGAGAGCCCTGTGGAGACCTCCCACACAGTTGTGGTGAGCGGAGCTGTGATGACAGAGGAGGCTCTGAAGGACCGTAGCAATCACTACATCATGTCATCTGGCGTCCCAGGGAGCCAGTTCCAGACCATGGAGGTAAGGATCTGAATCTTCTCTCCGTCCCGAGCAGCAGCGTGAGCAGATGTGACTGGTGTTTCTCTCACAGCCCCTCAGCGGGGATGCTGCCTTTTCCTCACCTGCGGAGGGCCAGGAGGCACAGCCCACCGGCATCAAGTGGCCCCTGGTGCAGTGTGTCACCAGGCAGCTCCAGAAGGACTCGTCTTTATCCCCAGCCTCCGAGGGGCAGGAAGTCTCATCCCCAAAGGTCAAGTGGCCTGCACTGCAAGGCATGGCCAAGAAGCTCACATGCAAGGTTTCCACAGCCAAGAAGCTCTCATGCAAGATTTCCACAGCCAAAAAGTTTTCATGCAAGATTTGCACAGCCATGTTCACAGGGAGAGCGGAGATGGAGAGTCACAAGAGAGCCCACATTGGGCCCAGCACCTTCAAGTGTCCCGACTGTCCCTTCACTGCCACACTCTGGCCAGAGGTCCGGGTACGTTTCGTGGTGCAGAGCAGCCCGGGAACAAGGGGTTTGGAGAAACAGGGGAGTTTGTGACCTGGCACTTTTCCTCCTGCCCCAGATCCACATGGTTCAACATGCCAACCTCCGGCCACACAAGTGCCCTCACTGCAGCTTCGCCTCCAAGAACAAGAAGGACCTGCGCAGGCACATGCTGACCCACACCAATGAGAAGCCGTTCGCCTGCCAGGTCTGTGGGCAGAGGTGAGTGATGGAGCTGGGCTGATCCTTCTTTGGGAGATCCCACAGAGCTCTACAAGGTTCATGATGAGATAGAATCTTGACAGAGCTATCTGCCCCAAACCTTCACTAGGATCAGCCCGTTAGACTGGACAGTGCCCTTGGGAACAGTTCCTGCTGCAGGTGGACTGAACTTTGTCTCCAAAGAACCTCTGCATAGGAGGGTTCAGTCCCTGGGCACTGATGGGAACATGCTGGGAGAGGGGACAGGCCATGTTGTAGGATGTGCTTGTGGGGCCCATGGCTTGCAGAGAGCACACAGGGTCCTATGTTCCCTGTGGCACACTCCACCTTGCTCTGCCTCTCCATAGGTTCAACCGTAATGGGCACCTCAAGTTCCACACACAGCGTTTGCACAGCTCAGAGGGCAAAAGGCCAGGGCCAGCTGCTGCCCCGCAGACCATCATCCTGAACAGCGACGAGGACACCCTGGCCACCCTGCACAGTAAGATGTGTCCCCGGGACCAGGGCTGATCTGTGGGTGTGCTACATCCAGAGCCCCATGCAGGATTCAGCTTGTGGGTCAGGTGGGGCTGAAGGGCCAGGAAGATGCTCTTGAGGTTGGGTTTGCTGGTGGAGACAGCAACGGAGCTGGGCACAGGCAGCTGTGCGGAATGAGGGGGCCTCTGTTCCATCCAGGCAGGTCCTGGTAGATCAGTGCATGTGGGAGCAGCTCACACTGGAAGCAGAGTTCAGCGTCTGATGTGGAGGGTGTTTTCTGGTCATAGTTGTTTAGCTCTGACCTTGTGTGAGCAGAGCCCAGAGACGGCCGCGTGCTTTTCGCTGGGGCACGTGTCAGGCAGTGGCCACTGAGGAGCGAGGCCGTTGGCAGCCCCGGCAGTGTCCCCACTGGCTCTCTGTGTTGCAGCAGCTCTGCAGGCTGGCCAGGCCGTGCTGGCTCCCGAGCGGCTGCAGCAGGCTCTGGGGCAGGAGCACATCCTTGTTGCACAGGAGCAGAGTGTCACCAGCCAGGTGAGTTGGGTACCTTGGCCTCAACCTCCTGTCCTGTGTGGTCACTCCTCACAGAGGGGGCCTCCTAGGGGGCTGTGATCAGGCCCAGCCCCCCTGACCACACTGGGCACTTGCTGACATTGCAGGAGGAGGCGGCCTACATCCAGGAGATTACAACTGCTGATGGACAGACAGTACAGCACTTAGTGACTGCTGACAACCAGGTGAGGGGACATGGCCCACGGATAGGAGACTGCCTAGTGGGAAGAGCTGGCAGCAGTGGGGAGAGCAGGGCTCCATAGGGAGGCTGAAGGCACTGGTGTGGTGGAAACAGGCACAGGAGACAGACCAGATCCAGCTGTTTTGATGGTGGGTGGTGGGCAGTGGTGACCTTTTCCTGGTTCTGAATTCCCATGTTTGCAGGTTCAGTACATTATTGCCCAGGAAGGCGTGCCACACTTGCTTCCCCAAGAGTATGTTGTTGTCCCAGAGGGACATCACATCCAGGTGAGCTTCGGACTGTCTGCTCCCATCACGTGGTGGGTGGGGCTCGTGGGGTGTAATGTGTGAGGCTGGACCCCCTCCTGCTTCCTCTTGCTTACGCTGTTTGGGTCGCAGCATTGTTGGGCGCCTGGACACCCACAGACCCTACCACAGCTTCAGTGTTTGTCCCCAGGTACAGGACGGTCAAATCACCCACATCCAGTACGAGCAGGGTGGCCAGTTCCTCCCAGAGTCACAGGTAAGGAGCCAGGTATGGTGGTGAGAGCTGGAGGGTGGGTCTGAGCCTGCAGTTGGAGAGGGATATGTGAAATGGAGGGAGCTCATGGGCTGGTACCTGAGCGCAGCAGCTACGGCTCAAGCAGCTCCAGGAGGAACCCTCCCCTAAAGGATTCCGTGTTTTTCCGTCTGTAGATCCAGTACATGCCCATGTCACCTGAGCAGCAGCTCGTCACCCAGGCACAGCTGGAAGCAGCAGCACACTCAGCTGTCTCAGGTAATAGCAGGACCCCATGCCCAAAGGGCCAGTCCTCCCAGGGTTTGGGGGTGCCAGTCATGTTGTTGAGGTTGGCAGCAAGCTGTGCAGGGGCCCTTGGTGGGAGGGCTGGGAAGATCAGGCTGGATGACTATTTTGCTGCCAGCCGTGGTGTCCCAGGGCAGATCTTTGCTGGTCCCAACCTGTCAGTTCTGGAACAGGGTTAACCAGAGATGGGCTCCCTCTTGGAGCCCCAAATGGGTGGGGTGGCCTTATGTCCCTTCCCCAGGGACAGGTGAGGAACGTGGAGGGGAGCCCTGAGTAGCCACCGCCTCCCCCTGCCCTGGGTCAGAGGCAGCACTGACCCCCCTCCCTTGCAGCAGTGGCGGATGCGGCGATGGCCCAGGCACAGGGCGTCTTCGCCACCGAGGCAGCAGCCGAGCAGATCCAGCAGCTGCAGCCGGGCATCCGCTACGATGTCATCACGCTGTCGGACTAGCACCGGGCCAAGGCCGCACCGGCAGCAGCCGCCCCAGCCAGCAGTTGCCTTATTGTGCCAGGGCTGCGAAGGACGCGCCTGAGCCATGGTGGCACAGACACAACCAGGGACACGCTGCCGCTCTGCCCTATGCCGTGGGGGTCCTGCACATCCCCCCAGAGACTGCTCAGCATCCACGGGGCCAGTCCTTGTGTGGGCAGTCTCTTTGTTGCACTTGATGGTCTGAAATCCCTTTTCCTGAACGGTCTGTGTGGGCAGTCATGGATCAGCGTCTGCCCAGCACATGAGGATCCTGGGGAAGCTGTAGGGCTGGGGATAACTGTGTGGTGCAGTGTCAGAGGTGAGGTGTGTGCAGCCACAGCCACTCCTCCCCGCAGCCATGGGGCCAGTGGTCCTAGTGTGCCAGCAGCCAGCCCTCCTGTGGCATCTCCGGCCTGCAGGCAGGCAGCAGCAGTGCTCTGGACTGGAGGAACCCAAGCAAAAGGAGGCAGAAGATGCTCTATTTTTCTTCTGAAGAGGGATGGACTCTTGTGTTAGTCCATTGGTGGTTGCTGGAGGGGTTCAGCTATGACATTCTCAAGCTTTGACTATGCTTATGAATAAAAAGGGATGGAGAGCCGTGTGCCTACCTGGGGGTCCAGGGAACAGGGATGGCATAGCCCAGCCTCAGAACAGCCCTGGGGCTGAGGCACACTGGTCCCGGAGCCTAACGCTGTGCTGGGCGGGTCGCTGCTGGCAGAAGCTCTGGCCTATCAGCTGCCTCCCGCCCGAGTGACCTTGACTCCTGGGAAGCCAGCCGGGCAGCTGGGACAGCGGTGGGCTTGAGGCTGGAGTCATGAAATTAATCGAGTGGTAAACAGCATAAATCCCGTGTAACTCTGTCCCGAGCTACACACCGCCCTCCTGAGCAGCTTGTCTGGGCCTATTTACATGCGATTATAACAGCTAATCGCAGAGTTTTAGTTCTCTGCTCCTGCATTAAACTGATTATCTGCGAAGGGGAAAAAGATGGAACCACCCTGGCTCAGTGGGAGCCTCTGTGAAGCCTGAGCCCCGCGGCTGCGGGACGGGGGTGGGGTGATCTCTGCTGGGCTCTCCCTGCCCTCATGCAGGGTACAGGATGGCACCGGGGCCGCTGTGAGACACCTCCCCTGACCACCAGGGCAGTGAGGTGTGGGTGGCCCCATACCTCCCCTGAGGTGGCTGCAGCTGATGTGGCTCTCCCAGCTGTGGCTCTGTCCTGGCCATAGCTCTGTCCCACTGCCTTCACACCAGCCTTGCCTGTGCCAGGTAGTGCTGGTGCGTGGCTGTGTCTGCCTGCTGTGCCGGCGGCTGGCCGTGGCCCTCCCTCTCCAGCTGTGCTGTGCAGGGTCAGGGTGCTGCGCGCAATCCTCAGGCTCTTCCCTAGATTACAGCCCCATTATCTAATCAAGCAGATCCACGGTGCTGATTAGGGCTGGACGAGTCCTGTGGGGACAAGGTTATGGGGCCACTGCGGGGCTGTGGCCAGGGCTGGTCCCAGCCAGCAGTACCAGCGTCCTGGCTGGCTTGAGGCTTCCATACCTGAGCACAAGACCAACCCGCTGTGGGATGGATGTGACCAGAGCTCTCGCTGCTGTATATTGGGAGCTCCAGGTGCTGCTGGAGCTCTGGCCATGGGGTAGTGCAGGGGCTTGGGACCTCTGGGCACTGGCACCTCAGCCCTGGGATCTTCTGCTGTCACCAGGGCCTGCAGGGATCCAGAGATGTGGCTGGGCTCATTAGCACCGGTGACCTTCGCCTTCCTGTCCTGGCCAGTGCTAAGCGGGTTTGTTACATATTTAATATCCTGAGAGCGTTATTAGTCGGTATTTAATGACGGATACAACCTGTGGGATAATCCCAGTCTTAGCGGGGAGGCATGGCGGCAGGAGTAGGCAGCTCAGGGGGTCGCAGGCTGTTGGGGCCCCTGACACAGCTGCCCACCACTGCACTGCCCACCCACTGCTCCTGCTGTGCCAGCCACAGGAATCCCCAGTGCCTGCAGGAATCCCCACTGTCCATGGGTCTGCGGGACCCTTCCCCTTTGCCACTCTGCTGCCTGGAATCCAGCAGCAGGCATGGCAGCGCTGGGGCTTGGGTGAGGACCTGGCCAAGCCAGAGGAGGAGCAGGATGGGGCAGCGTGGGTTGCTGTCCTCCCACCAGGCTATAATTCTTCCACCAGCCCCTCACCTTCCAACCTGCCCTTCCACAGCACAGGAGGCTCTGCCAGCCACAGCCCCAAGTCAGAGCTGGAGTCATGGATGGGACACAGCTTGGCACTGCAGTGAAACCCCAGGTGGGCTGTGTGCTTGTGGCTGTGGGTGGCTGTGGGGCTCACGGTGGTCCCCATAGGCCAGCCCCAGGGTGCTGTTGTACCCCTTCCCTGGGGGCTGTGTAGGCTGTGCGGAGTTGGGCGTCTGGGAGGGACCAGGGCTCTGGCTGGTGGCAGGCAGGAGAGGAGGATAGTCCCTGCAAGTCCCTGCCCAACAGTAGCTGGGGAAGGGGGAGTATCAGGTGCCCCAGATCCTGCTGCTGCTCTCGTGGGTGCTAATACCCCCTAATCAGCTGTCAGTCACTGCAGACCCCAGCAGCTATAAAACACCCGGGAGCAGCTCCCCGGCTCCTCTCCTGCGGTATGACAGCACCTCGGCGCGACAGGAGCCCAGGACAGGAGCTGGGGGGCTGCGGGGGGCCTTGGGGGACCCTGCAGGGGCCACCCCAAGCCCTACTGCCCTGCTCCTGCCCCTACTCCTGCCCCTGTCCCGTTTTTGCCGGGTACAGCTTCCTGCCGCCCCGTCTCAGCCTCGTGACGCCCCTGGTAAGTGCCGCGCTGCAGCTCCAGGGGAGGAACGGGATCTGGGGCTCTCCCAGAACCAGGATGGGACTGTGTGGGGTGGTTGGAATCGGGGCTGTGGCCCTGCTGTGCCGAGGCCCCTGCCCCTCCCCAGCATGCCCCTGGCCCCACACACATACCCTCCTGCACTTGGCACTTCGGGTGCGCATGGGAGAGGAAGACGACAGGCAAGATACAGCTCTGCCCTCCCCCACACACAAAGGGCCGAGCCCTGGCATCCCACAGCCCTTCTCCTCCGGCTGTGATGTCCCCCTGTCCCACCCTGACACCCCTCTGCCCCTCCAGGTCTCAGCACCCTATGAGGTGCCGCTAGGGCTGCCCACAGAGCCCGGGCGGGCGAAGGCAGCGGCGACGCGGGAGAGCACCAGGGCACTGAAGGCTTGGCTGGCACGACACCCCAGGAACCCCTATCCCAGCAAGGGGGAGAAGGTGATGCTGGCTGTGGTCAGCCGGATGAGCCTCACCCAGGTCTCCACCTGGTTCGCCAATGCCCGCCGGCGCCTCAAGAAGGAGAACAAGGCGAGCTGGGCCACACGCAGCGCCTCGGATGGCGAGGACAGCGAGGGCGAGGGGGTCCCATCAGGTGCCGTCCCCATTCCCAGTTCCAGTCCTGTGCAGGATGGGTGCGGGGCCAGCCCCGAGATGAGGACAGGCCCTGAGCAGGGCAAGCAGCCCCAGAAACCCGAGATCTGGAGTGTGGCAGAGATGCTGGAATCTCCCCCCAGCAAGAACGGGTGACCCCCAGGGGCGCCAGTGGTGCTGGAGCGGGTGTAGGGCCAGAACAGTCATGTCCTGTCCCCAAGGGCATGGCAGGAGAGACAGCCATGGAACTTGGCAGCTGCCCGGCCAAGGAGAGTGGGAGATGTGGGTGGGGAGGGACACAACAGAGTAATAAATGTAATTCTCTTGGGTCTCCTGGTGTTGCTTGTGTGAGGTGGGGATGCTGATGGGGGATGCTGGCAGGGATGCAGGATATCACTGCGAATGCTGGTAGGGATGCAGGGATGCCAGCAGAAATGTGGGTAACTTCACTGCCAGTGCTGCAGTGAGCAGCCACTGCAGAGCAGGGCAGATTCAAGGCAGAGATCCAAAATAGACTTTGATCTCCTTGATAAAGGCAATAAAATGGTTAGTGCTGTTAAATTAATAGTTAGAAAACAAAACCCAAGGAGGTTAAATAAAGCCCGGAGGCTCTGAAAAAAAACCCACAATGACTACAAAATAGCTGCAAAGACGTCTTTACACACCGAAGAAACTCCTCCACTCCTCTCCTCTCTGGGACACAATGTCAGCGAACACGGGACTCACACATGAGAAAGAAACACAGATGCGATGGGAGCAGCCCCACGAGGAGCGTGGGCGCCACAGACAGAACTATTTACACGATGGACACGGAGCCGTGCTGGGGCCAGTCCGGCCACTGGAGCCCCTGGGCTCTGCCCGTCCCTCTCCTGCCAGGGCCCCTCCGGCTGGGGCTGCAGAACTCAGAGCCCAGCACTCGCGCTTCCTCAGCTGGGATTAATGTCCTGGCTCCTGCTCTTTGTCTGTAGTGGAGGAGGAGGACAAGGAGCTGAGGTTCTGGCCCAAATGCCTGTAGGCAGCAATGAGCTCCTGCAGCCACTCCAGCCACTGTGAGCACCCACATGGAAAGGACGGTTTTGTTCTGCGTGGGAAAGCACTGAGCTTCTCCCCATGGTCCAGGCAGAGCATATTGTGGGTCAGAGGACACCTGTACCTCAAGGGTCAATGCCCCAAGGAGCCCAAATCCTCCCTGACTCAGGCACAGGGGTTGCCCGTGCAGGGTCAGGAGTGGGGGAAGCCAAAGACCTCCAGGCACAGGCACTGGCAGAGGCTGTAGACAATGCAGAGAAGGAGGGTGGAGGGCACAAGGCTGACCAGGATGATGCCCAGGCTGTGGTGCTCAATGAGCAGGAGGTAGATGCCAAAGGGCAGGGAGCTGAAGTAGAGGAGGCAGAGGACGCCCAGAATGAAGCGAGGGATGGCTTGCCACCCCCAGGAGCGCCACTTCTGCCCAGGGCCATGGCAGGGCAGTGCACCCAGGCTGGTGGGGCGGTACAGCCTCACCACCTCCAGCCTGCCCAGGCTCTCTGGTGGGGCCACGTCCTCTGGCACCTCCAGGATGGTGACAACCAGGCAGTCGGGGCTGGATGTGGGCTCCAGCACACTGGGGCAAAGCAGTACCTCAGGAGATCGGGGCGGACCCCGTTTCTTGGCCCGTTCACGGCCTGTCAGCAGTGCCAGTGCCTCACCGTCATCCTGCAGCTGCTGCACGTCCCCGCCTGGCACTGGGCTGTGCTGGCGGCAGAAGGGGCAACGGAGCTGGGGGGTTGAAGCGTCACCCGGGGGAACAATCCTGCGCAGGCAGCGGGCACAGAGGCGATGGCCACAGCGGAGCAGCTTGGGCCTGCGGGCACGGGCGTCGAAGCGGCTGTAGCAGATCTGGCACTCCAGCTCGGGGGACGAGGGTGCCACCGGCAGGGACACCAGTTCGCTCTCTGGCTGGGCCATGCTCCTGGTGGGCTGCTGGGGGCTGCCCGGGCTGCAGGGAGGGGGCATCGCTGTCAGCCAGGGCTGAGGGCAGGTCCCGGGCCCACTGCCTCCCACGCATGGGGATCTCAGCTCCGCTGCAACCCCATGGTCATTGTCCCGGTCAGTCCCCGGGGCTCGGTGGGAGAGCGGGGCAGGGAGAGCAGAATGGTGGCGACAGCCCCGACTCCAACCTCCGGCTGGTGCCACCGGCACTGGGACTCGCCGTTATCCCGGCCCCTGCCTTGCGGAGAAAAAATTCGCTCCCAGGGGCCGGCACCGGCGGAAGGGCAGCTCTCGGACACATCTTTGGCCCTCGCGGTCCGTGCGGGTTCCCTGGGACACCGGGGCCAGGACGGCTCCGAACACAGGCTCTGCCGGCGGCGGGGACCCTCCACCCCGCACCCCGCTCCCGGGCCGAGCAGCTCTCGGTCCGCACTCCCCGCCCCCGCTCCCGGTCCGCACCGCATCCTCTCCCGTACCTGCGCTCCGCGCCGCGGCTCCCGGCGGGGACACAGAGGCGGATCGGTCCCCGCCGCCGGCGGGCTCGGTAGCACCGGTGGGCTCCGCGGCGGCGGGCGAGGGCCCGGCAGCCCCATGGGGGGAGGCGCGGGGCGCTGCCCGCCGCGCT
>WEKY01019230.1:398916-411820 GCA_013390045.1 Picathartes gymnocephalus | reverse complement strand
CGAGCGCAGCGCAGGGGCCGCCGGCAGCGCCGCGGCGTTGGCCCGGTAACGGGGAGCGGGGAACGGGGTGGGGGAGCTCGGACGGGCCGTGCTGGGGCCCTGCGGAGCCCCGTCCTGCAGAACCGGGCCCTGCCGGCTGCTGAGGGGTAGGCGCAGGGGTCGATGCAGGGGGCGGTGCCGGTTTTGGCGCGGGATCGGTGCGGCTCCCGCTAGTCAGGGTTCCCCGCTCACGGTCAGCCCTGAGGATGCTCCTTCCCGGCGTGGGGCCTGCAGTAGCAGCGCTTGGGGTTCAGCACTCCCGGGGAGTCGAGTCGGGGGCAGTCGGGGGACACAGCACTTGACAGGTTCAGGCTGAGCACAGCCAGGCCCCCTGCACATCCCACATTGCAGGTTGTGTCTCCCAAGCCCAGTTAAATCCACACCCAATTGCTCCCTTACAGGGCGTTTCCAGCAGCCCCGGAGGGGAGAGGGGGGAAAAAGCACTCAGGGACCCCCTCCAGACAGGAGAATGGCAGCACTGCCCACCACAGGGACAATGGTAGTGAGGGCCTTTTAGTTCAAGTTGTCCAGGTTTGGTACAGCCTGACAGCTTTTATGCAAGGGCTCCAGCTCCTGGTGTGCCTCATTCCCCTCAGTCCTGCCGGTACCACCCACTGCTCCCAACTGCTGCCACAGCTGCCCCTCCCACCACAGTCCTTTGCACAGCTTGACCTAGTCCTGGTTATCTGCCCTTGAAATGCCCTCAGTGTCAACCTGATGTGCCCAGTCTCTTGCTCTGTTAGGATAAAGGAGACTCCAGAGGCAGCCCATGCCACCAGGCTTCTGGCCACTGATGTCATTTACACATCCCCTGTGAGACCACAGCCACTGGACACTTAACCAGGTAACTGTCCCTCACCCGAGGGAGCAGGAAAAGGGCTCCGTGTGCACTGACTGACCAAGGGGTGGGTTAGGGACATTTCCAGCATCAGCACGTCTCTGGTCACCTGTGCCTCGGGAGCAGGAGGTTTTGGGTCAAAAAACAATGAATAAAGGGGAAAAAAAGACTTTAAAAACTGCTGGTTTTGCAGCTGACATTCCCAACTGCCCTGACATAAAGGACATCAATGACCTCCTTGCCACCATCAAAAGCATCTCTGGAGAGCTGTGAAGCCTCTGGGAGCGGGCAGCATCTGGGGCTGGGGAATTCCTGCCCACCTCAGGGCAGCACTGTCACAGCTGTGGCACTGGCATCAGCGGTGCTGTGGCACTGACACTGGTCCAGCACCAGCAGTGCTGTGGCACCCCACAGGAGAGGCTGGCTGTGCTGCTTGCCCCAAGGAGTCCGAAGGCAGTGCACTTCCCTGCACTTCTCTGATGGGAGAGCACCAAAACCTCACTGGAGCAGTGGGGTGGTCAGGCTGATTTTGGAGCTCACACTTGTCATTACGAAACAAAACACACCAGGAGGGCAGGGCTGCGTGGAACAAGGCAGATGCCACATAGTTCTGAAAAACCAAACCCCAACATTTTTCTACCTTCCACCCAGGTAGGGACCAGACCGGGGTGAGCACAGACCCCAGACACCAAAGAAATAAAGTCATGGACACAAGCAGAGCTGTATGCTGGTTTTAATGTTCCTAAGAACTAGGAAACAGAAATCAAAAATAGACTTTGCTCTTCTTGATAAAAGTAATAAAATGGTTAGCGGTGTTAAATTAATCCTTACAAAACAAAACCCAAGGAGGTTAAATAAAGCCCGGAGGCTCCGCATAAAAACCACAACGACTACAAAACAGCTGCAAAGACGTCTTTACACACCAAAGAAACTCTTCTCTGCTCCTCTCCTCTCTGGGACACAATGTCAGCAAACACGGGACTCACACATGAGAAACACAGATGCGATGGGAGCAGCCCCACGAGGAGCGTGGGCGCCACAGACAGAACTATTTACACTATGGACACGGAGCCGTGCTGGGGCCAGTCCGGCCGCAGGAGCCCCCGGGCTCTGCCCGTCCCTCTCCTGCCGGGGCCCCTCCAGCCGCGGCGCTCAGCGCCCAGCACTCGCGCTTGCCATCCACCCCTCCATCTGTTCCGCCGTCCTTCTGCCCGCGCGCGTCCCAGCTCTGGCTGTCCCTTCCCTCGGCGCTCTGGCATCGCGGAGCTGCCGGCTTCTCCTGCCACGCCACACCGGGCTCCTTTGCCCCTGGCGAGGGCTGCGGCTGAGCCTCCTCTCCCACTGGCCGCGGGGCACTCCCGGCTCCTGGGGGCTGGCATGCAGTTCGCAGAGGAGAGCAGGTGCCGTGGAGCTGCTGCACAGGAGTCCCGGGCCGGTGCTGTGCAGCCAGCAGTCTCTGCTGCCCCGGCCAGCCTCCCCCGGGGCCACTGGCACCTCCCCTGCTGCCTCGCACCTCTGCCTTAGTTGGGATTAGTCTCTCGGCTGCTGCTCTGCTCTCGGCCTAGCTCCCGCTCTTTGTCCGCTGTGGAGGAGGAGGAGGAGGAGGAAGAGGATGAGGAGGAGGAAGACGAGGAGCTGAGGGTCCGACCCGAATGCTTGTAGGCTGCAACAAGCTCCTGCAGCCGCTCCGGCGTGGGCTCCCACTTGGCAAAGCCGGCACTGTTCTGCAGGAAGAGGACGGCGGTGTTGTGCACAGCCTTGTAGTACATCTCCTCCCTGCAAGGGAAGAGCACAGGCATCAGCACCTCCCCTGGCCCCGGCCCAAAGACACAGACACCTGCTCCTCCTCTTCCTCCTTCCAAGTATTTGTCCCGTCCTTTCTCTCATTATTCTGAGAAGCAAGGCACAGTGCAGCCTCGGGCAGTTCTGAGTACAGTAGAAGCTCCTGAGCTTCCAGAGGGAAGAAACACTGATGCTGCAGAGCCCCATCACTCCCTACCACTACACACATGTGCTGGAACCTTGCTGTCCCTGCAAAGGGGACTCAGCACAGTGAGGCATCAGTCCTAAACAGGTAAGAACTTCAGTGTTCAGGCACCTGTTGCTTTAACAAATTGCTGCTCAAACTTGTTGCCTCAGCAACACAGCAGAGGCCAGCCTGCCCCACTGGGGACCAAGCCCCCACTGCCCCTTGCCTCTGCTCCCCCAGTGACATCCAGCTGCTGCAGCACAGGCAGCTACTGGGCCTGAGGACAGGCAGAGGCACGGATCAGTGCCACAGGTGTGACCTGTTCCAGCTGGACTCGTGCCCAAGGCATACACCTCTCACAAGCTAAAGTTAGCAATCATTAAACAGACGTTGAATTCACCATGCTGTCTGCCCATCCTAAACACTCAGGGTGATGATGCGCTGCGCTTGTCCTTGCCTGCTCCCTGCTTCCCACTGATTTCAGCTTTGGAGAGGATATTTCTGTCACACAGCTTCAGAGCCGTGTTCCCAGAAGGATCTGAGAACAAAGCCTACTTTTTGCAGACGTGCTGGGACCCACTGCGGTACTCGTGATCGAAGGCCGGCAGGATGAGCTGGTGTCGCTTGAACTTGCTCTGCTCCATGCGCGTCAGGGCTGGTGTGGGGGGGTCCCGCCACTCAGGGATGAAGACAATGAAGGAGAGCGGCTCGCTGGAGCTCTCCAGCAGTTTCTAGTGCAAGAAGAAAAGGAACAATCTCAGCACTGACTGAGCAATGACATGTTTAATGAGTCCTACAGAAAGGAAATGCTTCTGCTTCAAGAGCAGTGCCCAGCTGTCACTGTCCTCTGCCCCTGCCCTCAGGGCACAGGAGTGCTGGAGAGCAGAGCATAGATGGCACAGCTCCATCCCAAACAACCCCATTGGTGAGCAGACATACCTCAAAGTGAGAAACCATGGCATCCATCAGCTCCTCACAGAACGGAGGATTTGCCTCAAAAGAGCCACTTATAGGGAAGAAATCCAGGCACGGGCTGCAGAAAGAGGCAAAGATCCCCATCAGCTCATCCTGAGTCATCTCACGGGCATCCACCCACACCCACATAGAGCAAGGGAACGTAACACTCACCCCCTGGATCCAAAATACCCGTCTGTGTCCAAGAAGGCTGAACAGTACTGTTTAAAATAGCAATTCAGGGGCGAGGCAAAGCATTCAAAACTCACTCCAAAGAGCTTGTGGAGGGCTTCAAAGATGTGCACAGGAAGTGCCCCTTGCAGACCAGTCCCTTCGTACAGCCCCACACCGAACATCATCTGAGGAGAGCAAACGCTGGTGAGTCGTGCCTGCACTCACTGTTCCTGCTGCTCCTTTCACTGACCACGGACCAAGAGCCACATGTCCATGCACCCACTCCTCTAGGTATGCAGGGCCCCCTCATCCTTTCTCAAATTTGTGTAGGTCCCTGCATGTACCCAAGAATGCTCTTCAGAGATTTTATCCAACTCTGACCCACAAAACCACCAGTTTTCTCTTGTAGCCAAGTGAGCCTTCAGCTGTCCTTCAGAGTCAAGAGCTACTGAAGGTTTCCTTCACAAAAATCTTTATCCACACCAAGGTCTCGTGTCAAGACCACAACTGCTCCCCAGCCCACAGTCCTACCTAAGCATGAGCAGACTACAGACCCAGTTTAAACCCTATGTTGCTCCAGGCTCCCAAAACTGTGACCCTTTCCCAGAGCAAAGACAAGTTCCCAGTACTGCCAAGGCTTTCTGATGTGCAGCTGTGGTGAGACCGTACCTGGTATCGACGGAGAAGGCACCAAACCCTGGGCAGGAACTTTTCAAAGCCCGAGTCATCGATGCAGCTGTATCGATAGAGAAGCCACTGGAAGAGAAAGCCCAGCCACTGAAGACACCAGAAAGAGCCAAGCTATGGTGATACACGCACATTGTGACAGGGAAAGGGAGGCTGAGGAGCAGGTGGGCTCTGCAGAGAGTTGTCAGCACATCTGCTGTCACTGCATGAGCCACCAGCTTGTCACTAACAAGAAATGAATGAACCACCACAGCAGCCCGTGTCTCTCAGCAAGGGCTGCCTTGGTTTGAGTACAATGTTCTGGCAGCACAACACTTATTCAGAGCACACACCCAACACCTGGGAAATACGCCCAGCAGAGCCTGACCCCAGCTAAGGTGAGAGTAGCTGTCCTCATGCCCATGGCAGTGTCTGACAGCCCTGCAGGGTTAGTTGGCCATTCCTCTGCCCAGCCCTGCCCTTGGAGCACACGGAGATGACCCTGTCCCGAGAAGCAGCAGCCTCAGCACCCAGCCCTTACCAGCTTGCTGAAGTAGTTGCGGCTCACTTTGACCATCTCCCCCTTGTACCGCACACACGCCACGTTGTTCTCCATGTGCATCTCCACGCTGGGGAGTGGCGGGGAGGGGATGGCCAGTCTCACGGGGTAGCAGTACACCAGCCTGTCCTGGACCTCAGGAGCTTCTATCTCAGCTATGGAGAATGAACACAAAGGCAGCCTGTGAGAGGCCAAGGGTATCTGGGACCAATCTTCAGTCCACTTCAAAAGACACAGTGACCCAAATAGGGCTTAAGAGCAGGGTGGTCCTCCCAAAAAACCACCATGGTGGTCTTTACAGATTTTGTAGGCAGCTACCTTAGGTTCAAAGCTGATTCCACAAATTAATTCCATCTTCCGCTGCCAGAGCACAGAGAGGACCCACTTGAAAGCATTTCTCCACCTCTAACCCAGCAGACAGCACACAGCCACCCCATCATCCTGAGGCATGTTCCAAACACACAAAACACTCTTTTTGGTGCTACTGTTTCTCATTTCAGTTTGCCCCAAACTCATCCAAAGCACAATAAAAATTCACAGGCTGCCAAATGCAGGAAGCAAAAGAATCTCCCTGCACCTTGTGGTCATCCACTGCCTTGGCTTTAGGGAGAGCTCACAGATCACCTGGAAGGAACCTCTGACTTAGTGGGATTGGAAGACAAGCATCAAAAACAATGGCGAAAGGGACCTGAAGGGAGACTGAGGAGACCCAGGACCCAAAAGGGAAAAGGACTACAGACAGTGGTAATGAAAGGAGCACACCCTGTGAAGGAAGGAAAAGCTGACTAGAGACAGATGGACAGACATGAATGGAAGGAAGAACAGAGAAAAGATCAAGGAACATGAACTCTGCCAAGAAAGCATGCACAGTGACAAGCTGGGAGGCAGAGAGCTTCAGAAAGGTGCTCAGAACACAAGAAATGTGGCAAATGAGAATAAAGGGCGAACATTCAGCATTACTAACGGGATGTCAGCTGTCCCTAGAAATTCATGAAGCAGCAAAAAAGCATGATCCAGTGAAATGAACGAATTCCCTGCTCAGTGTGATTTACTCCTCTTAGGAGTAGCTCCTAACAAGCTACTTCATCCTGGCAAATCACATATTTATCGTATCTGATGTTACAGCTGGTCACAGCACCTGATGGAAGACTGTCACTGCATAGACACTGTGACTGGCAGCTGAGGCCTATGCTGAAGCGGCTGTTTCTTACTTTGAAACACAGACTTTCTGACTTTTGGAGACAGAGCTGCCCTCCCAACAGGTAACACTCTCTGAGTGGGGACAGGCCAGAGCATGGGGCCTTTGACTGCAGTGCTGTAGGTCTACAGCTCTTCAAAGCTGGCTGCATACCAGAGATATTGTTCTCTTTGAGTATGGCAAGATGCTTCTCCCGGATGCGCTTGACGTATTCCAGCGATATGTAGTAAATTTTACTGCAGATGCCTTCGACAGAGTCCTTGGCTGCAGCAGACACGTGGGGCCCGCACTGTTTGCGTAAGTGCTCCAGGCGGTCCTGTGGAAACACAGAACCAGAGTCTCTCACACGACCACCACTGGCTCTCCAGGGGTCCTCAGTGACTCCAGGCTGCTCTCCCATGGCACACAGCTAGGGGAAGCAAAGGCAGCAGAAGGACCTGTATCTGTCCCCATGTGTCCCCTCCCCAGCTCCCTGTGCCCAGCACACATCAGTGGGACACTGACCATGTAGTCCTCCTTGGAGGCAGAATGGTCCCGTCGCAGCCAGCTGAAGGTGTCCTCCACATTCCACTTCACCACCTTCCTGCTGTCTGGGGAAGCACTCCTGCAAAAACAGAGAGGCAAAATTTAACTCATGGCTGCACAGCAAGATATTCCATCCCGCTCCAAAGTTTTCTGTCAGAGGGGAATGTGGACACTGACACTTCCTCAAAGCCCATCCCTGTCACTCCCCACCCCGTTCTTTGGAAAAGCTTTCCAGATGTTTGCATGACTGCAGAAAACCATGCTCTCTCCAAAACCTGGTCACTCCCCACTCCATTCTTTGGAAAAGCTTTCCAGATGTTTGCATGACTGCAGAAAACCATGCTCTCTCCAAAACCTGGTGCAGCTGGCTGCTGTCCTCTCTGCAACAGGAGAGGCCCACAAAGCCTTTATTTGTCATGGAAGTGGTCCATTTTGATACTGTCTTTAATTTTCAACTACTGCTAGGGGCTTGTGACTCTGAGAAAACGACCTTGTTTACAAGCTTTTCCTTTCCCCCACAAGGTTTTCCCCCACAATCTTCCTCAGTTCTGTCTCCTGTGGCAGAACTGGTCAGAAAAACCCTACTTGGTATACAAAATGCCACTCTAAGCTTGTTGCTCTGCAACAGCAGTGAGTGCCCAAGCACTCCTGATTTTATCTCAGGGATAACAAAAGACATTCCACACCCAGTACTTCATTGTTTCCACACACATTCAGCTCCCCAGTACTACATGTTACAGTAACATCACTACCAAAAGATGGCTCCAGCACTACTGTTTTTCTTCTGTATGTTCCTAACCTTGCTTTTCCTCAGTAACATTATGGCCAGTGCTGGATAAGGCAGGATGAGAAGCCTCTATAGTGCTTTTGTCTTTTCTGAACGTGACAGCACTGCAAGAAGAGCTCCCACCTGGATTCAATCAGTCGCTTTGCAGCCTCAGCATACTTGAAGAGCAGCCTCTTGGCTTCCTCCCGGAACTTAATTCTGGATAACCTGAGGTAAGTTAAATTCATATGCATGAGTCTCATAAAGGCATGGAAACCAGGTTCAGTTCCCCAGCTTTCCTTCACCAGCATCCAACCACTTCATTAGCCAAAGGGAAGCATGGCAGAAGAACAGTGGCAGGTAAATCACCAGACCAGACCAACCCAGAACCATCCCAGCAAGGTGCTCTGTCTATGAACAGTACCTGATGGGAATGTCATTCATGATCTCTCTGAACATGGAAGGAGACACTACTGGCTCGCAGTCACTCGGTAAAAGAGGATCTGTCCCTTTATCAACCACCTTCCTCTCCAACATCCAGCGATTAAATGACTCCCTTGGGGGGTCAATCCCTGGAGAACAGAAGAAGAGTCTAATCAACACAATACAGAAATGCCCAGTAGCTCTCATAAGGATCATCACACAAAGTTCTGACTAATTAATTAACCAAAAATGTCACAGAGTATAACCATTACAAAAGAACACAGAGACTACACAGGCATAAACCAGAAGGCAGATCACCACAGCACTGCGGAACTGAGAAGGAAATCAAGGGAGCCCAACAGAAACTCACCTTCTCGCTGCTGGCAGAGCTCACGGTAATGCTGCCGCAGCTTGAGAATGAGCTGGGACCGGAGCAGCTCCACCTCAGGGTGTGGAGAAAGCACTTCTGATGGTGCCCTCTGCTTAATCACGGCATTTGTCTGAATATCCAGGTCCCAGTATACTCTGTGGCAGAAGCAAATGTCATCAGGATAACCAGATCATTGGCTAATTATCAAATATTCCTTCTCAAGATGCTTCCTTGGAGTGTTTCACCAGCCAGGAAACCAAATTATCAAGACTCCTGGCAATGATTTATCCCTCAGGTTCCTCAAAGATGCCTGGAAGCCTGTGTGTTTCTAACACTCCACTGAGAAAGGAAGAGAAGATAAATGGAGACAACTCACTCAGTTGGTCGTAGAAGAGCTGCCTGCTGTTTGTCTTCAGGTGACACACACCACGCCTTCAAAACAGAGGTTCCTGGAATACTGGGAGAGCTGGGGACTGGCTGAGCAGCTGGGTTCCCTGGGACATCCACCTGTGTGTGTGTGAAAGATTTATTACTGCACTAGAGAGACAGGTGAAAGAGAAGCAGCCCAGTGAACCAAACACCACACCAGAACACCATGCGGGACACACCCATGAGCTCTCCAGCCCCCCTCAGGTTCAGGCTGCACACATTTGTTTCAGAGCACCATACCCACCTTGGGCTTCTTCACACTGTTGCCACTTGGGGGAACCTCCTCGGAGAACCTCCTCTTCCTCTGCTTGCTCTCCACAGAAGCATCTGCCACCCCACCTTCCAGTGGCATTGGAGCCGCGTTCAGTCCCAGAGGGTCTGACTGTGAGAGTCCAATAACAACAGCACAAGTCAAGCTCACCCGCTGCCACTGCAGTGTCCCAAAAGAAGGTGGAAAGCTCTTAATTTCCCATTGCACTGCTCCCAGCTCCCACGTGGATGGAAATAAGGACACCACGAGTCACACCTGCACAAAGCTGAAAGATTCTTTTCTAGATGTCTATATGCTTTTTTTTAAGGACTTTAATGAGAAAAACTCATCACAAATTCCCCATGCTGACTGTTCTTTCAGCGGTGCATGACTTCTGGAACAGCATCACCTGACAGGCACCTGACAGAGGAACAGTTCCCCAGAATGACACCAGACAATGGACTGAGCAAGGAGTTCTGAAGGCACAGAAGACCCTCCCACACCTGTAATCTGAGGTCCGCAGACCATGAACATGCTAGTCCTCGCACAGCCCCCCAAGGTGAGCATGCACTTACGATGATATCGTGCTGTCCCAGCACAGGCATTTCCCACAGAGACTGGTTTGTGAAGCGGTTGAAGTAGTACGGGCGGTTCTCCCGCTTGCTCCAGCACTTCTCCCAGCCAGCCTGCACCAGCTCATCTGAGAGGACAGTGAGAATCAGGAGAGGAGCATCCTGCACGACAGCCCTGTCCTGCAGGGGCCCAGCACTGTCACAGCACACTCTGAAACACACATTGTTCCCAGCTTCCCTTGGCAGCCTCATCCCCCTCCCCACTCCCAGGGCCCTGCAGAATTCCCAAAGGCAGAGTCGGTACCTGGCAGGTCCTGTACCAGGCGCATGGGTTTGGGGGAGCTGGGCTGGTTCTGGTTGGAGGTGCCAGGTGAGTGACTCATGAGAGATGCTTCCTCCGCAGGGCTTCTGTGATTCTCATTGGCCATTTCTCAGCAACCACACTAGAAAAAACAAGAGTAATATCCAGTGTTACAGCAGGAAAGGTCCCAAATCTGCTTGGCACACTCAGGTATAGCAGTACAAGTTCATTCTGGTAACAAAATAGGGATTGAACCAGTACACACAAACACCACCTCAGTCCTGAAAAACACCTGTTATACTGGACATGACTAGCTATGAGGAATGCTTAGTGATAAATGGGGTTAATCAGGGTGTTCTTCAGGCTAGAGCTCTCCCAAGAGTGGTGCATCAAATTGTAAAAAATAACATACACTCCTCTGTGATTTTATGCCACCTTCTTCCACACCAATACCACTGGCCAGGTCTGATGTGTTATCCTCAGAGAATTTATATCAACTCACACACACAACTGCACATCATTTCAACAAAATGCTTTAATTTAAAAAAAATCTGCTATATAAAATAACCCTGGAGGTTCACTAACAACTTCTGTGGTTCAGAAAACCACAGGCTGTGAGTCAGGACCTCCCGAATTATTACCCTCTGCATGTCCCAAGCCGACACGTCCTAGTCCTAGTCCCAGTCCCACAAGCAGGGCCTCAGCCAGCTGTTTTGGCCCTTGCTGCTTTTTCATCTGCATAACAACAGTTATGCAAAAGAAGGTCTGTTGGAACAATAAAGCTCCTCTTAATCATAATTTAATGTTGCCAGCTGGAGAGAAACAGCCAGGCTTTTCCTCTCTTAGTCACCACTCTTCCCCTGGGGAAGTTTCTGAAACAGCACCGCAGATTGCTCTTCTCTGGCAGCCTGAAACACACTGGCAATGAACTGGGGGGAAAACAAGGCATTTTACATAATTCCCAGCTACCTCAGACACTTAACTCTATTCAGGCTTTGGAGACACCCGACAGCACACACCAGCACAGTCACAGCAGCAGCAGCACAATGCTGTGCAGTGTGCTCCTCACCTGAGCAGCACAGTACCTGGCAGCAGGAGCCATGTACAGGAGCTCTTCAATAAAAACCTCAGAATTTTTGTGGGCTAAGTCACTTGGATTTAGTTGCCTTCACTGCCCTTCCTGTGCACAAAGGCCAGTGGCTACTTGAGCAGAAGAGAATGACAGGAGCAAACAGTGGTCAAAAGCAAGTGAGCAGTAGCTCAGCTGTCCACAGCATTGGCTGAGATCAGCACTGAGGAACTAGACCCCTTCAACCCCTTAGATGTTTCCATTCTTCCAGGCAGGGTACACAAGGGAAGGTGTGGGACACTGTGGATACCTGGAGTCTAGGTCTCTGCTCCAGTGCAAGCAGGTAATGCCCCGTGCCTGTTGCAGAGCACAGGACACAACTGGGGACCTTTAATGGCCTCAGCAGGTGAGCACTGTGCAATCTCATACTCCTGAACTCCAACTCCACCATGTCCTTAAAGTCACTTCACAAAGGTGCCAAGGTGAGCTGGGCCAGCGGCAGCAGCTCAGGCTCATGTCAGCCCATGGGTACAAGGAACCCAGAGACCAAGGGGCTGCGAGGCAGGAGTACGGGAACCTCTAAAGGATGTTTAGTCCCTCCTCCTCACACTAAAGCTATACTTGCACATGCAGCTGCTGCTGTGTCCTGCACGTTACACAGAGCACACGCTGGAGTGAACTCGTGTATACTGGGGGGACCAGAGCTCCCAAGGTGATGTATGTCAGGATTCACAGACACTGCTAGGCAGGCAGCCCTACCCAGCTTGGATGGCACATGCCAGCTCCAGTGACCTGCCAGTGTTTTTCATCATCCATTGCTCAAAAGAGCTGTCAAATAGGGTCACTGCCTCTGCCTCCTCCCATTTATGGATAAACTGGAATGGTGGAAGTAGCCAAGAAGTTTTATCACTTGATCAGTGTTAATAAGTATTAAATCCAAGTACCCTTAAGGTCTGGGAAAAGGAAACAGCCAAACTAACAGGAAGGAATTCTGGCAGAAGCCACTCTACTTTTATGTAACTACACTGGGACTTAGACAGTGACAGGGATCCAGAGGATGTATTTTATGGTGATTACGGTAAGTTTTTATACACCATGGCAATGCATACAGTGCTTCACAAACACGGTACAACGCTGTCCCTGCCCAGAGAGCTTACAACCTAGAGCAGCAGCACAACCAGAGACCACAGCGAGGGGGAAGGAGACACAGAGTAAAGAAGTACAGCAAACAGGACCGGTATTTGTTTCCATTTCACCGAGGTAGGATTTTATACAAGACAACAGCAAATGCAGACAAAGGAGATCAGCAACAGCCCCCCGGGACAACCACGCGGTTCTCCCCCATCCCAGAACCACGGCTGCTCCAGGATGCTGTGAGCCAGGACACCGCCTCCACCATCGGTACCCATCCCCTTCCCGAGCGCCGGCCAGCGGGCCCGGGGCTGAGCAGTGCAACGCTCTCGGGGCAGCACGGGCACTAGGGCACCATGTCTGCACGGGGAAGCGGCCGGAAACCTCCTGGGGCTGCCCTGCCGGCGGCGAAGACGGCACGGAGCTCCTCGGCGCGGCGGGCCGGGACCAGCGGGCGGCCACGAGCGCCCAGCGAGTGCGGAGCGGAGGCGGCGGCGGCGACAACTCTGCAGTCTGGCCGGGAGTGGTCCGGGGGCGCGGCCTAAGCGGGGCGGCGGCCGGCCGGGCGGGTACTTACGGTGGCGGGCTGCCTGGCGGGACGCGTAGCCGTCGCTCCGTGCTCGCCGCTGGCGCGCCGGGGCCACATCCTCATAGCGGGGCGTCCCGCGCCT
>WEKY01019230.1:387848-398717 GCA_013390045.1 Picathartes gymnocephalus | reverse complement strand
CCGCCCCCGCCGCCTCCACCTACACAGAGGGCCGCGGCCACGCAGTTGCGCCGCTTACCTGGGCGTGAGGCCAGGGGCTGCAGGCACCGGGCACCGCTGCGTCCGCCACCGCCGCCACCCCACCACCGCCTCGCCCGCCCCGCCGCCGCCGCCATCTTGCGCCGGGGCCGCGGGTGTGGAGCACATGCGCGAAGCAGAGCCCGCGCTCGGGGAATTAGGTGGCGCATGCGCAAAGGCTGCGCGGTCGCCCCGCCCAGTCGGCGCCATCTTTGTGGCAGGCACCGCCCCGCGGTGGGTGCGGAGTGGCCTCGCCCTCTCACCGCCGCGGGCGGTTCCCGGCGCTGAGAGGGTGCGGTCGCAGCGGTCGCCAGCAAAGGGCCTTTGAAGAGCGGCGGCGCCAGGGTGGGGCGGCGGCTGGGCTGGGGGGGCTGCATTGATGCGCGGGTGCTGGGCTTCCGCCGCCCGCCGGGCACAGCGGTCGCTCCTGCTGCGCTTCAGCCCGGGCCGGCTCTGGCAGCCGCTGCCTGTCCCGGCGGTCCCTTGGGCGCAGCGCTGACACGTTCCTCCCCACACTATTGGCGTGACGACTCCCTGGCCCGCGGGTCCCGGTGCCAGGCGGCGGGCGCTGGCAGCGAGGGACGTGGTGCAGCGCAGGGCATAGCCCGGTGGTCGCTGGGGTCGCTCCCTTGCCCCGTGGCTGCTGCTGCACAGCCTATGCTGGAGGATAGATGAGACGGGACGTGGAAGGAGGACATGGCTGTTGCTGGGGGGTCCCTGGGGGCCGCAGGACCCCCTCGCAGCTGGCGGAGCTTCTGGCGCATCCACCTAGCAGAGCACCCGTCCTGCCTCGGCCCCACGTCTCTGGGCAGCCGATGGTCTGTGCTGGCCCATGGCTCCCGGTGAAGGCGGGATGGGGAAGTCACGGGGCCTCTCCTGCCCTGTTCCTCTGGGATATCCCCGCTGCCCAGCTTTCCAACGGGTTTCCCATCTCCCGGAGTCCTGCCCTCTGCTCCGGGAACACCGGGGTCAGTTTAATGAGTTAACGCTGGCGCAGCAGTTCTGGAGGGGTAAGTGCTGTGTAAGCACTGAGGCTCCCGTTTTGGGCTTCCAGCAGCCCAGTTCCGCTGCCCAGAGCACCGATAACCACCCGGGGCACAAAGGGCCGGCTCAGACTGACCCCTGAGGGCAGAAGGGACAATGAAACACCAGCGTTGGTCCAAGACAGCTCAAGTGGCCGAGGGGGTGGTGAGGGCAGGGGCAGACCCTCGGCATGGCTCGACCAGGCAGGGTTTTCGGGAGGGAGCTGCGGGCCAAGGAGTTGCCCATCTTCCCCGTGACGGGAGCAGGACGGCGGCATGGGGGCTGATGGGGACGCCCATCTCGGTGCCAGCCAAGTTGCCGCTAACACACGGGGCAAGGCCATCCAGAGGCACGTCCTGCGGAGCCAATGCTCCCTGACTTGGGGTTGGGGCAGAGGCTGTGGGGGCAGTTCTGAGGGTCCATAGCCTCGGCAGCTTCTCTGCTCAGGTTCATGCTACAGATGGGCACGAACCAGCCTCCAGCAGTACCCTTGGCCGCAGAGTCTGCACTGAAGCTGGGATAGCTCAGCACTGGCAGAAGCTTCATAACAAAGATAGGGCGTCCCCAACGCCACAAGTCCCCCTGGACGCCGCTTGCACATGTGTCCCCCCTCCTGCACGGGAGGTGCCGGAGAGATCCACGGCCGTGGCTGCGTGTGCAGGACGCGGCGGAGCGGTGTTTTCGGGGGGAGGAAGGCTTCGTGTCCAGCCTGGAGCTGGGGTGGCGAAGCAAGCCGCTGTCTGTGCCGGTGCTGGCAGCCAGCCGGGCTCGGCGGGATACAGACCTGCATCCTCCCCGTCTGTCCGTCCCGCTGTCTCCTCCCAGCTGTGAGCCCGCAAGGAGTGGCAGCTGGGGGCTATATAAAGGCAGGGAAACATCAGCCAGCTCAAAAGAAAGTCTTGGAGCTGGTGGTGTTCTCCCTCCCTCCTGCTTTCACGTGATTCATCTTCCCCACGCCGGGAGCCGTGGACAAACCTCGCTGTAAGTACCCGAACTGAGCCGGCGTTGTGTGGGCGAACCCCACCAGCCTCTGGGCAGGACGGTGGCTTCGGGCCCCGAGGATCCTCCATACTCTCCCTTCATAGAAGTGGAGGAAAACGCTGTGGGGGAGCCCCGTCCCATCATACAGCCCCGGGAAGGGGGGCCCCCATCCTCTCCCTTCAGAGAACTGGGGAAGCTGTAGAGCCCCGTTCCATGCCTCAGCCTCGCACGGAGCTCTGCCTGTTGCTGCGGGATGGACAGGCTCCAGCTCCCGTCTCAAACAAGCCTGGGGGCAGGCGGCACGTCTCGGGGAGGCTGTGAGGGTTGTGGGAGGGACCCACGGGCGAGGGCTTGCTCCTCTGCGACGTGCTGGTGCTCCCCGCTGCAGCAGCATGCACACGGCTGGCGCCTGTCCCTGCGGTTTGGGGAGCGGGGTGTGTCCGGGGCGGGGGGAGTGCTGGAGTGGGTGTTCCCAGATGTGGGACCCTCGGGCTCCACAATGCTGGGGCTTGTGCACAGTGCGCTGGGGTGGCGGCCGTGCCCCTTATGGGCTGCCAATCCGGAGGTTTTGGGCAAAGGTGACCTGGGCAGCACTGGGGGGTTTCAGGGGGAACTGTGGGGCCGTGGGGTGTTCCTTGGAGCTATCCCCTGCCCCGAGCAAGTTGGACAGCAGCTGCTTCCCTTCCAGGGTAGCCGGGAGTGCCCCGTGTGTACCCCGGCCCTGTCCGTGCTGACACCCGTGCACGTCCCCGAGCCAGTCCTTGCTGACCCTGCTCTCTGCCTCCAGGTGCGAGATGGCTGCCGGCAGCTGCCTCCTTCTCCTCCTTCTGCCCTCGCTGGTCACAGCCTCGCACAGCCCTCCTGGCTGTAAGATTCGGATTACTTCCAAGGGGCTGGACCTGGGTAAGGAGCTGGCCAGGACCTCACGGTCTGAGAAAGAGGGAGGTTGGGCACCCTCCTGGGGTCTGTGCTTGTGTAGGGCTTTGCTTGCACTACTCCACCATGGGGTGGCCGGGGAGGAGTGAGGGCTGTCGGGGCAATGCTGCCGGGAGGGCACGTCCCAGCCCAGCCTCCTTTTTCCCTGCAGTGAAGCAGGAGGGGCTGCGCTTTGTGGAGCAGGAGCTGCAGAACATCACGGTGTCAGACCTGCATGGGAATGAGGGGCAGTTCCAGTACAACATCAGCCAGTGAGTGCTGCCTGCTGCCCACAGCTTCCCATGTCCATCTGTCCATCTAACCACCTCTGTCCCCTCCCTGCAGGGTCAAGGTGACAGACCTGCAGCTGGCCTTTTCGGACCTGAACTTCCAGCCCCAGCAGCACCTTGTCTTCAACATTAGCAATGCTTCCATTAGCCTACGCTTCCGCAGACAGCTGCTCTACTGGTTCTTGTGAGCTGCCTCCCCTTTCTGCTGCTCTGGGTGCTAGCCCACCCCACAGCTGTGCTTGATGGGTGCCACAGGTGCCTTGCTGTCCTGCAGCTGGCAGGAATTGTGTGCTCCTCTCATCTGCTTTCCTGGCTTCCAGCTACGACATTGGGTCCATCAATGCCTCTGCGGATGGTGTCCACATCTACACAGTGCTGCAGTTGGCCAAGGATGAGGCTGGGCGCCTCAAGATCTCCAATATGACCTGCAACGCCTCCATAGCCAGAATGCACGCTGGCTTCTCTGGCACACTCAGGTACACCTGACCCCTCTGCCTGTGCCTGGCTCCCTACCCCCTTCCCACACCCTCAGTGCTTCCTCAGCCCAGCTGTGTGGTGGAATGAGCACAGAGCCACAGGGAGAACAGGCAGTGCAGAGCCACTCTTGTTTCCACCAGGAAGGTCTACGAGTTCCTGAGCACCTTCATCATCACAGGAATGCGCTTCCTCCTCAGCCAGCAGGTACAGCTCAGCGCAGAGGAGAGGGGCTGTGGGATGTCAGGGCTTTGTGTGTGGGAGAGGGCAGACTTGTATCCTGTCCATCTGCTGGGCCTTGTCCTGCCTCTGCAGTTCCTCATCCAGTCCTGGGAGTGATTCCCCTCAGCCTGGGTCCTTGCCTTGCAGATCTGCCCATCCCTGGAGCATGCCAGCCTGGTGCTGCTGAACTCTTTGCTGGACACAGTGCCTGGTGTGTGTTGTCCTGGAAAAGGGACTGGATCCCATTCACTGTGCAGCAGACAGGGCTGGGCATCAGGCTGCCAGGCAGCTCCAGACTTAGTCACACCAGCCCATCTTCCTGGCAGTGAGGAACTACGTGGATGAGCACATCGGGATTGACTACTCCCTCCTACGGGATCCATCCATCTCCACCGACACCCTTGACCTTGACTTCAAGGTGAACACTGGGTCCTGCCTTGCTGGCCCTTCCCCATCCCTGTGGGAAAGGCTGTGCCAGCAGGCACGCTGGGCTCCATGGAGCAGGTGAGGTGGGAACCTGCCCTGCTCTTGGTCCAGGGCATGTTCTTCCCCCGGGTGAGAGAGGACCAGGAGCTGGAGAACCACGCGGTGGAGCCGGTGATCAAGGAGACTGAACGCATGGTTTATGTTGCCTTCTCTGAGTACTTCTTTGACTCAGCCATGCACTCGTACTTCCAGGCAGGAGTGCTGACCATTGAGCTTCAGGGGGAGAAGGTAAGGAGCACCAGATGCTAAGACTGTGTGTAGGCAGGAGGGAGGGGTGGGCTGTGTCACAGAACAAAGGAGGTGCCATCCAGGGAGCAGCTTTGCTGGGGTGGTGCCATAGCCCAGCAGCGGCTCGCTCCCCCTTCAGTGGTTTGTGCTCTCCACAGGTGCCCAAGGACCTGGAGGTTTTGCTGAGAGCCACATTCTTTGGGACCATCTTCATGCTGGTGAGGAGCCCCCAGACAGGGTGGAAGCCATGGCAGAGCCCCAGGGCAGAGCATGGCCCTGCCCTGCTCCCTGCCTCCAGCTCACCTGCCTTTCCCAGAGCCCTTCTGTGGATGCTCCGCTGCGGCTCGTGCTGCAGGTCTCTGCTCCCCCCCGCTGCATCATCAAACCCTCGGGGACCTCAGTCTCTGTCTCTGCCTTCCTGAACATCTCACTGGTGCCCCCGGACCGCCCACCTGTCCAGCTCTCCAGCATGGCCATGGTGAGGGGGAGGCTGGGGCTCCTTGTGTAGTCACTCCAGTGCATACCCAAGCAGTGTTCCCCATCCTGTGTTGTAAGGCACTGGTGTCACTGAGCAGAGGGACACTGAGCCTGTGGGATGAGAGGAGCAGCTGGCCTGGTTGTCCTCTGCCTGTTGTGAGCCAACCCTCTCCCTCCCCAGGAAACCAAGCTGAGTGCCAAGGTGTTTCTGCAAGGGAAGGCGCTGCGCGTGCAGCTGGACCTACGACGGTACGGCTGGGGTCCCATGGGGGTATGGGCAGAGTCCCCTCCACGCTCTACTCACAACTGCTTCCTTTTGTCCAGGTTTCGCATCTATTCCAAGCAGTCAGCGCTGGAGTCACTGGCGGTGAGAGCATGGTGATGGCCTGGGAGCCCTTATAGCCAGCATGGAGTGGGCTGGGGAGAGGCTGGCCATTCAGGATCCTCACTTCCAGTCCTCCCTGCCCTGGCTGGCAGCTCTGCCACTGCACTGACCCCAGCTCTTCTCCTGCAGCTGTTCTCACTGCAGGCCCCACTGAAGACCCTGCTGCAGCTGACCATCATGCCCATCATTAACGGTAGGCACCACTGCTCCCACACAACTGGGAGTGTAGGCAGGGGCACAGCAGGGCTCTGCCTCATCCCAGTTCTCCCTCTCTGCAGAGAGGACAAAGAAGGGGGTGCAGATCCCACTGCCTGAAGGCATGGATTTCACCAGGGAGGTGGTCACCAATCACGCGGTATGTGGTTGGATGGAACAGCCTGTGCCTCCATGTCCTGCTGGGAAGGGCATTGTCACCTCCAGCCTTGCACTGACTCTCTTCCCTCTGCAGGGATTCCTCACAGTGGGAGCTGATCTTCACTTCTCCAAAGGGCTGCGGGAGGTGATTGAGAAATACCGCCCAGTGCCCACCACTGCTGCCTACTCCAGCTCCCGGCCTGCAGAGCCCAGTCTGCACCCCAGCTCGCTCTAGCTCTCCTCCTCGGACCAAGGGCAGATCCCGGGCTGGACCCATAGACTGTAGGTAGGAAGCAGCTTCCCTGGTACTACCAGCACATTGTCAGGGCATCCAGGCCCTGGTGGGGTGCAGCAAGGTGGAGAGGGTGCTCTGGGAACCCCTGCTACACCCCTGCTCGTTACACTAATAAACCACCTGACTCTAACCACATGTTCCTTGGAGGACATGTCCATGCTGGGGTACATGGTGGGGAGATGGAAAGGAGGCAGCTGATGCTGCTGCCCAGCTCAGGTCCTTGGGAGCAGACGCTGATTAACACAGTGCCAGAGGGCTTAGAGTGACTGTGCTGCTGCTGCTTAGGTGAGTCACTTGTTTCCAGGATGCAGGGACCCCTGCAGAGAGGGCACAGCTCTCAGAGCCCAGGGCTCCCTGGCACAGGGCATTGGCACTCACTGATGCTCCTCAGAGAGCAAGTGAAGCAGGGCCTGGCACAGAGGTGTGAGGAGGAGCAGAACCACCTTGGTCAGAGTTTATTGCAAGTTCCTGAAGCACTGGTTGTCTTGGCAGTGGGATTGTTACAGTAGTGGTGGTAAGTCTCCTTCAGTGCGAGCAGAGGTGGTGGGAGCAAGATAGAGGTGAGCAGGACCCAGCCACCCCCCAGTGCTGCTCCTCATAGCCTGCCTAGGCCATGTGTGTGTGGGGTCAAGGGGAAGTGCTGGGGATTGCTCCCTGCCTAGGAGGGAAGCAGCTGCCACTGCAGACAGGGAGGAGGCAAGACAGGAAGCCACAAGGGAGGAGGTGGCTGCAGCATGTGCACAATGTCTCTCCCACAGGGACAGAGGCCCCAGGACTTGGTCCCCCAGCCCATGCCCCCCACCCATGGCAGGCAGCTCCATCCAGCCAGGGGGGAAGGCTGCAGGCTTGACAGGTCTGTGGTGTAGCCAAGCAGCAGCAGCAAGGACGGGCTGTGCAAGGTGCCGGCAGTGAGGGCAAGGTGGGGTGGAGAGAGCAGCTGGAGCGCCGGGTGCTACCTCTGCAGCTCTTAGTAAGGCTGGTTCTTAATGAAGCGGCAGAACATGGTGAAGGCAGCAAGCGGCCGGTCTGTGGGCACCATGTGGCCAGCTCCCTGTAGGAAAGGGACAGTGCTTGTCAGTGTGGCTGGGGTGGTGCCATAGCCCAGCCAGCACCACCCTGCCCTGACTATAGGCTTGATGTCCAGCATACCCACCCACAGCCCCATCCCTGGCCCCCAGAGCCCTCAGCCCTACCTTGACAGTGAGGAAAGCGATGTTGGTGAATTCCTTCACAAAGCCACCGATTTGGTTCTCGCCGTTTTCAGTGTAGAGCCAGGGCCGGCGAGCGACCTGCACCTGCAAGTAGCAGCAGTGCCTTCAACACCTGGGGTTGGCCCTGCCCATGCTCCTGCCACAGCCAGCTACAGTACATAGCCCGGAGCCAGTGACTGGCCTGGGCCCTGCCCATTTACCTTCTGGCACAGGGAATCCACAAACCACTCATCCCCGAGGAAGTTGCAAGCCATGTCAACATCCCCATTGTACACCAGGATCCGGTATTTCTGTGTGGCAGACAGAGAGTGAGCTGTTGGCAGGGCAGCAGCCCTAGCCAGGTAGGAGGCTGGGCTGACAGAGACACTCCCAGGGTCTGTGGGCTCCCCTGCACTCACTGTGGCTCCAAGCAGCTTGAGGTACTGCTCATTCATCTGCATGAACAGGCGCTTGTAGCTGCGGTTCACGTCAAAGCTGTGGAGGAAGCATTGGCATCATGTCTGCTCCTTCTCAGAGCAGTCCCTCCCTGCCCACAGCTTGCTCACCTGCACACCTGCCACTCCGGGGCCTCAGGGGAGATGTGCAGAGCCTTCCGCACCTCGGGGGAGTTCAGATACATGCTAGGGGCTGTGGAGTTGGTGCAGGGCGGGTCCATCCGGATCTTCTTTCGGGCTACTGGCATCCGGAACAGGTTCTGGGAGAGTCAGGAATCACTGTCACAGCAGCACCTGCCCCATGGAGCAGCTGCTTTCTGCTCCTCCTGCCCACAACAGCACAACTGGCTAGACAGAGGTTGCTCACAATCCAGCAGCATGGGCACCTCGGCTCACCTGCCGCCAGGAGAACCTCAGTGGCATCCGGATGAAGGAGTTGCCCAGGTCATGTGTGATGAGATAATCACCCTCGTACCTGTAGCCAGAGTGAGTATGAGGACAAAGTGAATATTCTGGGGAAGAAGGGCTAAGAGCTCTCCTGGGGGGAGTCCTCAGCAGCAGCCAGACATCATCCATCTGTCCCAGAGGTGCTCCCTGCCCAGCCCACTATGTCCCTCTGTGCCAGTGTGACCAAAGGGAGCTGGTGCCTGTAGAACCATGTTCCTTGGGGCCACTCTCACCTCATGCTCCCTGGGACACCTCCATCGCACGGGGCATAGAGGTTATAGATATTGAGGCCAGACTCCTCTACAATCTGAATCATCTCCCCCATCTGCAAGGAACCACAAGAAGGGTTTGGGACTCAGCAGGACCCTTGTGGAACTGTGGGCCCACCCAGAGCCAGGCACGTGCTGCTTGACACACATATAGGAGTTCCGGCTCCCCTTACCTTGAGCGTGCAGTTCAGGTTGGAGTTGTCATGGAAGTTGCACTTCCCCTGGGAGCAGCAGAATGCCTGCAGGTCTTTCCACAGCCTGCAGGCAGAGACCAGGACCACTTGAACCAGGTGGCAATGTTGACATAATAGCTGCCCTGCAGCTCTCTGCCCAAGTGGCCACAAGGCACACAGCTTGGCCCTGTGCCCTCTTTACCCCACAAATGCACCCATAGGAACTGCTTGGGACAAGGGGCTACCTCCACAGCCCAGCTGCTGGCCCAGGGCAGGCTAGGTGCTGCCCTTGTCCCAACACCACCAACACAGAAAGCCCCAGCCTCAGCTGTTCACCCATCCTGCTTGTACAGGGATGGAGCATCTAGCATTCCCTCTGCTCTTACTTACTCAGTCCCCAGCAGCCCATGGTAATAGGCAAAGTAAACCAGGGAGTTGTCATTGATCTCGTAAGATGAGAGGCCGTTTCCCACAGCGATTCCCTGCAAGGCAAGAAGAAAACAACCCTGTTGTGTTCCAGCTCCCTGCGGGGCAGTCACAGCACAGCAGCCGCAGGCAGGAAGCAGATGTGGAACTGTTTACTCTGCAGAGGGAACAGGGAGGGTTGGGGGTGCCTGAGGACGCTCCCCTGGCAGCAGGGACAGACACGTCCACCAGCAGCTGCTGCCAGAACCCCAGGAAGAGATGAAAGGCTGCAGGGCCAGGCATGCCCTACATCCCTGCTGGTCCCCACCCCAACTATGCCAAGCCCTCTGCCCCCTGGCTGGGCAGAGCCAAGCTGCCCACCTTCAGGTTGAGGCTGGGGTCCTGCATCACCCACTCAGCCAGTGTGGGGATGTAGACCCCTCCATAGCTCTCCCCTGTGAGGAAGAGATCGTTCTTGGAGTACTCGGGGAAGAGCCGGAGGAAGTCCTTCAGTGCCAGGTAGTTGTTGTGAGCAACCTGCAGGGAGAAGGTGGCATGGTGAGGTGGTGAGGCTGCACCCCATGCCCAGGAAGGGGTAGGCAGGGGAGCACCCTGCACCCCAGTCACTCGCCTCTGTGTCATTTGTGCCATACTTCTTGTCATCGGAGTATGAGAAGCCGACACCAGCGGGAGACTCCACGTAGAGGATGTTGGCAATCTGCGAGGACAGCAGAGGACCCGGCCATCAGGCAAGACCCTCCTCTGGCTCAGTAGGGCCAAGGGCTACTGGCCCCGCCCATGGCAGCACCCACAGGAGCGTGGCCCGCCCCAGGGCTGTGCTGGGGTGGCCACATTCCTGTGCTGCTCAACAGCAGCCTCGAGAGGAGGGTGTGTTGGGTGGGAGGGGAACAGTGGAAGGGTCGGTTCCATGGAGAGGGCAGGAGGAACTGGCTCAGGGCCACCCCATCTCGCAGCCACAAAGGGAAGCAGCGCCTGTGCCTGTACCTTGTTCCATGCGTACTCATTGTACTTCAGCGTGACCCCATCGGGCTGGATCTGAGGAAGAAGGTGGTGACTGATGGGCAAAGCAGGGCAGGCACAGCAGGATGGCTTGAGCCGCGGGAGAGCACTGACTACTAACCAGGAAGGGGCCATGCTCCTTAAGGAAGCCCTCCATGGAGCTGCAGCCAGGGCCCCCGTTCAGCCACAGCACCAGCGGGCTGCTCTGGGGATTGCTCTGGGCCTCCACGAACCTGTGGACGTGCAGCCGTGAGTGCCCGGTGCCAGCCGATGCCCCCCCATCGCCAGGCGCAGTCCCACGTACCAGTAGTGCAGGTACTTGCCCGGCCCGGCGCAGAGGTAGCCCGAGAAGTGACGGAAGGAGGGCTGCTTGGACAGCCCGGGCAGGTACGTCACCTCATGGTCCGGGGGTGCGGCCCGGCCCAACCCCAGCAGCAGCAGCGACGACAGCAACACTGGCCCCATCTGCGGTGGGCGGAAGGGACAGTCAGGGCGCTGTCGGCCAGGAACGGCCGCGGCAGCGCCCCGCGAGCGCCCCTGCCCGGCTGCCCCTGCCCGGCCCGGCTCCCACTCGGGGCTGACCCCCCCCCGCCTGGCCCGGTCAGTTCCCGTGGCGCCGTTCCCGATCCCTCCATCCCGTCCCCCCCGGTCCCGTCGCGGCGCCCCCCGGTCCCGCTGACCGCGGCCGCTCCCCGCGCGGCGCTCGCAGGCGGCGGTCACGGC
>WEKY01019230.1:362038-387788 GCA_013390045.1 Picathartes gymnocephalus | reverse complement strand
CGGCGGCCAATCAGCGCCCCGGGGGCGGCAGGCCCCGCCCCGGCCCCGCCCCCGCACGTGGGAGCGACCCCGAACCGGGACCGGGACCGGGACAGCGGGGAGTAGGGGGGCACCGATGAAGGTCCCATACCGCAACGGGGGAAGCCGGCGGGGGGTGCAGTGCGCCGATGGGCACTACCGGGCACCACCGGTTACAGCTGGCTACCGGGCATTGCTGGGTACCGCCGGCCACAGCTGGGTGCCACCCAGCACCGCTGGGTAAAGCCGGGAATCACCAGGTACTGCCAGTCATCACCGTGTGATGACCACCGGCCACTGCTAAGTATAGCTGGTGCCACAGGGCACCACCGGGCACTGCCAAGCACTGCTGGACAGTATGGGCACAGCCAGGCATCCCAGACCAGGTGGCAGCGCTGGACAGTCCAGTGTGGAATGTCTGTGGGTCTGGTTTGGGCCTGGTTGTGCCCAGCAGGCACAGGGCCCCCTCAGCCTCTCCCATGGCACTAGGACCCCCCTTGAGCCCTCTGGTTGTCCCTCCCAGCCAGGCTGTCACCACCTCGCAGCAGCTGTGACAGGGACAGTTAAAAATAGCTGAGGCAGCAATGGCTGCCCGGTGCCGGCTTGCTGCACGCTTCCACCACATCCACGGCGCCAACATCCGCCTGGATGCCTCACACACGCAAGCCACACGGGTGGAGAGCTTTGCCAATGGGCTCTGCTTCAGCCAGGAGCCTCTGGCACCTGGGCAGATCTTCCTGGTGGAGATTGAGGAGAAGGAGCTGGGCTGGTGCGGGCACCTGCGCGTGGGGCTGACGGCCCACGATCCCCAGAGCCTGGAGGTAGTGCCTGAGTACTCGCTGCCGGACCTGGTCAACATGGGGGACACCTGGGTGTTTGCCATCACCCGGAACCACAACCGCGTGGTGGTGGAGGGGGAGGAGGTGCAGGGGCGGGGGCGCCCCTGGGAGCCCTTCCTGCTCATCGAGCGGGTGCGGATCCCCCGTGACACGCTGGTGGGGCGCAGCCGGCCCGGCCGCTACAGCCACATCCTGGACGACCTGTACAAGATGAACGTGCTGCCCGCGACCGCCCGCCGCAGCCGCATCGGGGTGCTGTATGCCCCGCAGCCCAACGGCACCGCTGACATGCACATTGTCATCAACGGCGACGACATGGGCCCGAGCGCCAGGGGCCTGCCCACCACCCGCCCGCTCTACGCCGTCATTGACGTCTTTGCCTCCACCAAGAGTGTCCGGGTCATCCCGGTGGATTATGGCTGTAGGTACCTGTGCCCCTCCCGGTGGCATGTGCTGTGTGGGCCAGGAGTGGGGGAGCTCTGGTGGGGTCATCCCATAGTCGCCGGCAGTGGGAAGGTTGGCGTGTGTCATTGGGCAGAGGGACATGGGGTAAGAGGGCACAGGAAAGCCTCTGGTCCTTGTGGAGCAGAGGTGAGAACCACAGTACCGCTGATAGGCAGCGTCTGCTGAAAGCTCTGCCATGGGGGCTGTTCTGGGGCCATGGGAGAGACCCCCAGCAGCAGCAGCAGTCAGGCAGAGCCCCCCTGGCCACCCTTCCCAAGTAGAGTGAGGGGGTTGGGTGTTTGGAGCTGTCCCACAGCCATGAGGCCTCACCGTGCCCAGCCTTGCCTACAGCACATGGCAGCCAGAGGCAACCAAGATCCTGCCCTGGCATCAAAACATCCACCTACATCCACCACACACAGAACGCTGCACCCACGCACCTGCAGCATGCCCCAGACACGGCGTCCCTTGGCAAACACCCTGTGATGCCATCGGAGCCTGGGCATTATCCTGCGTCCCTTGGCTTGCTGGGAGGGACCAGGCTAATGAGTGCTAATTAGCACCAAGCTGGAAAAATGAGGAGACAGATCAGGTGAGACAGAGCTGGAAGAAGAGCTAGAGCCAGGAGTACTGGCTGCCCCCAGCACTGGGGGCCACTGCTTTACATGCTGGTGTCGAGAGCAGCTGCTTCTGTCCCAAGGCTGGAACCTGGTATTCTCCCTGTTTTAACACATGAGCAAGAGTGCTTTCTGCAGCAGACAGTATCCACGCTGCTGAGCCACCTGTGGCTCCGGGAAGTGGTGTCACAGGAGCAGGAACCAGGCAGACAGATTCTGTGCAGGTGCCCAAGGGGACAGTTCTCATGGTGGTCGGCCCCAAAGGCATGGAGGGCGCTGTCTCTGCAGGCAATGCAGCCCCAGCCTGCAGACACCCACCCAGCAGCCTAGGGTTGGGGCCAGCGCAGGCAGACCAAGGGAGTGGGACAGAAAGGAAGCACAGCTTGGGTGTGTGAGACTCTGGAAAGTTGCTTGACAGCCACCAGAGAAAGAAATGCAAACCAGGCACAGTCACACACAGCTTGGGCACATAACTGTGTCTCAACCTTCCTCCTAATAACGGGAAGAGCTTTGCTGCCCGAGGCCCTTGAGCTTCCAGCCCTGCTGGAGCAGTCTGGCACCAGCTCCCGCACAGCCCGTTCGAGCCCAGGGCAGGATGATGCCACAGAACAAACTCACCCACCACTGCCTTTAACCACAGCGCCTCCGAGAAGCTCCACCAGCTCCTCCACTCCTCTGTACTCAGCCTCACTGCCGACTTGCCCAGCTCAGGTACTCTCTCTGTTCTCTTCCAGTTCCTTCCCTGCAGACGCTCTGTCGGCTGGTTATCCAGAAACACATTGTGCACCGCCTGGCCATCAATGGCCTGGACTTGCCCCCGCTGCTCAAGAGCTTCTGCCAACATGAGTGAGGTATCAAAGGTGCTGCTGGGCTGCCCCCCACATCAACAGCCCCCCAGTGATGGCTGCCCAGCGGGCTCCGTGCCCCTCCCTGCCTGCTCACCCCAGCATGTGCTGCTTGCTGAAGGGCTGACATGAGAGCAGAGCAAAGTGGGGTTGGGATTTTCCCCACACTGATAGTATGGCAGGGGGACTGATGTCAGTCAGAGAGAGCAATAAAGTGCTTCCAGACAAGACTCTGTCAAAGGAGGCTTGGGCGGCTGGGACCCTCCTGTGCTTCAGTAACCCCTCATGGGGGCACAGGCCACAGCTCTGTGGGGCTCAGGATGTGTCCCCGGCCCTGGAATTACACTGGGACTGTCTGGGTGCATCAGAGCAAGTACTGGGGCGGGTGGAGCGTGGGAGGGCACAGCACTCACATGGAGGTAAATTACAGCCGGACGCTCATCCCGGCCGGGCAGTTTCACTCTTGGGAAAGATGTTTACCCAGAGAATGATGAGTTATTTCCTGTGTGTTCAGCTTGGAAGGGGACGAGTCAGACACTGGAGCACCCAGAGAGCAGCGCTGGCAGCATCTGTTGCTTGGGCACGTGTCTGTGGCCACAGAGCCAGTCACAGTGACCTGGTGTGGGGCGCAGCCATCCTGACTTGGAGCTCCATGCCCTCGGCTCTGTGCCCTCAGCCAGACCCTTTATCTCCTGGCAGGTGGGGATGGCAGCCAGCATCCTGCAGTGCCTATGCCAGGCTGGAGGGGAGGCAGGATGACAGCTGTGCAGAGGAACAGGCTGGAGGGGAGAGGTCTCCTAAAATCAGTGGGGTGCCCACGGGAGCCAGAAAGATAGTAAAGGGGCTGGCAAAGCCTTTCAAGCCTCTTCCACAGCACGACCAAAGGGGAAACAAGCAGCTCTAAGCTTACAAAAAGGTGTTTTAAAGAAACATGATGCTATATTTAGTCTGAGACTTGAAAGTATCAGATCATGTTACAAAACTCTTGCTCAAAGGAAATCCCCAGCCTGCAGCCACGGCCAATTCCGTCAACACCAGTGTTAATGAAGGAATTGCCAAATGGGGAAAAACAGTGACCACAGCAATGGAGTGAGGTCTCTGACATTCTCTGCTATGTCCCAACAACAGCCTGGGAGCTGCTGAGGCTGGAGCTCATCTGGCTGCGATGGGGCTGGGGAACTCACCCACTCCAGAGCAGCTCCCCGGGTCCAGGGCGTATACTCTTCAGGCTGTTTTCCCTCCCCCACCCTTGCGTGAAGGTTTTGCTCCCCACCTCCCTGCAGTGTTATCTGCCCGACAGTGACCCCGCACATGAGGGCGGCTTCCTCTTTCTTGAGGAATTGAGAGCAGCTGCTGTAATTTGACAAACAACACTCCTGCTCTATAGTGGGCTGCAGCACCGAGGAATTGCCACCCTCAGGAGCTGCCACCTCCTGCCACCTGGAGGGACCAGGGTGAGCCACGACCTCCAAGGAGCACTGCCCAAAGCCCTGCCCGACTCCCCATATCCTGTTCCCTGGGCAGGGAGGGGTGGCTGCAGCTGGCACAGGGACAGACTCAGCTCCCAAACAACACGAGGGTCATTTATTGGCTCTGTTGCACAATACCTCGCAGCTGGATGCTGCAAGGACCTGCGGGGTGCTGGCCAGAGATGAAATAGTTTTGTCACATGTTACTATACCTAGATCCCTACAAATCTATGGGCCCTTATGGGATTAATTTGAGAAACCATGAAGAGCTCGCTGATGTCATCACAAAGACTCTTGATGATTTTTGAGTGGTTTTAGGAATCTGGAGAGGTCCCACATGACTGGAAGCTGGGGAACGTTGTCCCAATTGCAAAGAAAGGCAAGAAGGAGAACCCTGGAAACTACAGGCCTGTCAGTTTCATTTCAGTGCCCAGTAAAATCATGGAAAAGATCATTCTGGGAGGTACTGAAAAACACTTGGAGGAGAACACAGTCACTGGTCACAGCCAGCATGGCTTCATGAAGGAAAAGTCTGGCTTGTTGAACATGATTTTCTTCTACAACAGGGTAACCCACCTAACTGACTGAGAAAAGCCAGTAGATGTAATGTTTTTGGGCTTCAGCAAAGCTTTTGATACTGTCTGTTCCAGTATTCTTTTGGACAAAGTCTCCAGCTTGCAGCTGAATAACTCTGTTACACAACGGGTGAGCAACTGGCTCATAGGTTGGGCACAAAGGGTTACAGTGAATGGGGTGACATCAGGCTGGTGTCCAGTCACTAGCTGGGTTCCATAGAGCTCCATCTTTGGCCCAATTCTCTTCAACATCTTCATTAACAACTTGGACGCAGGACTTGAAGTAATACTAAGTAATATTTATTTAGTGCTGATGACACTAAATTGGGAGGAGCTGTCAACTCCATCGAGGGCAGCGAGGCCCTGCTGAGAGACCTTGACAAATTGGAGAGATGGGCAATGACCAGTCATATGAAGTTTAACAAGAGCAAGTGACAGATTCTGCACCTGGTACAGGGCAACCCAGGTTTTATATATAGACAGGGGAACAAGTAGCTGGAGACCAGCACTGTGGAAAGGGACCTGGGGTCCTGGTCGATGGCAAGTTGAATGTGAGTCAGCAGTGCCCTGGCAGCCAGGAGGGCCAGTCGTGTCCTGGGGGCATCAGGCACAGCATCACCAGCAAGGGAGGGGATTGTCCTGCCCTGCTCTGGACTGGTGGAGCCTCATCTTGAGTCCTAGGGGCAGTTTTGGTACAACAATACAAAAAAGACATTGAGCTATTAGAGAGCATTCAAAAGATGCCACGAGGATGGTGATGGGACTGGAGGGAAAGCTTATGAGGAACAGTTGAGGTAACTTGGTCTGTTCAGCCTGGAGAAGAGGAAACTGAGGGAAGCCCTCATTGTGGTCTTCAACATCCTCATGAGAGGAAGCAAAGGGGCAGGTACGGATCTCTTCACTGTCATGACCAGTGACAGAACTCGAGGAAATGGTATAAAATAATGAGTCAGGGGAGATTGAGGTCAGATATCAGAAAAAGGTTTTTCACCTAAAAAGTGGTTGAGCACTGAACAGGATCCCATGGGCAGTGGTCATGGCACGAAGCCTGTCTGAGTTCAGGAAGTATCTGGACAACACTCTCAAGCACATGGTGGGATTTTTGTGGTGTCCTGCACAGGACAGGGAGTTGGACATGATCCTGATGGGTCCCTTCTAACTCAGCAGATTCTATGATTTTACAATACCAGCACCTCCCACATCGCACCACCCAGAGCTGGCTCCCAGCCACAGCTGTTAGCCAGGTCAGTGACTGGTACCCTTCCTGCAGGATCAGGAGCTCCCAATCCAGTTCCTCTGCTGCCCCGTGCAAGGGGTGACACTCACTCAGCAGATCAAGGACCCAAACTGCCCCTTCCATGCCGAGGAAATGACAGGCTGAGGGCAATGAAGGTGCAAGACAGGACACAGTGGAAGTGCCCGGCTCAGCTCCCAGTCTGTGCTGGAACTTCACATCAATGTAGGGCCTGATTCAGCTCTCAGCCAGCTCCCACAGAGTCATGTGTCTGTATTCAAATTCCTTACTACTGTAGCAGGCAGCTGGCTGATCTCTGCTGTGAGGAAGGACACCACCAGGGATTTATCCAAAGACTTGTTCCAGGAGCTCTTTAGGACCTCCAAGAGGCCATCAGCACTGTCTCACCCAGCTTGATGGGCATCACATCTCCTCTCCCATGGTCTGCTGAGCTGTCAGGGAAGCTGGAAGGCCTGGTTCAAGTGGCAAGTGTAGCTACCTGGGCCTTCCTGGAAGATGCCCACAGGGTGGTCATCCTCCAGGATCTGTACACTGAGTGTGTCCTACCCAGTACCAATCAGCTGCATGGACTTCTGAACCACTGCCAGCTCACTCAGGCACAGCCTGGCAGCAGCCTCTGTGCAAATGCCACTCAAAGACTGCCTGATGCCTTCTTCAGTCCTTTGGGTAGTCTAATCCTTACTGTCATCCTTTGAGATTTCTGGCCTCCAGTTTCACCACAGGAGGCAGGATCTAACAGGGACTGAGAGCTTGCTGGTTCACTCTGGAGAAGAGCATGAGGTGTTTCAGGCTGGTACTGAAGGGCATCAGGGAGCTGGGGAGCTGCCCATGGACTCTGGAGAAAAATCAAGACTCAACAGCTGCAAGAGAGGCTGACACGGGCTGCTGCTTCTGCTGAGCTGCTTCCACAGTGGGGGAAGCCTGGCGAGAGCTCTGGGATGTGTTACCCTGGCACACCAGAGGCGCAAGAGGCGAGTCTGAAATACACAGACTTTGGAGAGCTGCCTGAGCAGCACAGTGATCAGGATGGGGAGCAGAGAGTGTCACGGCATCAGCAGGGATCTTAGAAGCACACTCTTTGTAGCGCCGGGCCAAGGTGGTGATGCAGCTCTCCAGAGAGAGCCCAGCACTGAAAATTAGACTTAACCCCTGGATGACAATCTCCAGCTCCATGAAGCAGTCACTGCTCTCCCCCCAGCTTCCCTCTGTGCGTGGCCCAGATCCCGTCCTCGAGCAGCCAGTGAAGGTGGGGCTGAGGCAGCAAGTCCGGCGTGATGAGGTCTCCCAGGACGGCGAGCCGCTCCTGCCGCTGGCTCTCAGTGCCTTCACCCATGGCTTTCCTGGCGGCGGTCACGGCCAGGCACTCGGTGTGCTGCTCCAAGCACAGCTGCTGCAGCCACTTGCAGAGGGCGAACACGGAGAGCTGCACCGCGGCCGCCGGGAAGGCGCGGGCTAGCTCCGGGCTGCCGCTACCGGCAGGGACATCGCGGCACATCCCGGTCCCTGCCGCGCTCCGCCGCCGCCTCCCCCGGCCGCGCCAATCACCGCGCGGTGTGTCACCACCGCGGTGTGGCCTCACACGGCACCGCCCGCAGCGGCGGGACCGGAGCGCTCGGGCGCCGCCCGCAGCGGCCGCTGTGCATCGCACCGGGCCGGGGACGCCCCTCGGTGTGGGCGTTACCCAGAGTAGCCAGAGGGCACCGGCTCCTGCCTGGCTGCCTCCCCCTCCTCCCTCCTTCAACTGCTCGCCATCGCTCTGCAGCAGCTCGAGGGTCAGCGACCGGACTCTCTCTCATGTCTCTCTCTTCAGCAACAAGTGCACCACTCTCTGCACTCACTCCTTGTTCTCCACAAGGAAGGCGTAGAGGATGTGTCCTCCCTTGCCTGGCACCCGATGTAGGAGGAGACTCTCAGGAACTGCTTGAAGAAACATTTCATCACACTGGTGTGGAAGCTGAGCCTGTCCTGAACGCAGCCACTCTCTGTGCTGATAGAGGCCAGCAAGCCCTGGTCCACTCACCAGCAAGTTTTCATCACTTCGACCACCCTGATGAGCACTGAGGCCGAGGTGCTCTCCTCTGGTGCCTCAGGGAGCATGGAAGCCGTGCTCAGAGCAGGCACTCTAGCCACCAGTTGTCCCATGACTACGTGTGAGTCCTTGCCTGCTGTGACACCACTTTCGGTGTCCCCCCTCTGCCACTTCCAATGTGGCTTTGTCACGGTGCTGTCTCGTGGAACACCCCCTGCATGTGTGGACATGGTGGTTGTTCACCTCGCTGATCACAGGCTTGCTTCTTGTACTGCAGCACAAAATAGGCTGGGCAGAAGCTGGGCTGCTTCTTTTTTCTCTTCTGACTAGACTTTTGGATCTGGGCACATCCAAACTTCACCTGCATGAGCCTGCAAACGTTGAGAAGGCGTTAATGGGGGAAGCAAGGTGGTGCAGGCTGTCTGCATTTAGTTTTGCCTTTTCTTGTGTGCAGCTCTGTATTCAGTTAGTGGCCATACAAACCCACACGTGCTGCTCAGATACACAGGCTGGCTGCTCAGGTCTGGGGTAAGAAAGCTCAAACAAAGGAACAAAAAGTTACAACAGTTATGACCAGACACAACAGAGCAACCCCAGCTCTTGCTCCCAACAGCGCCTCTGCTTCTGCTCTCCACAAACAGCAAAGACAATGATGGGAATTTGATATCCATGTGTATCTTTATCCCTAAACCACACGGTTCTGGAACTCTGGAGGAGCAAGCTAGAACATGACAAGAAAAGCTTCAAGGGAGGAGGTTAAATTGTATTTTAAGAAGGCAAGTTATATTTTAAAAGGGCAAAGGGAGCAGTTGCGTAACTAGTGAGTGACCTTGCAGCCTTTGTGCACACAAGCAGATCCACAAGCTAAGACGGAAAGGAAACCGCATCACTACACCCGCTTGGAGAAGTGAAGGCCGTGGAATCAAGTGCTCCCAGAGGGAAACCTGATACCACCTTTCTACTGCAGTGAGGTAAGGATAGCTGGAAAATGCTGCAGATGCCGATGCTTGGAGTCTTCATACTTGAGCTGAAAAAGGCAGAAACTATACAGTCGACACAGCAAGTGTGTCGCACAGCTGGTGGCGCCCCAGCATCGGGGCATCACACTACCGGGATCAACCCGGTTATCAAAGCCAGGTACGGGACAGGGCTACCCTGGGCAGCGCTGTGTGGGGCCCAAGCAGCGGCTCCGCGGGGCCTGGCGGTGCTACACCGGGGGACTCCGGGCGCACGGCCCTGCCACAGCGGCTGCTGCGAGCTCCAGCCGGACGCGGCGGGCGGGCCTTACCTGACGTCGTGGCGGACAGCGGTGCCGTGCTGCCGGTTGTGGCTGCGCACCGGAACGCAGCTCCACAGCCCGTAGGGGCAGCCCTTGTAGGCGAGGAAGCGGGCACTCAGCTCCATGGCGAGGGGTGGACGCGGAGGGACGCCCGGCCGCTCTCCCCCCGGCCATCGGCTCCGCGCCCCCAGCACCGACCCAAGGCAGCCCGCCGTCCCCGTTAAACGAGCCGGGCACGCCCGCACCCTGATCCTGGTCAATCAGCGCCGTCTTCTCCCGATTGACAGGAGGCGAACCAACCAGTCCACAGCATCCTGACAACAGACGGGTGACTGATGGCTCTACCGTCCAGTCATATGGCTGTGCACGCCCTGCGGATGGGCGGTGCTTCCTGGTCCGCCGTGCTGGTTGGGTCGCGGTGCCGGTCCCGGGTCGCGGAGGTGATGGAGGCTCCGGGTGGCTCCGGCGGGGTTGAAGCGGGGCCGGGATCGGGGCCGCCGCCGCCCGGGGACCTGCGCAGCGTGCTGATCACCAGCGTGCTGAACCTGGAGCGGCTGGAGCTCGACCTCTTCAGGTGCACGGGGACGCCGGGGCGGCGGGACCGGGCCGCCTCCTCCTCCGCCGCCGCCATCCTCACGGCGGCCGCCTTCTCCCCGCAGGGGCCGGCACCACTGGGTGCCCGCCACGCAGCGCCTCTTCGGCGGGCAGATCGTGGGGCAGGCGCTGGTGGCGGCAGCCCACGCCGTGAGCCGCGACGAGCAGGTGCACTCTCTGCACTGCTACTTCGTGCGGACAGGTGCGCCCGAGGAACCGGGGAACCGGGCGGCGGGGACGGGATGCAGGGGTTCGGGAGGGGCCCGGGAGTGGCTGGGAGGCTGGAGAAGTTCGCAGGAATGAGGAGGTGCCGTCATCCAGGTCCAAGCTAAGCAGGGAGGGTGTGACTGGCACTGCCGGGCTCGGCCCCTGCAGGGCAGGTTTCATCTGTGCGTGGTGCGCCGTGGCCCAGCGGCAGAACGTCCCTTTCCTGTCCCAGGGGACCCCAAGGTGCCCGTGCTGTACGAGGTGGAGCGGACCCGTACAGGGAAGAGCTTCTCCGTTCGCTCTGTAAAAGCCATCCAGCATGGAAAGCCGATCTTCACCTGCCAGGCCTCCTTCCAGCTCTCCCAGGGAAGCCCAGTGCAGCACCAGTTCACCATGCCGGCCGTGCCACCCCCCGAGGAGCTGCTGACACAGGAGGAGCTCATCGAGAAGTTCCTGCAGTGAGTAGGGTGGAAGGGACATGCTGGGGATGCCCCTCGGAGGGCGGGAGAGGACTGCCTGAGGAGTTCCCAAATGTGCCTGGGAGGGGAACAGAGGAGCAGAACACGACAGGAGCTGTGCCCCCCTTGTCCTTCTGTGTGCCCCTGGGTCCCTGGGCTGGAGCTGCTGCCAGTAGGATGTGCTCCAACCTGCCTGCCTGGCATTAACCTTGCTTCTCTGCGCTGGGCTGCAGGAATCCTAACTTGGCTGAGAGATACAGGAAGCATCTCACCAAGATCCAAGCTCAAGATGTGCCGATTGACATTAAACCTGTGAACCCACCAGATATATTCTGCTCAGAGTCACAGGAGCCAAAGCAGCTCTTCTGGGTGCGAGCACGAGGCTACATAGGTGGGTCTTGCTGGGTCCAGGTGCCTCCCAATCCAAGGGCTTAAGCACCAGCTCACACTGTGGAGCACTGCTGTGACAGAGTGGGCTGGGAGGGCTGTGATTAGGGGGCTGCCTGCACCCCAGCCTTGGCACTTGAAGACTGTAATAGAGGTGTGGGTGCAGAGGTGATGCTGAGAGCCATGCTGCGGCATGGCATGGCAAAGGGAGTGGGTCTGGAAGAATCTCAGCTGTGTTTGGCAGTGGCTCCAGGGGAGCAGTGTCCCTGGGGCTCTGCCTTGTGCTGCGCCCCAGGCGTGTCCCATGGGTCCCCGCGGGATGGGCAGCACTGGTTGCTCTGCAGGGGAGACTGACATGAAGGTGCACTGCTGTGTGGCTGCCTACATCTCTGACTACGCCTTCCTGGGCACGGCCCTGCTCCCGCACCGGCAGTACCGCATCAAGTTCATGGTGTCCCTTGACCATTCCATGTGGTTCCATGCGCCCTTCAGAGCTGACCACTGGATGCTGTATGAGTGTGAGAGCCCCTGGGCTGGTAAGTCCTTAGTGTGTTTCCAGGAGACTTGAATGGCCAAGGCCAGCCCTGCCTGTCCTGGGGGCAGTGGGCTGCAGTCTGACAGTCCCTCTCTGCAGGTGGCTGCCGGGGCTTGGTGCAGGGACGGCTGTGGCGCAGGGATGGGGTCCTGGCTGCCACATGCGCACAGGAAGGTGTCATCAGGGTGGAAGAGACACCAAACCAGAGCAAGCTCTAGCTGAGGAGACCCTATAGACGGGGGCTCAGGCATGCCAAGGGAGGGACCCTGAGATCAAGACAGGACCTGGACAGGAACAGGAAGGAGACCAGGAGACCAGGGATCAAGCACTGCAGGAAGTCCCGGTGCCAGGGTTGTCTGTGACAGTGACCTACAGAGCATCGCTGCAACCAGCTGCTAGTTGCACAGCGTGTAACCACATGCTGCCATCAGCTATCCTTCACCCACCTCAAAATAAAGCTGTTGGGTGAAGGGCTGGACTCTGTCCCTGGAGTTTGTCCCCTTGGACCCGTGACTGTGCTTGCCCAAGGGCAAGCAGTGCCTGGAGCATAGTGGATTAGCTCTGCCCCCACGGCAGGCTGGGTCACAGGAGAGGACGGTGCTGCTTTGGCACACGTTGCTTCCTCTTCTCACTTCTGCACTGCTTGTGCCTGGCCCCTCAGTTGCTGCTTCTGCTTGCCCTTGGGCTCCTCCCCAGGACTGGGCTTGGGCCCAGCTGGGAGAAGGGGATGGGGCAGCTCCCACCTCTGTGTGGAGGCTTGAGGCCTCCCACTGATGGTGCTCGGGGGTAGTGGGGCTGAACAGACACAGCAGGCGCCTTGCTCTTCTTCCTGCCAAGACTTTATTTAATAAAGTCCTTTCTATTGTGTAAATTTCATGGGAAGTTCCTGGCAAGAGCCCTGGACCCTGCCAGAAGCATTCCCATTCCCTTGCAAGGTGCCAGTATGTCCCAGCTAAAGTCTCAGCCACTCCAGGATCCCCTGCAGAAGGGGAGCAGCTTCTGGCAGCACCAGTGTGGGTGGTAGACCCCTGTGAGTCCCCAGCCCCGCAAGACAGACTAACCACAGAGAAAGTGCATTCAGGAGGCAGCTCCAGGCATGGGCTGCCTGGCTGGTGGGACTGAGGTGCTGCTCCCCTGCCCCATTTCCACCTACAGCATTGCCCTCACTGTTCCCAGCTGCCACAGGTGTGAGCCCCCCACAGCCCCTGCCCTCCCACCCACGTAGGCACAGGCAGCTCATTCCAAAGGCTCCTTGATCAGGCATTCCTTCAGGGAAGGCTGCTGCTGCAGGGGCAGCCCAGCTTCCCGCAGGTCCTGCAGCCGGGCCTCCGAGTGCCGCTTGTCCTTGCCCACTTTCCAGGCCAGGTGGACATGGGCTTGCAGGAAGGGTCCCAGGAGTGGGTGGCTGCCCTGGGCCTCCAGCAGCTGCAGCGCCTGTTCGCAGCAGCCATGGGCCTCACTGAGCTGGTCCAGCTCCTGGTGGCAGACAGCCAGCCCAGCTAGTGTCAGCAAGAAGCGCCTGGAGCTGCAGACCCCCAGCCGGTCCTGCAGCCGGTATGCATTGGCCCAGGTGGCCAGGGCCTCGCGGTACATGCCAGTGCAGGTCAGGCGCTGTGCAGCCTGCAGGTCCGGCAAGAAGAAGAACTCGAGGAACTCAGGAGAGCGGCGGATCTCATCGATGGAGTGCAGATGGGACAGGAACTGCTCGAAGGCTCTGCTCCGCTTGGCAATGGTCTCGGCAGTGAAGTTCCGGCGCAGCCTCTTCCTAGGGAAGGCAATGCTGGCCATGTCGCAGCTGAAGCGGCAGCGCAGGCGGCGGTTCAGCTGCTCAAAGTCCGAGTAGCGCCTGGCGATGGTGGCAGGGGCCTTGTCAAACTGGCCAGAGCGGATCAGGTAGATGGTGTAGAGCTGTGGGGGAGGCAGGTGTCAGGCAGTGCTGTGGGCACAGCCAGGTGTGCGGCCACGAAGGGGCTGGGGGAGTTTGCACAGACAGAAGGGAGTGGACTGGGCTGCTGCAGCTGCAGCACCCATTAGCAATAGTTACCTGAGGCTCATCTGAGCCGCCAGCACCATCCGAGCAGCACGGGGAAAGAGAAAAAAATAAGCACCAGCCCCGTGGGATCCCTGCCCCGGGGAGAGCAGGACTCGTACACACCCCCTGCCCGCCCAGCCGCGCCGGGCTCACTCACCACGTACTTGGAAGAGCGCTCGCTGACCACGCTGGCGCTGGTGACCTCGAAGAGCAGCCGCTGCGGTGCCAGGCTGCCCCGCGACCTCCGCCACAGCTCCTGCAGCTGCCGGGTCAGCAGGCTGCCGCCGGGACGCTCCGCCGCAGAGACCCACTCTGTGTCGGGAGAGGGGTGTCAGTGCCCTCCGTGGGGACAGGGCTCTGACATATGTCGGGCTGCCGGACGTCACCATCGCATGAGTGTCCCTGGAGTCACCCCAGTCCCCCCAGCTCACCGCCCCAGCACCTGCCTCCGTCCTCCGTGCCTGCTGCCGCCCCCGGCGCCTGCGGCGGCTCCTCCAGCTCCTCGCTAGCTCCGTCCCCCTCCTCCTCCTCTTCCTCCTCGTCCTCGTGGCTGGTGAAGCTCAGGGTGCCACTGAGGCGCGTCGACAGCCCCTCGGTGTCGTCCTCCAGCTCCGAGCTCTCCGGGCAGTCCTCGGCCTCGCCACCGTCGCCCGCCGGCTCCTCCCGGCCGCCCTCGCCCGCCAGCGCGTGCCGCAGCCGGTGCAGGATGCGGGCGGCCATNGGCAGGGGGCTGCCCACCGCGGCCCGGCCCCGCGCGGGGACAGCCCGGCCCCGGGACACCCTCCCGGTGCTGCCCCCGCCCCGGTCCGTTCGCTCTGCCCCGGGCCGAGCCGAGCCGAGCCGGGTGGCGCCGAGCGATGGCCGCTCCGCCACGGCTCGTCCCGGGATCCTCCCTGCGCGGCTCCGCCTCCGCCGGGAACCCGGATCGGGGTGGTGGAGCCGGCACCGCCCGGTACGGCCGGGATCGGGATCAGTTCCTGCAGCACCGCCCGGGGCTCTCAGATCAGGGTCAGGACTCAGCCGGGCGCTGCCCGTAGCCCCTGCCTAGGAACCGACCGCGCCCTTCCCGGTCTCTGCTCCTCTGTCCCCTGTCCGGGATGTCCTGGTCGGGCCGATCCCCGGATATCTGCCCTGGGACCACAGAAGCACCACACTCTGGTGCCCGGCGCTGTGGTGTCCCAGGGTCTTGATGCTCCAATACCCTGGCACCGCTGTAGCCTGACAGCCAGGTTCCCCAACAGCTGTGTATGCTGGTACCCCAGACTCAGGCTCCCAGTCCCACTGGGATGTCCCCCGGGCCACCTTGGCACCCTGTCACCCTGGCCTCAGTCGGCCTCACCATGCGCCCCATGGCCAGGCTGCACTTCTGGCACTTGCCCGGCCTTTTTTAGTGCCGGCCTGCTCACTCTTCACCACTTCCTTGGGGATGTCTATAAATATCGAGGAACCAGCCCACCTGCTGCCATCACTCTGCCCTGCTTGCTCACTGCACCCTGTTCCAGCACCCTGGACCCCACCCGGTCTCAGATGGAACCCCTGAGCTTCCCTGGGCAGGGTGGGATGCACTAGGGGCTGGACTTGTTCCCAGTTCCCAGCCAGTGAATGGGGGTCCTGGTAAAACCAGGAGCCAGGAAACCCCTGGGTGTCCATGGCACCGAGACCTTATGGGGCAGGGATCTGTCACCCTGACCCCACTGCAGACCTGAGGCTCTGAGCACCACAGGGCATGGGCCACTTGGCCAGTGCGTCCCCAGAGCCACTGGCCCCAGCCGGCCCTGGCAGCAGTGGCTGGCACGGGCTGTGTGTGCGAGGACTGAGCCTTCGAGGAGGCACCGGGCATAATTCCCACTCCTCAGAAGCACGAAAAGATGGACCTATTTCCGGAACCAGGTGCCAACAGCACTGGGGACCCCAAACGATGGGGCTCATGCTCCAAATCTCTGCAGGGACTTTGTGCCCCAGGCCCCACTGGGGACCCCTTCCTTATCTGGGGCAGGGGGCTGCAGCACTGCTCTGCCTGGGCCCCTTGAAGCAGAAAATGGGGGTACAGGGGGACGCTGCATCATGGAAAACTAGCTCAGTATTGGGAGCTTGGCCTAGGAAGGGCTGCATTTTCAGGGGCCAGTGGGTGGTAGTCCATGCCCCTTGTGCAGGGGGGACCCTGGCCCCCTTACCTGGGTGATGCTGATGGCTCCAGGGCTATTTTTTACCCCCTCATTGCTGAGTTGCCTTGGATGGGGGTGTTGGGGGTGGGCAGAGCCACGCTCCTGCCACAGCTTCGGCATCCCTCCTGAAGGGCTTGAATTTCCATCCCAGCCTCATCCCCACGTTAATCCCATCCCTTGGCCAATAAAGCTTTGGCTAAATTAGGTAAAGGCACCTGTTGACAGTGAGAGGGGCTGGGTGCTGCCAGAGCGCTGATAGGCTGAGGGGGGCAGGGGGCAGTAGCTGGAGGCACATCCCACAGAGGAGATACTACAAATTGGGGTGCCAGGGGCACCACGAAGCTTCTGGGAGTTCCTGCTGCAGGAGCTGGTGATTCTCTGTGGGTGGGAAGCACCATAAATTCCCAAGATGGTAAGCGCTTCTGTGTGCTGTGTGCCGTTGTGCTGTGTGCCAGGACAAGATGTGACTGGGCAAGAGTCACCAGGAGGATCTGGGCTGTGGAGGTGCCTCTGCAGAGGGCAGTAGGGAGATAGTCCCCAGTGCTGGGCTGACCATGGCGGTGCGGCAGGGAAGCGTTGGGGTGGTGCAGGGTCCCCCTTAGGACAGATCTGAGGGTGACTGTGTGGCTGCCGAGGGGGTGCGGGTGCTCAGGGACACCATCGCAGCCCTGTTCGGAGCTCAGGGCTGCACAAAGGCAGTGGTGGCAGGGGGTGGCTGAAAGCCGAGCGCTGGGTCATGCGACACAGTGTCCCTGCCGGCTCCATGGCTGGCCTGCGCCTCCAGGAGAAACTCGATCAGGGTTGACAGGTGCCAGGGCTGTAGCCCTAACGATCCCTACAAGGGGAGCTGAGGAGATCCCAAAAATAGCACTGCGTGCCTAGGATGCCAAGGCTGTACAGGGGGACCATAACCCCTACACAATGGAGCCCCCCAAATAGTGGGGGACTCAGGCCGGCAGCTCCCTGCAGCCCACCATGTTCATGGATGCCTGGAAGGCATCAGAACTGTAGGGGTTGCTGGTGTCTGTGGTTCATGCCAGCACAGGATCATCCTGCAGCAGGCCAGAGGCTCTTCACACAGCCAGGCACTGTTGGACCCTGCTGCATCAGGGGGCTCTGGCCTGATATGGGTGGCACGGTGACCCCTCTCCCTTGCCTTGCAGACGGACCAGCAGGCAGAAGCCCGTGCCTTCCTCAGCGAGGAGATGATTGCGGGTGAGTGTGGGGATGGCAGGGAGAGTGGCCAGACATGGCCACGGTGCAGGGCCTGGCTCTGCCCCACTGCCCAGCCCTGACCTGTTTCTCCACAGAGTTCAAAGCCGCCTTTGACATGTTTGATGCCGATGGCGGTGGAGACATCAGCACCAAGGAGCTGGGGACGGTGATGAGAATGCTGGGCCAGAACCCCACCAAAGAGGAGTTGGATGCCATCATTGAAGAGGTGGATGAGGACGGTGAGCAGCCCTTGGTGATTGGTGGCAGGGGTGGGTACTGGGCCCTGGGCAGGCAGCCTGACCCATGCTTGGCTCCCTTCCCACAGGCAGCGGCACCATCGACTTTGAGGAGTTCCTGGTCATGATGGTGCGCCAGATGAAAGAGGATGCCAAAGGCAAGTCTGAGGAGGAGTTGGCCAACTGCTTCCGCATCTTTGACCGGTGAGTGTGGGGGCAAAGTGACCCTTCCTGTCTGTGGGGGCAAGCGAGATCCCATCCCTCCCTCACCCTCCCGCAGGAATGCAGATGGATTCATTGACATTGAGGAGCTGGGTGAGATTCTGAGAGCCACCGGGGAGCCTGTCACTGATGAGGACATAGAAGACATGATGAAGGACTCAGACAAGAACAATGACGGTCGCATTGACTTTGATGGTGAGCAATGGCCCCAGCCAAGCACCCTGCCATGTTGTGCACCCAGGCAGGGCCGTGGGCTGAGGCTACTGTTCTCTTGTAGAGTTCCTGAAGATGATGGAGGGTGTGCAGTAAGGGACCAGACATTCCTTGGGCCGGCTGCAGCACCCAGCCCTGCTCTCCTGCTGTCCGGGGAGCAGCAGCTCCACAGCATCTGGCCCTCAGCATTGGCTGGGACCTTGCTCTGTGCCAGGGTCCTGGTCTCATCTCACCACCGGCGGCTGAGCTTTTCCTCCCATCTGTCACCTGTGGCTTTGATTTGAGCCTCAATTAAAGAGGAAAGGCTTGAGATGCTGGTGCAGGATTTCACTGAGGGTGCATGAGAAGGGGGCTGTGGCACTGTGTCCCTGCTCTGCTCCCCAGAGAGGGAACGTGGGCGGGCTTACGCCACAGGGAAGTGCTGCAGGGGCAGCAGAGTTGTGGTTCCCACGGACTCTTGGGCAGGCGCCAGTGCTGAGCTCAGAGTTTCCATGCAGAGCAGCTCGTTCACACGCCAGAGGGTGAGGGAGCACGGCCCTGGCCCCGAGGGTCCTGCTCCAGGGCAGGGCTGTGGGACTACAGGCCTTCTATGGAGTCACCACTGCCTGCCCCACACTGGGCCCCACACCTCCCACCCGGAGGACCTGGTGGTGGAAGGGCAGGAGCAGCCCCCTCTCTACACTTGTCTCTGTGTCTCTCTCGAAAGAGGCTGTGCCAGCCTGCTGGGCATCACAGCTCCCTGGGGCCCTGCTAGGGTGGAGCACAGCAGGCAGGATGAGGCAGGGTACAGTCCCCAGCCGGGGGGGTGGAACCAAGGGACCCAGACACAGCTCAGAGCTGGTCACATACCCACAGCACAGTGCTGTGACACAGAGCAGTTGAGACTCCTGGAGAGCCAGCGACCACCGTGGGCATCCTGACCCTGCCCTGTTTTTACGGGGTGTAATGGCACCAGGCAGCAGGGATGCGTGCCATGGGTGGGGGGCAGTGGGAACCTGTGCCACAGCCCAGGTTGCCCTTTGCAAGGCCACGGCCCGACACCGGGAGCTGGTGCTGCAGCTTGGGGGGAGCAGTGACAGCCCTCGGCTGCGCGAGGAGCGACGCAGGAGGAGCGCGGAGGCCTGTGAGCTCAGCATGGGTAAGGAGGGAGCTGCTGTGCTGGGCAGCAGCCACGGGGAACCTCTGCACCCACACTGGGGGCAAGGATGGGCTCCAGGGGCCCCCCCAGCTCAGCAAACCTATCCCCCAGGGCTGCGGCGGGTGCTGCTGGCGGGGCTGCGGCAGGCCCCAGTGAGCCCTCTGGAGCGGCAGGAGCTGGAGCGGCTGTGGGTGCTCTTCCTCTCTGCCCTGGAGCTCTTCCTGCAGGACCTGTACAGAGCCCAGCACCTCTGCCAGCTCTTCTCCACGCAAGGGGGTGGTCTTGCCCCACTGCACACTGGGGTGGGGGGCTGGGGGCTGCCCAGCCGGCGAGGAGGGGGTCCCACACAGCCCCCAACCGCCCTGTGCTTGGAGGAGGAGATCAAGGAGGTGAGGGCCACGCTGGCAGAGATGGAGAGTGGAGCCAACATTCCACCATGGACGGTGGAAGCCACAGAGACCACACAGCCAGCAGAGACAAGCGGCACCACAGAGGGAGCGGCGTGGGGAGGCCCCTGTGCTGGGCACTGCTGTGGGGTGCTGTGAGCTAGGGGAGCAGGAGATAGCAGCAGAGGTGGCACCCCTGTCACCAAGCAGAGGACAGAGGCCCTATGTACCCTTATAGTCCTCAACTCCTGCCTTTGTAGGTGATGGTGGGGGCTGCTCCCACCCTGTAGAGGGAATGGGACCACTCCAGGCCCCCAAATATTGATAAAGCTCCTGTTAGCCCACAGGGGTCTGTGTCCCTTCCACCCTCCCTGTCCTCATCACAGAGTGGTCTCAGGCATTTAGGGTGTGCCCGACTGCCACAGAATCCCCTGCAGAAGTTATAAACGTGCATTTATTTATACATTAACTGTGGCTTGGACTGCGACATTAATTTAAAAACAGCCTATGATACAGAACGCGGGGGACGGCTGGGAGGGAGTGGGTATGTTGGGGAGCAGTGGTGATGGTCAGGTCTCCTGGCTCTTGGTCTGCTTGTTGTATGTCTCCCGCACATACTTCTTGTAAGCTGAGGAGAGAGGGGGAACATGGTGCCAAGGGGCCTGAGGCAATGGCCAGGGCAGCTGTGGGGCCACACAGGCACTGGGGACTGGTGCTGCTGCCCATCCCCACTGGGGAGGGGGCAGGAGGGATCTGCTTCAGGCACTCACCGACTTGGTTCTTCCAGAGCTCAGCAGCATGTGTGTTCAGAGGACTCTCGATGTTTGGCTCTGGAAACAGTGGCTGGGTCAGCTGGTGGGGGGTGACCTGGACGTCCTTGAGCCCTGATGTGGGTTGGGGATCCCCAACATCACCAGCACCACCACCCCTTCCCCCAGCACTCCACTTCAGTGTGACCACGAGACTCACCTGCCAGCAGGCTCTGTATGGAGAGCAGGATGGTACGGACATCATACAGCGCCGACCACTTTTCCTTGAGGATGTCGAGGCAGATGTTACCCTGGGTATCAACGTTGGGGTGGTAGCAGGGGGTCAGGAACCTCACTGTGGGTGCTGTGTAGGGGTACCCGCTGGGGAACTCCAGCGACAGCTTGTACCGCAGCTCCTCATAGGCCTGGGGGTGGGAGTCGAGGGGGACAGGATTCAGGGGGGGCTGTAACCCCAGAGGTGGGGGAAAGCCTCAGGGAAAAAAAGGTACAGTGGCAGTGGAGAGCTGGGACCACCCCCAGCTGAAGGGAGGAATGTGGGGCAGGATCAGGGCCCCCCCCCACCCCCAGGCCGGGATCTCGCCTCTCACCGTCCCGGCGGCGCCGTCAATAGTCCCGATCCACTTGAAGAGGTTGTCGGACTCAGGGAAGGCAGAAATGCCTTTGTCACCGGACATCTGCAGGAGCAGCGCGTCAGGGCGGCCCGGGACACCCCGAGACAGCCCCCCACCACAGAGTTCAGCCCCAGCAGCCTTTGGAACCCCCAAACTCAGCCCCGGAACCCCACTCACCATCAGCGCCATCAGTTCTTGCTGCAGCCTGCGGGGAAAGCGCACGTTACCGGCCGGCTCACCGGGGCAGCCCCCGCCCGCAGCCCCGGCCCGGCTCCGCTCACCTCTTCCCCACCGCGCCGCGGGCCGCCGTGGCCCCGGTCTCGGCCGCTTTGCGGGCAGTTGCGCTGGACACGGCGGCGGGGTCGGCATTCTGTGAGGCCATAGCGGCTCCCGGGCCACAGACCGGCGCACCGGCCTCCGGCCGCCGCTGGGCAGCGGGTCACGGGCTGGACGCGGCTGCCGCTTCCGGGCGGCGCCGCACCGGACTCCGCTAGCTCCTTCCCTCCCTCCCGCAGTCCCGCTCGGGGCAGGACTCGGGCCCCGCTGCGGCTCTCCCGGTGCCAAGCGGCGGTTCAGGGCTCCCCTAGCTGGACTCCCCGATGCCGAACGGTGGTGCTCGGGGCTCTCCCGTGCAGTGGCGGTAGCCCAATCCTAACCCCCGTCCCAAACGCTTTCCGGTGCAGGAGCAGCTCGGTCCCGACCCCTCTCCGGTGCAGGAGCGGCTCGGTCGCAGCCCCGATCCCGGACACTCCAGTACATTCGTCCCGCACGGCCCCGCCTGCTCTCGCGCTCCGTTTGAATATTTCCGCGTGCGTCCCCTCCACCAATCAGCGCGCAGCCTCGTTCGAGCCAGCCAATCACTGCCCGCCGACGATGCAGCTGCCACGGTTACAGCCAGCGGCTGTCGATTGTTCGCCGACCACTGACGTAGAGCGCTGTGATTGGTCACTGCCAGCGGGGGCGGAGCCGCGGGTCCCGCAGGCCCTAAGTGGCCAGACACCCCCGTTCCGGTTCCCGGTTCCCAGGAGGCGGCAAAGTGGGAGCGAAGTGGCTTTATTGGGGGGGCTCAGGGCTCGGGGGGATCCTCGGGGGGCGGTACGTCCCCCCCGCGGCGGAGCGTCTCCATGTGCTTCTGCATCTTCTCAGTCATCCAGGCTGGTGGGATGAAGGGCTTCAGCTCTTCCAGCCGCAGATCAACAGAGTCCCTGGGGAGGAAGGAGGGTGAAATGGAGGGACTCCAAGCACCCACTGCTGCCCCCAAACCCACCATGTTCCCTGGCACACATCAGTACCAAGCCCAGACCCACCAAACCCACCACGGATCTCAATCAGCACTGAGCCCAAACCTACCATGGACCCCCCACCAACACCAAGTCCAAACCTTAGTCACCCAGCATGGCCCCCTGGCACCAAATCCCAACCACAACCAAGTCCCCCCAACCATCATGGAGAGAGTCCCTCCAGCACAGGACAACCCTGCAATGCAGCAATGAGGGGGGACACGGTGGGAGTCCCCAGGGAAGCAGCCCCAGGCAAAGCAACACCTTCAGAGTGTCTGCTTTGGTCCTCACCTGTAATCTTCACTGGCGGCCAAATCCCGAATGTCCTCTTCAATGAGGAGGTAGGCCTGTGGCACAAGGCAGGGGACACCTGAGCATGCCTGCGAGGGGCAGCGTCACACTCACCAGCCACCGCTGTCCCCATGGGAGCCAGCTGTGCCTCCTGGCCCATGCCCCAGTCCTGTGGGCAGGGGATGGACCTTGGCAGTGCTGTGTCCCCATGCCCTGCCTATCCTCCTGCCACCACCGCTTGGCCCATGGCTACTCCGCCCGTGCTGGCCCTGCAGCAGGCCCTGCGCCCGGCTGTACTCACCATCTTGCCCCCAATGGCCCTCATGTGCTGCTGCTCTGTCAGCCAGTGCTTATCCTGCGGGTCGGCCGCATACTGCAACAAAGCAGCAAGGACTGAGCTGAGAACGGGCGGCAGACCCTCCCCTAAAAGCCCCCTCCTGTGGGACGCTGTGCCCCGCTCTGCTCTGCCCCCTGCTCCGCCTGCCCTGCTCCAGTCTCAGCCCTGGCTCTGGCAAACCCACCACCTCGGTGGGCACGCCACACCACTGGCTCGTGTTCCGTGTGCTAGCCAGATCTTGGGACGTGCTCCGAGATAACAAACAAGGGCATGGGGGAGGAAGTAAACAAGGGAGCTGAAGCACACGCTCCCAATTCCCATGGGAAACCATCCAGCTGTGGCACCTGACCTTAAAGAGGTGGGGATGCTTGATGTAGAGTCGCCCTCTTGTTCCTCCCATCCCGAGAGCTCTGCAAGAGGAACATGAGGGGTGTTAGGGTTGTGGGGAGGGCAGCTGCGGTGGCACAGGGACACCCCTCTCCTCCCCAAGCCCTTCCTACTGCTTTCGAGGCAGAGAAGCGAAGTGACGGGAGGAGTGTCACGGGCTCCTGCCTGGGGACACCACCCTCCATCAACAGGGCCATTCCTTACTTGTTTGCTCGTGATCCCAGCACAAAGGTTGTGGTTTCAGTCAGTCGGGATGGATCCCACTACAGAGCAATTGGAAAAGGGGCAGCATTAGAAATGAAGTTGGTGCTGGCCACGGTCCACAAGCCTCGGCTCTCTGACAGGGAACCGTGGAGCTGCCTCCAGACTGGGAGGGAGGTAGCTGGCCACAGACCTCCAGCCTTCCACAGGGGAGGTACGTTACATTCTGTCTGGACTGATCGAAGCAGTTTCCCTCATGGGAAACATTTGTGGGATTCTCCTGGCTACTCCTGGTCTCCTCAGGTCTCCCTCAGCGGCACCACACCGCAGGGCTACAGGCTACAGTGCCTGGGGAGACCACCAAAGGCCTCCGGGCACTTCGCTTCCTCTTCTTGCTCCACCCCTGCCCAGGGCCCAGTCAGGGCAGAGCACAGCCCGTGCTGTCCTGTGCTCCTGAAGCTGCAGGGCTCTGCTGCTGGGAGCAAAGGGGAGGAGAGAGGGAGCCCAGCAGTGTCGGACAGCCAATACCTTTGGTCCATCCCTTTTCACAGGCTCAGAGACTTTGAGCTTCCACCTGACGGGAAGAAAAACACAGTAAGAACAAGTCCCAGTGAGATCAACTTTGTCACCAACAGCAGCAGGGACTGAGCCCTAGCCCTTCCAGATCCACCTTTGTTCACACACTCCATTCCTCCACAGTGCCCAGCTTTGGACCCTCAGCTTTGTTGCACATTCTGCTCTCCTGGCTGCCCAGATCCCACCATCCCCTGTGTCTCACCGCTCACTCTGGATGGTCTGTCTGGACCTTTTCACCCTATTGGGCCTGTTTAAACCCCTTCTTTGAAGGTCTTTGCCTCCTGGGGACACCTCAACCTAACCCTGCTTCTGCCCACACCCAGAACTCCCATCATCTCTGTGCAGGAGAGGAATCTCTGGGGTTTCTGTGCTCCCCACATGCAGCCTCATTCCCCCTGCCCTCCCAAAGCAGGAGCTCTAGCTCACGGTTTGTACTCACGCTGCCATGCCTGAGACTCCACGGTCATTTGACAGGCTCTGTCCTGGAGGCCGCCCCTTCCTCTGCATGGAAGAAACTCTCCTGTGACTCAGCTGTGCTGGCTGAGGGAACCCTCTCAGCAGCCCTCCCTCTCCCAGGGAAGCTGCTCCTTTTGTCACAGGCAGAAACACTGCCTGGCACCAGAGTGAGCACCTCCAACACCTAAAAACAGCTGCCTGTGCACCTCCATGCACTCACACTGCGGGAATGGCCAGGAATGAGAACCGGGCTTCCCAAAACATAAAATCTCTTGTGGGGAAAACCATCCTACCTTTTTTGGAACAGGGCTCCCTCGACGGCTCAGCTCCTCATCCATCTGTCGGGCACGCTAGAAGAGGAAGGGCAGCGGGATGAGCAGGGCTCTTCTCCCTACCTGGCCAGGTGAACACTGACCCCAGCACACCTGTGTGAGCAGCACTGAACTGCAACAAGCAGCACCTGCACCCGGGATTCTCCTTGCCCTGTATTCCCTTCAAGCCAAACATCTCCCACTCTGCCTCTGCACTACTGCACTAGCAGCCAAGAAGAGCCAGAGAACAAAGTGATTCCAACTCTTTTTCTCCCAGCTCTCACAAGTCATTTAAACCTCTGCATACAATCACAACAATTACCTTTGGCACTGCCTGCTCATGGGGCAATCTGGGAACCATCTTTTTGCCATCGGAGAACAACAGTTTGGCCTGCAGGAAGACAAAGAAGGTTCCATGGATTCTCGGCTCAGAGAGGGCCCCACCATCAACCCCCACCTCTACATATCTACCTAAAAGCCCTGCAACAGCTTTGCTTTCAGAGTGCTACCAGGCCATGCTTCCACAGACAGCCAGATGCAAAAACACACTCTGAGCATGATAAATTCTGGTGAACTGGCAGATAAGCAAGATGTGAAAGGAAAAAATCCTGCCCTACCCTGCTAGGACCTTCTGATGGGTGCTGGGGGCCAGTTTCTGTGGGACTCTAGCAGCGTGCCATGTTCCAACAGCAGCAGTGAGAAGAAGCAGCATGGGCTGCCCAGCCCTGACTGCTCCCCTCTTTCCACTGAGAATGAATCCCAACACAGCAGTCACACAAGGGCTGCAGATGTCCCCTCACAGTGACAGCAAAGCTGTTAAGGGGGATACATTCTAGCCAGGCTGCTTTGCTTGGCTGGGCACCCAAGAAACCCCTCGCCAGCACCCACCTGCTCCAGACAGCTCCTACAGGTCTCCTGGATGAGCTGCTCTGGGTCCACCTCCTCCCCAACGTTATCACGCACGTTGATTGCTGCGGTCTGGAAAAACTGGAGAGGAAAAGGCAGGAGAGGGTGACAGCCTGCACAGCCAGGCAGTGTCGGCTCAGTTCCCACAGAAAGGCACGATGGCCTCGGTGGCAGCCGAGCTGTCCCCATGCACCTGCTGCTGCCCACCTGTCCCCAGCGCTCACCTTCATGTACTTGTTGAAGATGCCCCGGATCTCCTCGTTGATGCTGGGCTGCAGCACAGCGCGCAGCAGGTCCATGGACACGCTCGGGTCCGTGAAGCTGCGGGTGGAGGGATCAGGAGGGGGGCACGGGGCCCCTGCCCCGGCCCGGCCTAACCCGATCCTCCCTCCGCCCGGTGCCCATCCCGGTCCCGCTGTTCCACCCTCCCTCTCCATCCACCACGTGCCCTGCCCGCCCATCCCGG
>WEKY01019230.1:267153-361977 GCA_013390045.1 Picathartes gymnocephalus | reverse complement strand
CGGCCCGGCCCGGCCCGGCCCCCTCCTCACCGTGCTGACCAGCTGCTCCTCGGCGTCGCCCGGCCCCTCCTCGCCCGGCGGCCCCGGCTGCTGCTCCGCATCGCGGGCGGCGCCCATGGCCCCGCTCCCGGCTCGGTGCGAGCGGCCGGATGCGCGGGGCTCCCGCGCCTGCGTCATCGGGCCCCGACGGATGTGACGGTACCGCGGCCATAGGGCCATAGGGCCATAGGGCCCGCGGCGGGAGTGGGGAGGGAGAGGGCCGCGGGGACACCCGGTGTGTGCTCGGGGAGCCCTGGCCTCACACGGTGCCCGCTCTGAAGGTGCTGCCGGAGCGCGGGCCGGAGCCCCCCGGGTGTCCCCGCCGCCCCCTTCCCCCGGGGGCTGAGCAGTCCCGGAGGGCGAGGCAGGGCATCCTGAGTCCCAAAGTATTTATCTCACCCTGTCCCACCCAGAGGAGGACCTGTCGCGGATGTAGCTGGACACACGCGGCCTCTGGCCCTGAGACCCGAGTACCTGCAGCTGGAGTGTGAATGCCAGTCTTTCCATCATCTCTGTGTTCCTCGTATAAATGTCCATGATCTGTGTGTTTCCTCGTATAATTCCTCTTTCTGGAATCTTACTGTTTCTCTGAGCAAACACTCCAAAACAGCATTTCCTCATCCTGTCTAATGTGTGCAGAATAGTCAAAACAACTTTTCTGTTGTTTTCTAGATAATCTTACCTCATGTTGTGGTCAAAGAGAAGCTTTTCTCTTGAATCAGCTGGCTAACAATTTGCGTTGATAAACACTTCACTATTTTGTTGGTAACATTCTTCCTCATTCCAAGATGATTCAGTGAGGGAAACCAAGCAAAGAGGATTTGCCAGAGCGCAGGGTGGGTCTCGCTGTGCAGAGCAGGGGTGTGCTCCAGCAGCCACCTCCGAGGGCTGTCCCTGTCCTTTGTGCCAGTGGGGCAGCCCTGAGCCGTGCTGTGCGGGAAAGTGGGGTCTCCTTCGCACCAGCTTTGCCAGATGCTCCCATCTTGTTTCATTTGTGTTCAAGAAATGAGTGCATGTGGCACTTGGAGCCATGATCTAATTGACAAGGTGGTGATCAGTCAAAGGTTGGATTCGATGATCTCAGAGGTCTTTTCCAACCTAAATCATTCAGTGGTTTTGTGACCAATGCTCTGGGGGCTGTGGTGGTGTCTCCAGAGGATGTTGAGCTGGTGTCTCTCAGCACCTGTCACTGCAGCCTGTAGCTGTGTCCCCTTAGTGTGACTCTCCTGCTGTAGCTGTCAGCTCACCAGTGACCACGCTGGGCTCCCATGGAAACCTGGAGTGGCTGTGGCAGCAGAGGCTGCTGACTCATGAGCTCACATGCTGGAAAAAGCTCCGGGCCTTGTGTCCCCTTCCTGCTGCTTTGTCTGGGGCTGCACTAGCCCAGGGTAAGCTCTGGGTTGTTACACAAACCCATGCATTTATTTCATCAGAGAAATCTGCTTGTCAGACATTCTCCTCCATTAATTCTCTAAATGATATCCAGGATTATGGTCTGTTAAAACAGAAATGTGCCAAAATTATGGTGTTGTTCCCAAAAGGAGGAACCACCAGGCAAGCACGGGGACAGCGGCAGTGCTGAGCTTTCTGTCATGGCACTCCTGAGGCTGGAAGGAGCCCTGCGATCCCTCAGGTTGTTCCAGATGGTTTTCCAGGTGCGTGGAAGGGAGTCAGCACTGCTGACACTGGCTGGCCAGCACTGCCTGCTCTGGGTGTCCGGCTCGGTGGTGATTAACAGCCACAGAAATGCACGGTAAGCACCGGGCTGTCGGGTTCTGCCAGGCAGCTGCGAGGTGTGGAGCACCAGATCTCTGGTGGACATGGGTGGTTCGTGGAGGAATTGCATCCACCTTGAGTCACAACAGGAGGAGAAGGATAAACCTGTACTTAACGCATTTTTCTTGCCATGAGGCCTCTTCCCACACAGATTTGTGGAGATTTGTGCAGAGCTGTGCTCCTTCCCTTGCACTGTCCCTGCATCATCTTGACGTGACATTGACAGAAAGCTCTTTGAGCGTGATTTTGCTTTTCCATTGCTCCTCTCAAGTGCCAGCTTAGAGTTGTAGAAATAATGTCAAGCTCAAACCAATTAATTTCACTTACTCCACAGCTGCAAATTTAAACTTAGTCTGTTATCCAGAAACTCCAACCCGTTTCTGCTTGGTGCTGATGTGTCCTGGGCAGACCAGTCCATAAGTTCTCCTATCCCATTGATTGTATATTGGTTTGTGTGTAATTCAGAAAGAAATAATTAAATAGAGAAGGGAAACATTGGAAAATTAGATTCCAACTCACACTCCTGGGTGACTGGAGAATAACTTGGTGTGAATGGGTTAGCACTCACAGAATTTGATCTTAATTAAGTTTAATCTGCTGTCTCAAACATATTAAATAAGTTTTTACCCTGAGATCACATGCAGAGGAAAGGGCAGGCAATGTGGCAGTGCATCTAATTTTCATTTACTCTCACTGGGTCTCTGGTGAAGGCCAGCAGTTTGGCTGGCAGTTTGCAGACAGCTTCCTGTGCTCTCCTGAGCCTAGGTGAGCTCTCATGCTTGCAGTCCCGAGACCTTTTCCTCCAGAGAGGTCCGTTTCAGTGCAGCACTGCTTCATTGAAGCAGATGTCTGCTTGGATAGTAACTAATCTGGTGTCTGTGCATGCAATAACTGTGCACTCCCACCGTGAATTCATGTGGTTATTGAATGCTCGTGTGTAAATTAATGGGGCTCTCATGCATGGACACTAAATCCTGCAATTCATGTTCAGGAGGTCCCAAAAGCTGCATGGAGGCCACGTTGATGGAGTCTGGTTGGTCTGGGGAAAAGACACACTGAGCTCTGGCTTTGCCCAGAGTGTGCTGAGCTGCGTGGGCTGCCCTGATAAGGGGGGTCCTGGGGAGGCCGTGAAGCAGGAGGACCATGGGGCTGGGGGACAGCATTGACTTGCTCAGGAGACTTTGAGCTCATTCATGTGCCTAAATCTGGCAACTGACAGTAGGAACATTGAAAGAGCTGGAGCACTCTGCTTGGGAATGGGATGGTTCAGAGACAGGTGCTCAAATGAAGCCTTGAATATTTGACCTACAAAAATCTGCAAATAGAGTCGTGTGAAAGAGCAGCCTTGAATGAAGGGCATTTTGCATGTGGAAGGAGGGAGCTCCTGGTGCTGCTGCCAGGTGCTCTTGGCCTGTTCCTGTTCCATCCGGGATGGCAAGGCCAGGACAGGCTCCTACCTGCAGCAGAGCCTGGTGCTGCGGCCACTGTTGTTGACGAAGGTCATTGTAGGGGTTCCTGGTGAGAGTAGCAGTGAAGAACCTGCCTCTGTACAGTCCTGGTTTCCCCTTCTGTCCTCCAGTCCTTATGCTATCCTCCTTGGAGTGCAGACAACTCTGGATCCTGCTCCTGCCTTGGCTGTGGGTGGAGCTGGAGTGGCTCTTTGGTAAACAGAATTAGAGGCAAATGTGGGAGGTTCTTGAAGTCAGTGTGAACTGCCTCCTCACATTCCTGGACCCGGGCTGCCTGCGAGGCACTTTAAATTGCCAGTTGGCACAGCCCTGGACATAGACTTCATCAGCATGGCACGAAGCATCCTCCTGCTGGGGCTCCTTGCTCTGTGGACACAACTGCAGGCAGCACCAATTGCAGGCAAGTATGGGCGGGTGGGAAGAGTATTTAAGAATATTTTTTCCTTATTTGCATAGAATCACAGGTGCTTTGCAGGTGCTGGCAGGTGCCAGATACTGCCTTGTGAGGGCCAGGGAAGCTGCGGAGTGGGAGGAGGGAGGGAGTGGGGTGGGATGAGCCTGGGTGATGTGGGGCTCACTGCAGTGCCACAGTGGGCTGTGGCACGGTGCCATCTCTCCCTGGCTCCCAGCGCAGCTGCAGCCACATGTGCCTGCTGGCCCCATGGCAGAGGTGCCCGGGAGGGCCCCTCAGGCACCAGCCCCACCACGACACTGCCGTGAGCTGAGAGGCACCAGCATGGCCTTGGGCTGAGTTGCCCCAGCCTTGAGGGCAGCAGGGGTCAGGCAGAGCCCTGAAACCCCCCCAGGAAAAGCTGCCGAGGAGAAGACAGCACAGCATCGTGGTGAACTGGGCTGCTGGGTGGGAGCAGTAGATGGGAAGACAGCATGCTGGGGCTGATGCTGCTGCATTCTGCTCTCCTACAGAGTTCTATGGAGTAGCTCCAGCTGGGTGGCCGCCACCAGGGCAGCCAGGAAGTGCCCTGAGCCTTGAGCCTGGGAAAGAGCCCAGCATGGTGCCTGACAATGATGATGGTGATGGTGACAGTGACCACAACAGCTCCAATAGCCATGAAACTGGTGATTCCAATAGCCATGAAACTGGTGATGATGGCAACAGTGCTGATGACTATGATGGTGATGATGGTAATAAAAATCAGCTTTGTGATGGCAATGACCATGATCATGGTGACAACAACAGTGATGATGGTGTCAACAGTGACAATTCCAATAGCAATGAAGATGGTGATGATGGTGATAAAAATGACCTTTCTCATGGCAAGGACAGTGATAATGATAATGGTGACAATGACAGTGATGATGGTGATGATGACAATGATGATGGTGGCGATGGCAATGATGATGATGATGACTATCGCATCAGTGATGAAAATTCCAATAGCAATGAAGATGGTGATGATGATGTCAACAGTGACAATTCCAATAGTAGTGAAGATGGTAACTCCTATTACAATGAATACGGTGCTGATTATGGGGAGTGGAGATTTTAGATTGTAAGGGGAAAATTGCCCAGGGCTTTTCAGAGATTTTTGGGTTCCTCTTTTGTGGCACCCAGCTCAGGCTACCAGATTTCATGATTGATCTGTGCCAATAAATGTATCTAGTGAACAGGAGAGCTTAGTGTCAAAAATTTCTTTAACAACTCGGCAACCCAAATGGGGCACTTGGTCACTTGCTAGATATCCAGATTTGCAGCAGTGGGTGGTTTCGCCCAGGAGCTCTGGAGTAAGGAAGAACTGAGTAGTGAGTGTCAAATCTCTATAGGAGGTTCAAGTCCTGCCTTCCACAAGTTTGAGTTTCATGGATTTTGGGAAAGATGAGAAATATACGTAGCATAAAGAAGGGGATGCCCTTAGCCGAGGTACTGCAGAACTGGGAGAAGGTAGTTGGCACTACTATATGGTCTCTAAAGCTCACAGTGATATTATGCCAGGAGGAATGGCCATATATTACTTGACATGCTGGGGCAAAACCTGCAGAAGTGTGGCCCAAACAGGGGGATTGCAAAGCAGCTGTTTTGATTTGCCTTCAACATAGTTTACAGGACCCCCATACACAGGGCAGATGGACTACTGATATATAGGGGACAACTGAGCTTGGGAAAAGCAGCATCTCAGGAGAGAGGTTGGTACATTGTATCATCCTGAGGTAAATTCTAGCCCAGACCCTGCTCCTCCCTGTGTGCCCACTGAAAAAGATCTTCCACTGTCTATTCTTGTTCCTGTTGATTTGCTTTCTATGCTCATTGCTACTTCACCTGCAACTGCCCCAGTCTGATCTGGACAAATTACGTGGGTACTCTTATTAATGGGCAGCCAACAATTGTTTTAACTTATATCCGTTGGCCCTGGATTACAGGATTTAGTGTTGTGGGCTACTAACCTGCCAAGGCTGAGGGAAGATGCAAAGCAATGTGCTCAATCATTTTCTTTCAGATTTGTGCTCCACATGATGAAAACTGGCATGATTAGAAAGCTGTGGAGGAAAAGCTAAAGGTGGCCAGGGACTGTATAAAAGATGAAAAGAGCAAAGGAATTTTTTGTAAGATACTAGACACCTGCATAGAAGCTGCCTGTTAGGATAGGAAAAACCATGTTAGAGAGAAACAAGATCTCAGAGAGAAATAGAAGGCTGGAAAGCAAATGTATTATTATTGTCTTTGAAAATTGAGAAGCTGCATAAACAGGAAGAAAGGCTACAGGAAGAAAAGGAAAAAAATAAAAGTCAGAAGAAAAGACTGAGATTATATTTATGTGAACTCTCTGCCTCTCTGACGTTGTATAGAATAGAAAGCTAACTGTTGTCCCCTGAAGAATGAGCGTGGAAACGGTTGGCAGAGCCCTGACCATAATGAATCTGGGGAAGATGATTCTTTGTTTCCTTCAAATCCCCCTTAATATAAAACCAGACTCATTATAGAAACAGAAGAAACCAGTGGACCTTGGGATAGAGCAGGAAATTATACTCCAAACCGACCCCATTTGATTTGATTTAGATGACTGATTTGCAAGAGCACTATGGCTGTAAGCCAGGCCAGACTGAAATCTGGCAAGTGAAATCCTATTAATGCAGACATGATAATGGTCCAGACATTCTGATGCTACTGGACCTCATAAAAAATTAATGAAATTTTTAACAGACACCGGAGCATGATTCCATTTTAACACAACAAAATTTTGTTGGGTGTTCAACCTGGTCAGCAAAGAGTTAAAGTTACCGGGGTAAACAGAGCCAAATGCCAAACCACCCAGGTTAATTCATGGCCCCTGGGCAAGAAGCAGTGTTGGCATGAAGTGTATGTCAGCCACTTGCTTTGCAGTTAGGGATCATAATGAAAACATTTGGGTTTTGATGTTCTGAAAGGCCAAACCTGGTGTCTGCTGTTCAGCAGGGTATGGTCCTTCGGCTCAAATGCCAACCCCAGCCCTGAAATCAGGAGGCTGCAGTGTGTGTGCTCTGTGCAGCACCTGCATTCCCCTGGCAAGAAACCCAGTTAAAGGAAAGAAACCCCGGAATATGAGGGAGGACTGTGACGAGGGAAAAGCCAGAGGTTGTAACAAAGCTGGGGACTGGAGAGAAGCTGGAGACTGGTGGGAAGCTGACATCTGGGGAGAGATCTGTGCTGGGGGAGAAGCCAGAGACTGGGGGAAGCCAGAGAAGCCTGAGGAGGGGAGGAATCCTGGATCTGACCACGGTGACAGAGGCAGATAATGGCAATGACGATGATGATAGTGACAGTGATCATGATGACAACAGTGATGATGACTGTGGTGATCATGACTGTTGAAAATTTTCTATTATTTGAAAGTAGCTAAGTGCTTGTTTGATATCAGTAGCTGGACCTGCTGGATACAAGGTGAACTTTATCTGAACCATACTGGGTGTGTTGTGTAGGTGAAAGAGAGTAGTGAAACCCAGGGCTGACAATCTGATACTAGACAGATATATTGTCTACTGATATAGACAAAGCTGTAGCTTATATGTTACTTAAAAATGAATAGCTGGAGTGGGCAGCCCATAGGTCACAGTGTATGAACTGTAACAATGATTTTGTAACATGGACCACAGAACTGAGTGAAACCCCCACCAAAACTGACATCAGAGGGTGTGAAAATGACTACGTGGCAACCACTTGGTAATGAAACAGTGAGGCAATGAGAAGACTCCAGAGCCTAACAATACTCTTGATCTGGACTGTCACATGAGGGATGGGGAGTTTACATTATCACAGTATAATTGGCCAGAGATTTCTTTGTTTGGGGTCCTCCTTTTGAGGCTGCAGCTCAAGCATTCCGTGATTGATCTGTGCCAATCTGTTGGAGAGGAGAGCCTGGTGTCAAAAATTTCTTCAACACCGATAATGATATGATGATGATGCTTACAAATGATGGTGCTGGTGACGGTGATTACACTTGTTGACTGATGCCACAAGGTATACGAGGAACATGTGAGGTGAGAAGAGCCCACAGTGTGTGTGTGCAAGGGCCTCTTCCTCTGCCTCACTCTATCAGGGCTGGTCCTGGGCACCAGTGTGTTTTGGGCAGGATCTTCTCTTTTCTAATAAACCCCACACTGGCCACTGGCTGGGTGTGACAAGCTGTCCTCGGTCAGCGCCTGGCACAGCCAGGTCACTGTGGCTGCCCCAGCCCTGTCCCTGCACAGGGACCCTCTGGTGCTGCTCCTGCTCGGGGTGGGCTCAGCAGGGCCCTCTGCACAGCAACATGCTTCTGTTCCCTGTGGGAGACCCCCAGAGACAGCCCCAGCCAGGCACCCACCCAGGACCCACAGAGCATCTGTGGACCAGGGGAAACCTCCCTGTGGGGTCTGTGGCCTCAGCTCCCTGAGGCTCCCCAAGTGTCCTCCAAAAGCTTGACCAGGAGCCACAAGGACAGGGACCCCATCCCTCCCACAGGGACCGAAGTCCCTCAGAAGCTGGTGGGTGCTTGCCAGGAGACAGATGCAGCAGGAGCCAGACATTGTTCATCACAGACTGGGTTTACTGGGGAGTGGGGGGCACAGAGATGCCTATGGTAAGCACAGGGCTGAGGGTGCTGAGGTGGGATCTGGAGGCTGGGTGATTATCCAGCAGCTGATGGAGCCCTCCATGGCTGGTTGTCCGGCTGTCCAGCTGTTGTCTGACTGTCTGGTGTGGGTTGGCTGCGCAGACTGGGTCCTTGGTCCAGGTCCAGGTGGGAGCTAGGTGAATTCTGGGAAAGACAGGAATCCATGCTCAGGCCCTCACTCTGTAGCATGACTGGGCACATCTGTCAGCCTCACAGTGGGACTCTGGGGGTAAGGGCTCCAGAGACCTCAGACAGCTCTCCCAGGGAGCTGTGAGGTCTTGCTGGTCATTTCTGCAGGATGCAAAGATGTAGGGAAGATGGCACAGGTGGGATGCTGTACTCACAGCCATGGTCACAGTGCCCATGGCCACACATCCTCCTGTTGCACTGTTCCACTGGCTCCCGCATCCACTTGTGCCCACCTGTGCCCACCTGCACTCGCCTGGGGAGACCAGCCGGGCCCAGAGGCAGCAGAGCCCCAGGAGCAGCAGCAGCAACAGCAGCCGCATGGCATGGATGGGCAGCGTGGGGTCTGCCTCTCTGGGCACAGGCAGGGGTTTAAATCCTCCTGGGGCAGGAGGTTGGTGCCCATGACCTGGCCCATGCCCCAGCACCTGACACGCTCCATCCGAGCGTGAACCCTCCCGTCCCCTCCCTCCTGTGGGCAGCTGCTGCTGGACGAGCCCTGGGGGAGGCAGGAAGGTGCTGCTGCTTGGTGCTGGGCTCCGTGCAGCCCCAAGAGGGCCGCGCTGTGCTGCAAGACAAGAGCAGCCAATGCAACTTCCCACTGCAGGACACAGGTACGAAGCAGGCAGCAGCAAGGGGCCGGGGGATCCCGCTTGGGACTTGCCTGGTGAAACTGTGGAGGAGGCTCCCCAGGCCGGATGCTGTGGAGCAGCCCGTGGTGCCCTGGCAGCTCTCCGGGCATTGTTCTGCCTCTGGGAACAATCGCTGGCTCCTGAGGGACGTCCTGTCACCAGACACGGTCCACAGCCCCACGCTGCCACTGGCCCCTCAGCCCTGCATCTCTTGGCCAGCCCCTGCCCAGCTGGCCCAACACCTGGAGACCAGGAAAAGCCCAGGGCCATGGTGTCCTGCTGCTGGGAACAGGGGGTGGGGGGCTCTGCGTGGGCGCCAGGACTGCAGGGCTGGAGCAACAGGTCCCGTGTCCTTGCCGGAGGCAGAGCGGGTGCTCAGATTCCCGTCACACGATGCTCAAGCTGCCTGTGCCCCTGCCATGGGATTCGCCGCACTGGACGCTGCAAAGTGTTGCAAGGACGGCACCGGAGCTGCCGGGGCTTTCCCTGACAGTCCCTTCCGGGAGCGCCTGTCCCTGGGAGAGGCAGGAGGGCTCAGCACTCTGCACGTGTGTGCGCACCTGGGAGCCAGGTGCGGGCACTGTGTGTGTGTGTGTGTGCAGCCCACGCATCCCTGCTCTGCCCCTCGGCCCCGCTCGGAACATCATCCCGGTGGCACAATGCCGGCTCTGTCCCTGTTGGGTGCCGCATTCCTGGGAGGTGCCGCATTCCTGGGTGTTCCCCGGGTACCCCGGTCACTGCTTTCCCATAGAGATGGCTCTGCCCTCACGGCTGCACCCATTGCTCACCCTGCAGGTCCCTGGTGTCAGGGCAGGACAAGGGGGTATGACACAGGTCCTCCTCTGGGCGTGGTTTTCTGTCGTGTGGAACCTCAACATCTACCTGGGAGCAGCCATCCCTCATCTCTGGGACCGTCCCTGCATCCACCGTGGTGTTGTCCCAGCCTGGCAGGGCTGCTTTGGAAGACGCCATTAGTCGGTCCAGTGATCACCCGGCAGCTGCGATTCCCCGGGCAGACAGCGGGAAAAATTCAGCCCCGATGGATTTTGGCGCTGTGGCCACCGAGGGTGGCCGCTAAGTCCCTGCGCAAGGGTATCTTTACCACTGCCCACCCTGACTCTGCACCTCCGGCACGTCCCTCTGGATTTGCTCCCAACCCTGCTCAAGACGGGCCACATCACCGTGTTCCGTGCCGGGGACACTGCCAGGACCTCAGCCTGGGGCTTCGGAGGAGAGGCAAGAAAAGCTGCGGCGGGGCGTGGGCGAGGGGCGCGGGCGGGGAGTGGCACCGCCCTCCAAACCCCACCCCGACTCCGACTTTCCCGGACCCTCCCCACGGATCTTTCCTCGCCCTCCGCTTCCCCCTTGGGACAGTAATTACGGCAGTAATTAAGAAGACAATTATTCGTGCTGAATGGGAACATCTTAATCTGTTTCTCCCTCCTTTTGGCAAGTTTCACCCCACGCCCTCCCACGAGTACCGGCGGGTTCCTCCCAGCTCAGCGCCCGGAGCCCTGCCTTGGGTCCGGCTCCCCCCGCCCGGAAGCCGAGAAGGCTGCGAGCCGTGTCCCAGCCCCAGGGGCCACCCAGGCCCGATGTAGCCACTGGACCCCGACCTGCTGCCGGAGGGCACAGGACACGGCTCCGCACTGGTATTCCCCAAGAGAGGGACTGGTGAAGGGGACGGCCCCAACCCGAGAGAGGGTGATGGAGGAGGCAGCAAAGGGACAGAGGTGTCTACGGGATGGGAATGGATGGGAGCATCACCGTCCAGCGGGACCTGCCTTCCACAGCCGCGATGGTAGGCAGCAAGGTGGTACCCACAGGCTGAGTCCTGTGCATGGGCCCATCCTGCTCGGGATACTCTCTGTCAGACATGAGGGAGCATGGAATAAACCGATGAAGGGATACAGCTCTGTCACAGCCTTTTCCTAGGAGTTGCACCACCTGGTGCAAGAGCAGTGCTGCAGTGCCTCAGCCCTTCCCTGGCTGATGGCTGTGGCAGAACTGAGGGCTTTCCATCCCCTGGCATGGCATCGTCATTATCCCTGGCAATGGAGAGACCTTCCCGTGTCTATCTCCAACACAGGCCTGTCCCCAGGAGGCTGCGGCAGTCACTGGTGATGTCCCCAGCCCAGCCTGGGCATGCTGCTCCCACCCAGCTGGGCTCCCCGAGGGCTGTGCTGGGACAGCTGTCCCGTCCTACCGGTCCCCCCAGCTCCAGGGCTGTGGCCAGGATGCCACCAGGGAGACCAGGCCCTACCTGGGTGTGGCTCATTACCTGCATGGCAGGAATTAGCTGGGTTTAGGCACCAGCCCTGCTCCCTCCGCCCCGCCCACGCACCTTAAATCCCAGCCGACCACACCCGGGGCCAGACCCGGCCATCCAGGGCACCATGGAGCTGCCACCTGGCTGTCTTCTCCTCCTTGCTGCCCTGCTCCCCCTTGCCAAGCGATCCAGCCCGGCCCCGCACACAACTGGACAAGAGGAGCTGGGGATGGGTGAGTGTGGCTGGGTCACAGCCTGGAAATGGGAATGCTCTGTGTGCCACTGTTGCCCAGTGCTTCCCACTGCCCCATATGCTGCCAAGTGCCCGTGAGTGTGGGGCTCTGGGAGCCCAGAGTCTGACCCTGGGGTGCTGGGGGGCTGCCACAGCCCCTGCTGTGTGCCTCTTACCAGTGTCCTGGTCACTGTGTCCTGCAGCAAAGCCTGGGTACTGCTACCACATCCCAGAGGTGGAGGACCTGCTGGACAAGGACTGTGGCTCCTGCCACATGGGTGCCTCCTGTTCGCATTGCACCAGTGATGCCGACTGCCGCGGAGTTGCCAAGTGCTGTCCCAGCAAGTGTGGCTACACATGCCAGCAGCCAGTGCTGGGTGAGGATTCAGTGCTGTGGTGGTGGGGCTCTGGAGTGGCAGTGTGGCATTCACAAGGGTGGGTGACAGGAGGGGTGTTGGCTCACATGGGATAGCAAACTGGGAAGGGAGGTCCCTGGGCTCCTCCTGAGCTCTTGATGGGTCTTGCAGACCCTGGGGGTCACCACACTGTGCAATGGGGAAGCTACTGGTGTGTGAGGCTGTAGGCAGGTGGGTGCAGAGCTGTGTGCTGGCAAGAAAGGTACAGCAGTAAGAAGGAACCAGAACTGTGCAGAGCTGTCTGAGGGCCTGAGAGCACTGAGCATGGCGGTGTCCCCCCCTGCCCTGGCTCAGCCTATCCCCTTTGGATCATGCAGACTTCTGCTACCTGCCCTCAGTCTGTGGGAACTGCAAGGCGCTCTTCCGGCGCTTCTTCTTCAATGCCTCCAGCCAGCAGTGCGAGGAGTTCATCTACGGCGGCTGCGGCGGCAACAGGAACAACTTTGAGACCAAGGGCGAGTGCTTCCAGGCCTGTTCCCACGTCAGTAACTAGCAATGTGCTGTGGGCCACAGATGGCAGCTGCTCCTGGCCCCTCTCCTGATGCCCCGTCTCTCAGTTCCAGGTGCCTGGTAGTGCTGGCCCAGGAAGTGGTGGTTTCTGCACAGCCCCTGCCTGGGGGAAGCTGCTGCTGGTGGCCACATTCCCGACCCCACAGGGAGACATTCCCCATGGGACTGGTGGCAATGAGGGCTGTGGGCGCTCACTGGCTGTTGTCTGGGACGCTCACTGCCTAAGGACAGGGACATGTGCCCATGCCAGCACGGATGCCCCCTCCTATGCGTGGTGCCTGACCTGAGGAGCCAGTCCCTCTCCCTGGACTGTGACAATACAAGGACTGGTCCCTGGATGAGCACGTCTAGGTCTGGTCCTTCCTGCCTGTGCTGGCAGGAGCAGACAGCGCCCATCCCTCTGGGCACTCCTCCCTCATGGGGACTGGGCGGTGGGTGCCTCCAGCAGCATGGCATGGCAGGGCTCACCCAGCCACCACCCTGCAGCTCCCATTGCCACCGATGGGCTCCCAGCCCAGCCCTGCCTTCAAGCTGCCAACATGACCTGGCTGGGAGCTGAAGCCACTGAATGGAGCAGGAATGGCTCCTGCCTCGATGGATGCCTGGGGTGGTGCCTGTCCCCAGCCTGCCCTGACCCAGGTCTGTGTCTGCACTGCTTCAATGGCCCTGTGGCACCAACTCTGGCTGAACCTCCTGGCCCTGGGGGCCTCAGGTGATTTCAAGGCCACTCCAGGACAACACGGGGCAGCTGGGGCGCAGCCAAGCACACACTTTATTGCTGGAGGTAGTGGGCAGGGGACAGGCCAGCTGGGACCCATGACTGTCTCATGTTTGCTAATGAAGGCATCTTCCTGCTGCAGAGGAGCTGCTCTCCCATCACGTAGCATCTGAAAAGGGGGATGTACTTTTAGGGAGCAATGAGACTGCAGGAGTGATGGACCAGTGGCTGTGATTGCAGCCATGCTGGCCAGCTCCATGAGAGCTCCATCCTGCTCTGCATCACTTCAGATCCCTTCACCCTGCAAATGCATCTGCTGGGAGCAGAGCAATGGGGCAGCAGTGGGAACTGGCCACACAGTGATGCTGAGCTGGGAGCATGCTGAGGGCTGTGCCCTTCACACAGGTCAGCTGGCACCCTGCATGACCTCGTGTTAGCCCTGGTGCTGGCCCCATCATGGTGGCCATAGGTCTCCTTACCACCAGGCACCCGCATGCAGATGTGGCCGCAGCCGTTGCTGCAGCACTTGTGGCCCCAGGGACACTCCTCATCGAGGCTGCACAGATCCACGCAGGACCCAACACCCCCAGGCATGGGGCATGCTCCATCTCTGCCTGCAGGACAGAGTACCCTGCTGTGGCCCACCCAGCTGGGACACCCCAGGTCTCCTGGGGCAACGCTTTGGTCTCTTGTGCCTCACCTCCAGGAGCGTCCATGCAGACACGGCCACAGGAGGTGCGGGTGCACCTCTGTCCCCAGGGACACTGTGAGTCGGCCTCGCACGCCTCTGAGCACCGCTCAGCACCGGGCCGGGGCACAGCCACACTGTCACGCTCTGTGGGCAGGGGAGGGTGGTCACTTGGTGACTCTGAGCTGAGGCTGTGTGTGCTCATCACTTGCACAGAAAGAGGGGGAGGCATGGAAATAAGGATGGGGGCAGATGATATCCCTGGAGGGTGTGAGACCCCCACAGGTACAGCTGCCTTGGCAGACCCAGCTCAGGGTTCCACTGTGGTCATAGTGAGGGGTCCTCATTGGGGAGGAAGGGCCAGGATACCCCGGGGTGGATGCCAAGGGTTCCCTGGCTCTGTCCCTGCTGGGCTGGGAGGGTGTGAGGGGCTGACCTTGCAGAGAGGCTGGTGTGCAGGTGTGGCCACAGCCATTACTGCAGCACTTGTGGCCCCATGGACACTCCTCGTCGAAGTTGCACAGGTCCAAGCATGTGCCCTCCTCCCTGGGGATGGGGCACACTCCCACTCTGCCTGCAAGGCAATCACCCAGCTGGGGGACATCTGGCCTGGCGCACCTCGCCATGCGGCAGCCCAGGGCAGCCACAAATGGCTCCCGGAGGGCCTGGCTGGTTCTCACCTCCAGGGATGTCCATGCAGACATGGCCACAGCCGATGCTGGTGCACCGCTGTCCCCGGGGACACTGTGAATCAGCCTGGCACTCCTCCACACACCGGCCATCAGCCCTGTCCCCGCTGTCTGCAGGGGCACAGCAACCAACTCGCTGTCACCTGGCTGCCCTTGAGGGGCTGGGGCCAGCTCCCCCCAAACAGGCTGTGCCCTCTACCTCTGGGCACGGCCACGCACTCCCAGCCGCAGCCGGTGTCACAGCACTTCTCCTCTCGCTGGCAGACGCTGTCATCCAGGCACTGGCTCCCGCGCCGGCGCCGCGGGTCCCAGCACGGCTCTGCCCGGGGGCACTCTCCGGGGTGCTCTACCAGAGGAGGGGACCCAGGTGAGGGCGGAGGTCCCGGCCCTGCTCTCACATCACCTCCCTGTACTGGTGGCCGGGTTGCCACGCTCACCTTGGGCAGGGCGGGTGCAGTGCATGGCGCAGCCAGAGAAGCAGCACTTCTCCTGCCGGGAACAGTCCCTGTCGTGGGTGCAGGAGTCCATCTCCGTGCATGGCACCGATGTGTGTCGTGGCCTCACCTTTGGGCACTCTCCAGGTTTGTCTGAGAGGGGCAGGAAGACACAGCAGGAGGAGGGACCACCCTGTGTTGCAGACACCTCCTTTTCTGCAGCCTCAGGGATCGGAGTGCCTGCCTATGGCAGCGCTGTCCCACACCGTGCGCCCGGGAGCTTTGCCAGCATTCCCGGTGGAGTCACTGTTCTGGCGACCATCTCCTCACCTGGTTCGGGGGCTGAGCACACGTAGCCACATCTGCTGCTGTTGCAGCACTTCTCAGCCCCCGGGCACTGCCAGTCCCTGGTGCAGGGGGTGCCACACGGGGCCAGCAGAGCCTTCTCAGCCAGAGGACAGATGCCTGGTTTCTCTGGGGGCAGGAGGCAGCGGGGCTGGGAGTGCAGGCAACAACAGCGGGTCTTCCCCACCCAGTCTCACAGTTCCTGGAGCTGGGGGACACCCCTGCCCGTGTCTGGCACCTCGGGACGGGGGCAGGCAGACATAGTCGCAGCCACGCAGGCAGCATTTCTCCTCGCGGGGACACTCGCCATCGTGCCAGCACCAGGCTCTGCAGTTGTAACTGGGGAACAGCCCGGCACGGACTGGGCAGAATCCGTCCTTCCCTGCAGGCATGGTGCGGAGTGGCTGCAGTGCCACTGTCTGGAGACACAGCCGTAGGGAGCAGGGCACAAAGGGCTGTCGAACCTTTGGGGTGGCTCCCAGCCCCCTCACCTTGGCTGTTTGCCACACAGTGCCTGCTGCACAACTGGTGACAGCACACGTGGGATGGGGGACAGTCCTGGTCCTGAAGGCACCCCCACCGGTGCAGCAGTGGCCGTTGAGTGGCTGGGGCAGGGCTGGTGTCCTCTGCACCGTGGAGCGGGATGGTGGCCTCAGCAGAGGGTGGTCACACTGTCCCCTCCCCTCCCCACTCCAATGCCCACCTGGGAGCTGTGCAATGTGTCCCCACCCCACACCCGGCAGAGCCCACCCTGGCAAGCATGGGGTGAGGGGTCCCGTTTGTGCCACAGCCCTGTGCCACGGTGGCTGCTGCCCCACGGCATCATTCCCGGTCTCTGAGCCATGTCCCCGCCCGCACGGCCCATCCTGTCCGATCCTGCCTCACCGGCCGGCACTCCCGGGAGGCACTGGCGGCCACAGCTGCTGTTGCAGCATTTCTGCGCGTCGGGGCAGTCGCCGTCGCCTCGGCACCGCTCCCGGAATGGTCCTGGCTGCACCGTAGGGCCCTCGCTGGTCTTAGGCTGGTCTGGCAGGGCACATGGGTGTGACGATTCAGCATCCCCCACTGACCGTCCTGCCTGCCCCGGAGGTCCCTGGTTCCTGCCATGACCCACGCATTCCTGGTGCCTGCGGCCACGACCCAGCGTTGGGTTTTCCCGGCAGCTGTCAGGAGCTGCCGGTGCAGGGGAAGCTGCGCGTGCTGCCCCAGGGGCCACGGCGTCAGGGAGACAACTATGGCACACAGGATCCCCGGCGGTGAGCCAGGGCTTCCGGCTGAGTCCCGCCGAGTCCTTACCTTGCGCCGGCTCCAAGCAGGCAGAGCCGCAGCCCAGGAGGCAGCACTTCTGCGCTCCCAGGCAGTCCTTGTCCTCCAGGCAGGGGAAGGAGCAGGGGGCAATGAGCCCCTCGGGGGCTGCTGCCGGGCAGGCACCAGGCTTCTCTGCAGCGCCGAGGGACCGAGAGGTGAGGCTGCACTGCAATGTCCTAGGGCAGCACCGGGAACCCCGGCCCTGCCAGACCCCTCTGCCTCGCCCTGGCTGGATCCCTTCCTGTGTCCCATCCCACAGCCTTCCACATATCCCAGCGGCGGTCAGGAGGCTGCTAGCAGCGCACAGAGAGCTGCTCCATAGCAATGGGGATTGCACAGGGAATGGGACAGGGAGAAGGGTGCCAGCTGCCCCGGGACAGAGGTGGTGTCAGCGGCTGTAGCGCGGTGCCGTACCTTCTGCCGGGGGGATGCAACGGAGCCGGCACTCCCAGTGGCAGCACTTGAGCCCAGCGGGGCAGTTGGAGTCTCTGGCACAGAGTGGAGGCTCCAGGCGCAAGCAGCGCATGAAGTCCCGTGGACACCTCCCTGGTTTCTGGGAGTCCCCTGCGTTGGGATGGCGATGTCAGGACAGTGCCAGAGCCCCCCATCCTCCTTCCCTGGGGAAGCAGGATATGGGTCTCTCTGCAGGGGCCAGGGAACTGGAGCAGGGACTGCAGCCCAGGGGGCTGGAGACTTCTCTGCATCATGGCCCGGGGCTGCTGGACCCCCACGTCGGGACCTGCATGGGACAGCACAGGGTGGCACAGTGTAGCGTGACATGTCATGGTGCGGTGTGGCACGGGTCCGTGTGTGCCCTCGCAAGTGCCACGAGGAGTGTCACTGGCCCTGTCAGGGTGAAGCCAGGACCGAGCCAGCACCAGCTGGAGGTCAGGATCTATTCCTGAGCATCCTGCTGCTGCGGGCATCCTCAATGCAAGCAGCACACTCCTCACTGCTGCCGTCTCCTCCTCTTCCTTCTCCTCCTCCTGGCACCCTGTGCTCCTCTTGGCCATGCTGGGAAACGTGGGGCAGCCTTGCCTCTGGTACAGGCGAGCTCCAGCTGGCGCCTGTGCCTGGCTCCTGCTGCCAGCTGGGGCTGCGGCGGGAGCCGCCTCTGCCAACAGCCCGGCCGGCTGTGGCGGGGCCGGGTGTTTGGGCTGCAAACAGACGCTGCCGGAGTTTCACTGCAAACAGCAGCTGCTTGGTCCAAACAAAGAGGCACCGGCTGTGGTCTCGGTGTGGGCAGAGCCATGCCGCAGCTGGGCACCACCGCCCCAGCCATTGTCCCACGGCAGGGGGCTGGCAGCAGGGGTCTGTGCCCAGGATGCAGCACAGACCCTGCTTCACGTGGTACCCCTGGGAGCTGACAGTTGCTGTGCCCGTGGGGTGCAGGGGGTGCCCACGGGGATGAGGGTATGCACACATGCCCCTGCACCTTGGAGTGGGAGCAGGGTCCCCCAGGCAGCAGGGCTGCGGTGCAGGTGCTGCAGCCAGCTGGGACATGGTCCCTGTCAGCATATGCTGGGCAGGGACAGAGGGGACACGGCAGAGACACGGGGACCGGGATGCAAGGAGCTGCTCCCAGGCTGCCTGTGCCTCGCAGCTGCTGGGTTTGACTCCTGGTACTCACCGCCCTTCTCTGGTGTGCTCGGCTCTGCCCTGAGGATGAGGAGGCCCAGGAAGAGGAAAACTCCTGGGCTCAAGGTGCTGCCGGGTATGTTGTGCATATCTGGAGCTGAGCTAGGGCTTGGTTTAAGGTCTGTGGCAGGGGTGCCTGCAGTGCCAGAGCAGCTAAAGCTGGGCTGCCTGCGGTGGCAGCTGGTTCTGCTATGGACAGGAGGGGCAGGAGGCGGGGTAGTTCCCAGAACTCGCCGGCATCCTGCCAGCCATCCCGCTTATCTCTGCTTTGGGGTCAGAGTGACTTGTGGAGCTGGGGACGCCAGATGAGGTCAGGCACTGCTGTCCCTCATGTTGCACCACTTGCTGCAGCTGGCCTCTCTGGGTTTCCTTCCAGCCCCACTCACCTCTTTACTCCCTGGAGTGGGGGCTGTGGATAGACCCCATGGCTGGGTCCTGGCATGGCAGTGGGAGCAACATGAGGGGTTCTAACAGCTCTACTGCCATGGTGCTGCTCCTCAGCCAAATGTAGTTTCCATGCATGGGACTGCTTGGGATCCAGCACCATGAGTAAGCAGCTCCTGCTGTGGCCCCTGGCACGTGGGTGGTGCTCCCTGCCCCCTTCCTTGTCCAGGTTCTCCATCTCTTCTGACCTGTGACTGCTTTTCCCACCAGGTTTTCACACTCTGGGATGCAAATGAGCCCTTCCTTGGCACAAAGAATCCGAGGGAACTGGTTTTCCAGTCCATGACTGCCGAGGGGACATCATGCAGCCCCCAGGCCCAGCAGGAGGGTTACCATAGAACAATGATGGCTGGAAGTCACCCACCTGGAACTGGGACCCTCTCCCTGCCCTGGGGCAGCGCCTGCGTGCAGGGATGGCTGCCTGCACCTCCCTGCCTGCACGCAGCCTAGGCTGCCAGCGCCTCTGGGGACCAGAGCACAGAACAGGGATAGTGACTCAGAGCAGAGGTGGCTGTGGGATGGTTTATTCTGCCTCGGTCCTGTGAAGCAGGAATGCTGGCCATGGGGTACTGCAGGCAGGATGCAGCCCTCAATGGCATGGCTGGGGGTGCCAGGGACCCTGACCAGAAGCATCAGAGTCAATCCCGGTGCCATCCTGCCAGTGCAGAGGGTCCAGCGCAGGGAGAGGTGTGGGGGGCAGCAGCACCTCTGCTCAGCCCACGGGTGCAATGGCAGGGGGCTGACCCTGAAATGGCAGCTCCTGGTCAGCCCTTCCTGGCCATGGCTACGCTGTACCTGGAAGAGGCAGGTGAGGTGGTCAGTGAGGACAGGTGCTCCCTTTCTGAGGGATGGAGGGCCCTGTGGTGCTCCCACCCTGGGCCCCCCTCTGTCCCCTCCAGGCTGGACCCAGGAGGCAGCGGGCTGGAGGGGGCCATACCCCACAGCGGGTGGACGCAGAGCTGGCTGCAGCCCTGCAGGCAGCACTTCTGGCCAAGGGGACAATCCTTGTCCTGCAGGCACAGGAGGAGGCACTTGGCTGCCTGATCACCCTCTGCTGCAGGGGGACAGAGACCTGGCCACGCTGGCACATGCGGAAAGAGAAAGGGGTGAGGGGCTCAGGGCACCCCTCCAGGGTGGGGGAGCTGCCCTGCTTGCAGGGAGGAGCTCCTCACTGAGCTCCTGTCGCATTGGACAGCAGCTCAGTCCCCAGTTTCCCATTGCCCCTGAGAGGGTCAGGGTAGGGAGGGGGCACAGAGGTCTTGGCCCCACAGGGATGGTTTACCCTTGGTGGGTGGTTTGCAGATGTGGCCACAGCCGGTGGTGCAGCACTTGTTGTCCCCAGTGCAGTCACTGTCGGTGTCACACAACTCCAGGCAGGGCCCCAAAGAGCCCCGCAGCACCATGGGGCACATGCCAGGCTTCTCTGGGGCACGGTGGCTCCCTGGTGACAGTGAGGAGTGTGGCTGTGCCGGGATTCTGTCCCCAGCCCCACTCCTGGCATGGCCTAGGTCTCCATCCTTTCCCTGTCCTGTGCCTCTATTTTCCTTCCCAGAGCACCACGATGAGCTCAGCCACCAGCCTCACACCCTACCAGTCTCATCCAGTGAGACCACTCACAGCTCAATATGGGATGCCAGTTGGTAGCTGGAGTGGTGAAGGACAACCCTTGCTCTGGTTGCAGCAGCAAGTAGTCTGAGCAGGGTGCAGGAGGTACGGTTAGGAGGGGCTTCAGCCTTTTATCCACTCAGGGCCATCTCCCACCCATAACAGAGGAGCTGGGCATGGGGATCCCTTCCCACAGCACCCTGAAGGCCAGCTCTTGGCAAGGGGGTCATGAGGGCTGGGGTTATGCCCAGGGCAGGCGTGTGGCACCAGGAACTGCAGCCAGTGGCACACACTCCCTGGGGCCTGGATGGATGCCACCAGCTGCACACTCGGCCGGGCACAGCCGCTGTGGCTTGTCCAGCAGTAGGGCCGGGCACACGCTGGGCTCTGCCACGGGGAAGCTGGGCTAGCACCAGTGCAGTGGTGGGCTGGACATGGGGATCAGAGAGGGCTGGCGGGGCTGTACCTGTGTCTGGAGGGGTACAGGCCAGCCCACAGCCGGAGAAGCAGCACTTGTGTTTCCCAGGGCAGTCCCGGTCATCGGTGCAGTGGTTGGGGCAGGCAGCAGCTCTCCTCTGGGCACGCTTCCGAGGGCAGAACCCAGGTTTGGCTGGAGGGAGGCTCAGGGTTTGGCATGCAGCCTGCCTGGCCCCACTGCTCTCCTACAGTGCAATGGGAGCTGCGGACCCCTGGGGCTGTGCCAGGGCACCTTCAGCCAGGCATGGGGATCTCCAGGACACCTCACCTGGCTCAGCGAGCACGCAGCGGGTGCAGCAGCCACGGGTGCAGCACTTCTCCCCCGGGCGGCATGTGGTGTCGTTGTGACATCTTGTCCCACAGCTTGGCCCGATGGCACTGCCAGCATGGGGGCAGTAGCCCGGGCTCTCTGCAGAGGGAGATGCTCCATGCAACCGCGTCCCAAGGAGCAGGGCTCTCTCCAGGGGCACCAACACAGGCACCAGCCCACATCCCACCCATTGCCCGATCCTCCCTTGGAGCGAGCAGCAGTACCTGTAGTGGGCAGGAGGCAGGTCCAGACCTTCCCCATCTGGCAGCACTTCTCAGCACCAGGGCAGCCACGGTCGGAGAGGCAGTAGAGTCTGGGGGGCCAAGGGGCTCTGCTCACCCCTGCTGGGCACTCACCCACTTTGGGGGGGGCAGGTGGGGCAGTGGGGGTCCAGCGTCCCTGCAGGGCCCAGTGTGGGGATGCAGTGAAGGTGAGCGCAGTGCCCTGGTCCCTGGGGCTGTGCTGCTGGGCCAGGCTGAGCAGCGCCAGGAGCACCAGAAGAAGGGTGCAGTGGGTCCGCATCGTGCTGCAATCAATGTTGTGCTTCTGGGCGATGGGCTGGGATTTAAACCCTGCTGGAGTGGGGGCTGGCCAAGCCAAGCTGCTCCTTCTCATGGCAGCACAGTTTCAGGACTGTGGGAGTGCTGGGCATGAACAATTCAGCTTGGGGGAGACTCCCGGGGCAGTGCTGGGCTCGTGGCCCATGGCTGACACATCCTCCACAGCTCCCTTTTCAGGTCACTGGTGACCTGTGAGCAGCTGGGCCAAGGGCTGAGCAGCACCTCCAGAGCCCCACCATTTCGAGCATGCATGGGACACAGGAATATCCTGTCCTAGTCTTCAGTGTCCACTGGATCCCTCCTGGCACCCGAGGAGCAGGGAGAGCTGCTGTGGAGCTGTGCTGCTGGCACAGCCTGCACCTGCACCACAGAGAGAGGGAACCAGCACCAGACACTGGGCAGTGCTGGGCAAGGTGTGGAGCTCACTCAGTCCCAAGGGATGGCTTTGCTCTGTCCCCTGCCAAGGGCGAGGGCTCTGGGGGTGCCAGCCCCTCTCAGGCAGGAGGGACATGCTCCAATCCCAGGGGCTGGGAGCAGGAGCAGGCAGGTATGGAAGGAACAGGGCCCCTGGAGACTTGTGGAGAGCAGGAAGTGCCATGGGAAAGCAGGACAGGAGCAGGAGCCCAGCTTTGAGCAGGCAGGGAGGGATGTGGTAGGGGCAGGCATGGGACTGGGGCATGAGGGTTGCACTGCCCAAAGCTCCTTCAGGCTTCTGCTGTGGGCAAGGTGCTGCAGCCAGCTGGGACGGCAAAGGTAAGGAGGAGTTTGGGTGATGCTCATGTACGGGCACACACTGCAGCCTGTTTGTTCCCTGCCCATTGCAGAGCAGGGAGCACCTCTGCTCTGATGGGACACGGTCACAGCTGCACCTCGACAGCCATGCTCTGAGCATGGTGGAGGAGCCAAGGTGGAGGAGCCAGTGTGCAGGGACAGCTGGGGCCATGGACCCATGGGACAGCCACAGGCAGGGTACAGGCAGGGACCCTTGGAGGCATGACAGGGTCAGTCGATGCTGCTGCTTGTGTGGAGCCTTTCGAGGCATCGCTGGCATGGGATGGAGAGGCAGCCATGACTCGTGATGGAGAGGTGGCCACAGCATGGAACAGAGAGGCAGCCATGGTGTGGGATGGAGAGGCAGCCACAGCATGACACGGAGAAGCTGCTTTATTGGTGAGAGTGCAGGGGGCTCGCCCCGAGCCGAGAACCCCAGGGAGAAAACTGAGGCTGAAGGCTCCAAGTCAGGGGGATGGTGCAGGGCCAGGGCACGTGGAATGGGCATCGGGCAGCAGCTTCCCTGTGGCTGGACTGGCAGGAGGTGGCTGCACCTGCAAAGGAGCAGAGGCTGTGAGTGGGACGGGTGCATGGGTGCCGTGCTGCAGTGTGGGATCCCTGGTGCTGGAATGCATCTGACTGACCTCAGTGGATGGGTGTCACACAGGAGACCTTGCCGCAGCCGTTCCTGCAACACTTCTGGATCCCGGAGCAGTTGGAGTCAGTCTTGCATTGGTTGGTGCAGACGCCCAGCATGGGGATGCCTGGGTTTACAGGTGGGCATGTGCCAGGCTTCTCTGAAAGGCAAAGGGACATGGCTGAGACCTGATGACCCTGGTATGGGGGGCAGGGCCCACTCTGCAGCTCCCAAAGCTGTGGGCATGGCCCTGGCCCCTATCTGCCATGGAGGAGGGACCACTATGGTACCCGGCATTTCCCCCATCCCATAGCTCTGCTTGTTGGCCCTCCTTGCCAGCTGGACCTGATGGGGACATATCAGGGAGGCCACATGGCACGGTGGTCTCTAACAGTCCCTATGCCCAGTGTTCCCACTCAGTGACAAACCGCTGGCAGAGGATGCACAGCTGCAACACGCAGACATGATGGAGGCCTTGGCCCTGCTGTCCTTTACAACTGCCGTGGATGGCCCTGGCTGTTTGTTCATGGCATGGGGGCTCAGCCTAGGCCTCAGCCAGCATCACGTGCCCCCCAGACAGCCTTTGCCCGGCAGTGTGGGGCCCCTGCCCCACTGTCCCCCTGCCTGTCACTGGCACTGAGCTCTTGCTCTGCACCATGCTTGCCCTCCACCGTGGTACAGCCAAGCCAGCGCAGTCCCACAGGCAGCCATGGAGGCACTGGAGCCTCTAGGTCACATCCATCTGTCTGCAGCTGTGGATTTCAACTCCTGCACCCATCTCCTTGGGTCACTCTCCAGAAGGACTGTTGTGGTGAGTCTGCTCAGTACAGAACGGTGCTCACATCCTGGGCTGGCAGCTGCCCACAAGGCTGAGCAGGCAACGAGGGCTACAACGGGGAGCGGCGCAGACCCCACCCTCCACCCAAGCCCCAGCATCATTTGGGGGTGTCCACTCAGCCCCTGCATCGCTGAGAGGAGAAAGGTGTGAGCGTAGCCCAGCAGGAGCACCCTCTGAGCCTGCTGGGCTCCCATGTAGCCCCCAGTCCCCGTGCTGCAGCAGGACACACATCCAGCGCCCATGCTTGTGGCCACCACTGCACCCTGGAGCACCAGTACTGCCGGCTGGGATGGGCTGTTGGCTCGTGGCAGTGGCACCGACTCTGGGCAGCACGGCCAGGAGCAGGAGGGAGTGTTACCGTCAGGCTTCTGGCAGGCCTTGCCGCAGGCTGCCGGGCAGCACTTGAGGGTGCTCTCGCAGTCGCCATCGGACTGGCACCCCACTGTGCAATTCACCGCATCCATCGCCGGGCTCGGGCACACGCCGGCTTTTGCTGCAAGGCAAAGGTGGGGGCGTGGGCAGGCGCGGGGCGGCCGGCGCCGGGCAGGGCGAGGGCTGCGTCCCTTTCCGGGAGATGCTGCCCCGGCCCCAGGGCTGGGTCCAGGGATGCTGCCGAGCCCAACCGCGCCGGGCACAGGCTGGTGCTGGCCGCGGCCCCCACGCCGGCTGCCCTGGGGCTGGGAGGGAGGGATGCTGGCCGCTCGCCGGGCGTGCCGTGACGAGCCGTGCTGGGCCATGCGCTCATACTCACTGGTGTCATTCTGGGCGGATGCTGCCGGCAGCTCTGCCCAGAGAGCCAGGAGCCCCGCCAAGATGAGGACGCTGCGGGCCGTGGGCATGGTGCAGGAACCGGCTGCGCTGGGGCCGCCCGGCCGGCCTTTAAGCTCCTCTCCAGGTGGGGCCGGCGGGCTCGGCCTTCCGGGTGGCTCCCAAGAGCCGGGCAGGGCCAGGCTCCCCCTTCGCGCTTGCACAACCCGAGTATCAGGTATCTGCTGCCGCTGGCTGCCGACCAGGGAGGGGGAGCCTCGAGGAGACTGGGCGGCCGATGCTGAGAACTCGCCCGGCAGGAACAGCCGCCAAGCACCCCCGGCCACGGCCCCCGCACGCCGGACCCCAGACAGCCCCACACTGAGCCCACCGGGGCGCTGGGTCGCCACGGCCCTACGTGGGGATCGGCCGTGGGGATGCGGTGGTACCGCTCGCAGGCTGTGAGGCAGGCGCGAGTGCACCAGGGACAGGGCATGACCCGTCCCTGCTCAGACTCAGCCTGCACTGCCCCGGCCTCAGTCATGGGCTTGAATGGAGCCCCTGGCCTGGGTCGCTGATGCCCCAAGGCTGGGAGGAATCAGCAACGCAGACAGGGCTGTGGATCAGCTCTGCTGCTGCTCACCCAGCTCCTGCTCCTGTTCCAGCCACTGTTCTCCAGCTCTTGCTCCTCAAGTGAAGGGTCCTCCAGGCTGCCTGCGCCTTGGGCAGGCGCCTGCCCCGGGGCTGCCCTGCACCTCCCCACAGCCACGGGAGCTCCTGCCCGGCCGCACCCCTGTCCCACGGACCCTGCCATCCTCACAGCCGCCACAGCACTGGGGATGCGGATGGACCATCTGACAGCACCATTTGTGCAGGTGACTGTCAGGGAATGAGTCACTGACATGCACTACCAGTGCTCCGGGGCACGGTGGTACTGGGGCTGTAAGACCCCCATCCCTTCAGCCTGTCTGGGATACCCTTCCCACGGCACATCTGGTGGGTCAGGGCACTTCACTGCCCCTGGCAATGTCAAGCTGGGGATAGTTTGAATGGGCCCCAGCTCGCCCACCTGGCATGGCTGCCCTGCTCACATCAGCGTTTGCCACTCTGCCAGTGCCCATCTCCTCCACAGCCCCCCGCAGGAGAATGAAACCTGCCCTCTTCCTGGTGATGTGCCCTTGCTGCTGGCAGAGGCAGCCCCAGTTCCAGGCATCTTGCAAATTTGCATGGGCCAAGGGTGCATGGGGCCTGGACACAATCCCTGCCTGAGTCACGAGCTGGTGTCTGCTCTGCCGGGGTCCGTCTCCAGGTAATTTAACCCCACAGTCAACAATGTGGCACGGCGGCGTGGCAGTAAATCAGTAACTGTTTGCCTTTGCCTGTGGTCCCCTCCCTGCCCGGGTGTTTATGCAGGAACAGGAGCCGGCACTCAGCTGCCTGCCCCACCACCGCACCTCATGTCACCACTGTCGGCAGTGGGAGTGACACATGGGCAGAGGCCTGGGGTGGCAGGGACATCATCAACGCAGCCCTTGTCCCTGCACCCTCCAGGATGGGGACCTGCTGAGGAGCTGCTGGGACCTGGCCATGATCAGACTGGCTGGGATGCTCCCACAGTGGGCCCAGGGCCAACATGGGGATGCCAGGAATGAAAACAACCATCTTGCAGCCCAGTGGCCCCTGCACCAGGGGCACAGTCCTGTGTTGGCCAGGGTGGAATGGGAGTGATAATGGCTGGGAGGTGAGCACACTGCCCACCAGGATGGAGAGGAGTGACCTGCACCATCCCTGCCTGTGCTGCACAGGGACAGAGCCCAACTGGGCCCTGCAGCAGCTTCTCTAGAGCAGCAGCACTGCTGCCAGTCCCACACTGCCCACCCAGGGTCACTGGTGTCCTGCTGTGACTGGCCTGTGGCCCTGTGTTGGTGCAGTCTTTGAGCATCATTGCCCTGGTCTGCCCTATGACAGCTCTGCCCCAGTGTGGGGTGACCCCAGTGTGGAGTGACCTTGGTGCTGGCAGTGAGCAGCCTGCACTGGGAGGCCATGAGGGTGGATGCCAGCAGCCAGGATGCAAAGAACACCTCAATGAGAGCAGCTGGGAGCCCAGAAATGGAAGGTTCATGGAAGGAGATGAGGGGGAAACCACAGGGGAAGCTGAGAGCTGGGGGGAGCAGTGTGGGCACCAGTGGGTTTGCCCATGGTTGTGCCTCAGCTCCAAGGTGCCCAGCTGGCTGCTGAGGGGACAATCCAGCTGAAGCTGCCCCCAGCCAGCTGGAGCACCTGGAGAGGGACTGAGCAAGCTGGCAGCAGGGCCAGTAGCTCCAGCCCACGCAGTTGGCATCACGTTCTGGGAGACAGGAATGCTTTGGCTCCTGCCCCCAGTGTATGGCATTCAGGATATTGGTGTCCCCACCCTGGCTCTGCCAGGTCTTTCCTCAGGAGAGGCTGAGGATGGCTGTGGGGAATACAGGGCTCTGCTAGCTGTCCCCATGGCCAGCTGGCTGAGGACATGGGATCAGCAGTCCCAAGCCAGACCCCAAAGACTTGTCTCTGCTGCATCCTTTGGGAGCTGTGCCCACCACCACTGAGCCTGGTCACGGTGGCTGCGCCCAAGCCTCGTGGGTGCCCGTGGCTCCTCCATGGCAGCAGGGAAGGTGCTGGAGTCACGTCTCCTGACTGCTGAGGGAATGTGGTCAATGATTAAAAGGAGCACATTGAGGTGTGCCCAAGCAGTGAGCCAGCCTCCCACTGCTGGCACAGAGCAGGGACAGCAAGCACAGGGATAGAGAGGGACACTCCATCCTCTGGAGACGCTAGGCCCCTCAGCTGGCAGCACTGGGTCCCGACACCATGGGCATGGACCTGACACCCTCAGGTCCAGCTGTGCACCTGCTGAGGGCTCATGCCACACTGCCCCATCCTGCCACTGCCAAGCCCCCCAGTGCCCACACTGCCCTGGCAGCTCAGACCTCAGTGGCCCTGCTGTGTGGTATGGCCACAGCTTCAGTGGTGCATGGATGCTCCAGAGCTTGGGATGTGCTTGGCTCTGTGCTGTGGGGTTGCTCCTACCTGCTCGTTCCATGTGGGACCCCAGCCCCTAACAGCCCCGCAGTGCTCCAAGGTCTAGCAGAAGACATCCACCCCAAGCCCCCCAGCACTCACCTTTACCCCCAGCAGCTGTAGGGGCTGCCTGCAGCTGGGCACACAGGGCCAGGATACCCAGGAGCAAAATGATCGTGGTCTTCATGTTGGTGAATGCCACAGGTATGGATGGGCAGTGTGGGTTGGTGGGGTTTATATCTGTGTGGGGCTGGGGAGGGGCCATGCGCACAACATTCGTGTGAGTGCTAAAACACTCACTGCTGCTGCGTGTCACAGTTGTGCCCGAGGCAGTGATGGCCTGAGAAATGATTTACCTGTCCTTGTCCAGCCCTGGCAACCCGGCTGCAGCAGGGGGAAGGACCCTCAGCACCCTCATGGGGAAAGGGAGATGAGGCCATGGGCTGGGGTCACACTACAGCCATGAGGAGCCCAGAACTACCCAGCTGTGACAAGTGATTAGATGAGTTTGTGGGATAGCAACCCAGAGGGGGCTGCTCAGGAGGATGTTCCCCTGGAAGCTGCTGCCCTGGCAGTGTGTCACAGGGGTGACACAGGGCTATGGGTCTGCTGAGCTGTGCCCACACCAGGGACCAGTGCCTGCCTGCCCCAGTCCTGGCCTGGTGCCTGCATCATGCCACGTCTGCCCAGGGAGCCTCAGGGGACAGCCGGCTGGGTCCCCTCGGGCAAGCATGGCCTCAGGGGGAGTGGAGCGTGGGAAGCCTCCATGAGACACAAGGCTGGGTGCACCCGTTGCTGAGCACCATTCCTCCGTGGGGACAGGCTGGGGGCTCGGTGCTGACATGTCTCTGGCTGCAGACGTGTCCCAGCAGATGGGTGCTGTGGCAGGGTCAGCACTGAGGCTGCCTCTCACCTCCCCATGCACCCAGACTGGTGAGAGGTGATCCTGGGATGCCCAAGGTTAAAGGTGTGGGACGTCACAGGGAGCCCAGCTGAGCATGTGAAGGGTGACCATGCCAAAGGTGAAGTGTGCTCCCTGCTCTTTGGGACCCCACGGTGCTGGCACTGCTGTGTCTGAGACCCTGCCAAGCAGAACCTCTGCTTCCTGCATTCCATCCCATGCAGACAGGGCCATGGTCAGGGGACTGCAGCCCTGCCAGGGGCCTGTTCTGTGGCTCCTTTCATTATTGAACCGTGGCCATACAGGCACAGCTTTCTGTGCCTCACTGAATGGCAAAGGGCACCTGCAGGTGCTGCCGGCAAGTTGGGCAGAGGTAGCCTGGCTTGGGGGGCAGAGCAGGGGACTGGCAGGGCTGCAGCAAGTCACAGGGGACAGCTGGGGCTGTAGTGGGTGGAGAGGGGCAAGACTAGGCTTTTTGAGGGACTGGTGGAAGAGACTTGTCCTGTGCTGGAGCTGGAGCTGGAGACTGGCCTCAGCTGAGGTCCCAGTGTGTGGAGGGACAGCAGGGACACTCCCTGCCCGGGAAGTTGTGACAAGGCCAGCCTGCCAGGATGCAGGCATCTGTGCTGAGGCCAATGTGACCTCTGTGGCCTCATCCAGGGTTTTACAGCTCAACGATTGTACTTTCCCGCTTGGAAATTCCTGTGTGCGTCATCCCTGTTCCAAGCAGCCGAATGCATCTGTTGCTGCCGCAGCTCTGGGTCTGAAGCAAAAGGAAACATGAGCAGGAACCAGGGGCTTTGAGAGCAGCCTGGTTACATGCATGGGGTTCCTTTGGGTGACACCTTTGCCCCGATGTGGCGTGTGCCGCAGTGCCGTGGTGGGGATGTGGAGGTCACCTGCCTCTCCAGAACAGCCCCGACCCTTTGGCTGGTGCTGGCGGGCCCGGGCTCTGCGGGGGACCCTGCACTCCTCCTGCCCCGGCTGCTGTGTCCCCGATGAGTGTCACGGCATGGAGCGGCATCAGCGATGGCCCATGCCAGTCGTGCAGCACGTGGCAGCGCGAGCCTGGCGTGCCCTCCACTGCGCTGTGGGGAATGGACCCCCTGGTATGGGCAGCCCCCTCCCCACCTGCACCCACCTCCCTCCCGCAGCTCCTCCCAGCCTCTGGCGGCTCCCCCGTCCCCTCCCGCCGTGTGTCGCGGCTCGGGGGCCGTTCCCGTCCTGGTCCCGGCGCCGATCCCTCGCGGCGGCCGGCAGAGGAGGCTGTTGCTCCGCCGGAGAGGACCGGGGGCGGGCGCGGGCTCTACCGGGCTCCGGCAGCGCCGCCCCGTCCCCGGGGATGGTCCAGCATAAGAAGAATGTAGAACTGCTCGAGCGGATCCAGAGGAGGCCACGGAGATCCTCCGAGGGCTGCAGCACCTCTGCTCTGGAGCCAGGCTGGGAGAGCTGGGAATGTTCAGCCTGGAGAAGAGAAGGCTGCATGGAGATCTTATGGCACCTTGCAGTGCCTAAAAAGGCTCCAAGAGAGCTGGAGAGGGACTTTAGACAAGGGCGTGGAGTGACAGAACAAGGGGAAATGGCTTCCTACTGACAGGATAGGGTTAGCTTAGAGATTAGGAAGGAATTCTTCCCTGTGAGGACAGTGAGGACCTGGAACAGGCTGTCCAGAGAAGCTGTGGCTGCTTCATCCCTGGAAGTGTTCAGGGCCAAGTTGGATGGGACTTGTAGCAACCTCATCCAGTGGAAGGTGTCCCTGCCCATGTGCTCTAGGACTGCTTGGCCCCAAGCTGGCACTGTGGCTGCTGCTGGGTGCTGACATGAAAGTTCCTGTGTGTCGGAGGCAGGAAGCTGGCACCTCATCCCCAGCACCCTGTTCCTAGAGCTGGGGGAGCTGAGGGAGATCAGGCAGGACCACAGCTGTCCCAGAGCTCGGGGTGAGGAGGATGCCCAGCACAGGCAGGGTACTGCCTTATCCAGCCCCACTCAGCCCCACCTTGAGCTGTCCCTCATAATGTGGGGGTTAAACAGCACTGGCTGCCTGAACACCCACAGGGACTGCAGCTCCGTAACAGCTCTAATAACTCCTACCCATAATGCAGTGAAGCCAAGACAAGATGCAAGGGGCTGGGCTGGGCTGGTGCTGGCTGCTCACGGCTCTGTGCCACGCATGGCGCCCGGCTGGTGGCACGGCCACACGTGGCGCTGGGCTGGCGGCGCGGGAAGGCAGCCTCCCAAAATGGGGATTTTATTACAGCCATACATCACGGCAGCGGCCTGATGCGGGCAGACGGCGGTGATTTTTCTTCATGGTTTACAGACAAATGAGGGGAAGGAAAATTGATGTGAACTTTGCTATAGCGAGAGGTCGGGTGCGGGCAGGGAGCTGGTTATGGATGCTGCCTGTCCCTCGGGCCCCTCCCAGCCCCCTGCTTCAGGCCAGATGCATGGGAGCACTGGCAGCAACAGGACTGGGAGCATCGTGTCCAGCATGGAGACCGTGCTGCTGCTCCAGGGGGTTGAAAGAGCAGGGGTTCCCATCCCTATGGAGGGATGCTGTGCTGCTCAGGGGGACCATGTAAGCAGAGTTATTAATTCCAGCATGGTTTGGCCATGCAGTGACAGGTGGCCTGCTGTCACTGGCTGCTGGCAAGACCTTAGCTGCTCTTACCACCATTAAAGTTGCCTCCAAACATCACAGTCCAAACCAGTGTAAGATAACAGCTAATACCCTCCAATAGCAGCTATCAGCTTCTCCATACAGTCCATAAATATTAATACCATTCTAATTAGTTCCTTTAAATACATTGCCTAAATTAAGCATTTCCAGGGCAATAAATCAGCAGCAGGTTGTCCACTCACCCTGCTCACGCTCATTGCACAGGGACTGATAAACTGCATGGTTTATCATTAACCCCTCCCCTTAGATCCAGGGAGGAGAGGGGCCCAGGTGCAGTGGAAACACCCTGTAACCCTCATCAGCAGTAATTTGTTGATGTATTTCCCCAGGTGCGGCTGGTTTGCATTTGCTCAATACCAGGACTGCCCGTGTCTCACCCTAGCAGACAGTGCCCCTGGATTGATGGCTCTGTGCTGCTGTGCTTCTCTGGAAGCTCTGTTCCAGCTGCAGCAGGGCCACGTGTCCCCCTGGCACAAGGCAGTCCCTAACCTGCGAGGCAGGAGGATGCCTGGGGGGCTGCTGCTCTGTGCAGACCCTGGCCTTCACTCCCAGCTATGGTTCTTCCTTCCCTGGGAGGTGACAGCAGTGACCATCCTACTCAGAGCTCTCCTGTGAGCTGGAGGAGATGGAATCCTTTCAAAGGTGCTGTGTGTGGGGGTGAGTGTGTGCACAGGAATGCAAAGGGGATAGAGCATAGTCTGGGGCACAGGCAGCAGGTCTGAGGAAGGCATGGCATCCATCCTTCTGGCACTCTGGCTTTGGCAGTACTGGAAAAGAACAAATACCAAACTCATTTGCTTGAGGAGGAATTAATACGGTGTGAAGCCTGTAGTGGATGATTTAGGAAGTGAATTTAAAATCTCAACACAAATAGATTTTTTTATAAGGTCAGAGTAAAGACTAAATGCTACAGACAAGCACAGCACTTGCCATTTCCAGCATCACTTTCACCATAAATATTTTGGGCCGGTGCTGTCCACGTGGGTCTGAGGCTGCTCACCATGGCGGTGCTGGGTGAGCAGAGATGTCCCCATGGAGGGCAGGATGCTTCACTCCTTCCTTACCAGATTGCTGCTGGCACATGGAAGCAACCAGTGATGCTCCATGGTGTGAAGAAGGAGTGGTGATATGTGTGGTCATGCTGCTGCTGGTGGTACTGGAGAAAGCAGCTGTAACTGCTGTGGCACAGGCAGGATCTGTTCCCAGATCCCTCTGGTATTCCTGCCAGTGGTGCAGAGGGAATCCAAGCTGTGGTGCTCACCTGGCATGGTGTGTGCCCATTGCCAGTTCCTGGCTCCTCCTCCCGGTGCCTGGCAGTGACCAGGATTGATGGCAATAGTTTTGAAAGGCTCCAAATGTGGAGGTTATAGCACTGAGCTGCTCCCATCCATCACGGGCCATTCATTACCAAGTAACACCCTGTGCGCTGGGCTGATTTCACACCTTATCTGAACCCAGCAGCTGTGCCCTAAATCCAGAGTGCCGAGACTGTCTGGAGGAATTCGGCTGCCTGTGCTTAAAATTAGTGTTAGCATCTATCATTTCCCTACACCAAATGGCTTTTGTGTCGGCACTTGGCAGTGCTCATCCGTCACCAGGGCTCTGGGCTGCCCAGCTCTGTGCCCTCTCTGTCACTGTCACAGGACCCCTTGTTGGCAAAATGTCACCCAAAGGACAAGGGCAGCAGCTTGGCCTCTCCTTTCAGCAGGCCTGGTGGCATTGCCAGCAGTGAGGGTGTCCTTTGTCCCCTCAGCATGGCAGGCACCAGCTCTGCTCTCCCCATCCCTCCAGCTCCACCGCAGCCAGGCATCTGGCATGGGCACAGCCTGACACGTGTCCTCTGGCATGGTGGCTCACTGCTTCAGGTGCCACGACGCCAGTACAGCCATGGGGCCGGGCCCCTCTGGCCGCGCTGCCCACAGCCATTCCCGGTGAGGTGTCGCTCCTGCCAGGCTGGTGCTGCTGGAGCTGTCGGCGTGATGAAAAGCCTCCCGCAGCAATGCAGATAACATACAAGCACAGGTCAGGCGAGGCCCCTGTAGCCCATCCATCAGGCACAGCAGCTACAGGCGCTCCTAGTGCCACCATCTGATGCACGTTATCCGCCACAAATGTGTTTCTTCCCCCAAGGTTAAACGGATGAGTGAGGTTCAGGCGCTGACAGCTCTGCCTGCCCCACGCCAGCGATAAACGAGCTGCAAGAACCAGAGGGAAAAAAAAGGTTTGTTTTCTGTCACATGCTCCTTTTGATGGTGCTGGCATGAGGACGGCGAGAGTGCTGAGATGAGCGCGAGGATGGGACCTGCTCCTGGTGTGGCCGCAGGGCAGCCAGTGACAGCACCGTCACAGCTGTGTTGGGTGACGGGCAAGACCAAGGCCTTGGTGAGCTGCTAGAGTACGGAGTGATGCTGGCAGCAGGCACTTGGTGTGGCCCCATCATGCTGTCAAGCGGTGCTGGGACTAGCAGGGATTGGATGGGATGGTGGTGAGCCTGATCCTTCCCTGGGTGCCTGCCTGCCCTGCCACTGCCCCAGACAGAGTGCCAGGTAGGGGTCCCCCACCCTTTTCAGTGTCCCTGCCAGGCTGCTGCTGCCCTGCTCAATGTCACACTCGGAGCCTGTCAACGTGAAAAAAAGGTTTGCAGGCGATAAACGATGGGGCTGCGACCGCGCCGTGCTGCCCGCGCGTGATTTACTGCGGCGTCACTAACGGAGCGCAGATTTTTCTTAATCTAAATTGAAAACTACTCAAGTAGAAAAATAATTTCATTGCTTCATCCTGAAGGGGCGGGGGGAGAGGGAGGGGAAGAGCTGTGCCAGGGCAGGCAGGGCCACAGCTGCCTGCACCCCTTGTGCCACCATTCCCCATGGCCTTGGGTACCTTCAATGGCTGGGGACATGTGGCAGCTGCTCCAACTCGGGCAGAAAAACCAGGTTGTGTGAGGAGGGGGCAGCTGTCAGGACTTAGCTCTGGGGTGACAGGGCACACCCAGTCCTGGCTGGGACACAGCCCCCCAGTGCAGGCTGATGCTGGCACAGGTGGGGATGTGCAACCTCACAGATAGATTGGTAATTTGGAGCACGAGTGAATTCTGGGAGCATTTGCTGAGCTGGATAATAACGTGCCCAGTGAGCTGCATCCCATGCATGCTGCCAAATTAAAGAAATTTTTTTCTCCTTTAATTTAAAAGTCACCGTTGGGAAATCTCCACTGGCCGCAGCAGTGATTTCCCCTAGGCTGCCTTTCTGGAGAAATCTTTAATTTTGATTGTCACACTTTGTGGAGTTTATCTCAGGGAACTAGAGCCATAAATAAGGTGCTGCTTCAGCACCCAGGCTCCAACTGTACCAGGATAGTGAGTGGCATTGGCATGGGTGGGGAGCAGGGAGAGCCTGACCACAGCCACCCTTTCCCCTTGCACCTTCCTCTCCCCTCCCTGCTCCAGCCCTATCTACCCTCGGCTCTATGCCTGGCTTCTCACAGCCTGATTTCACAGGTCAGCAACCTTTAATTACCCGGGCCTGTTCCCACCCCTCCCACCAAATGATTCGCAGGTTTATGAAAGTCTCATTAACCATAATACCACAGCTGGGTTCCCGTGCTGGCACTGGACCCTTCCAGCTCCTACCGTGCTGCAGGTTCAGCCAGTGCTCTGCCCTGGCGTCCAGCACCAAGGGACCCCAGGACCAAGCATGGAGGGACCCTGACCAGGAACTGTCGCAGCCTTTCAGGGTGGGAGGGTGGCACTGGAAATGGAGGGCACAGGCTGTATTTTACTCCGTGCTCACACCTTGACAGCCCCAGCTCAGCTGGTCATGGTGATGTGGGGCTGGAACAGGTGTCATGGTCACCCTGGGGAGGGGGCAGCTCCGAGGGCTTCCCTGGCACCTCCAGTGCCTCCTGCTCTGGGGAACCAGCATACAACCCTGACAAGGGGCCTGTCCTCTCCCTCCTGGGGCCTGGGGAAGGCATCTCCCAGCAGTTTTTGAGCGATTAAGAAGCGGGAATGGATGCAGGCAGCTCCCTTCAGTGCAGAGCCAGCACAGCAGTCCTGGGTGAGCTCAGGAAAGGTTACACCATTTGCATTTTACCCTTCAGTAATTCCAACACTTACGGGTGCAATTAAGCGGCAGCCTGGTGTTATGAAGCTATCAGGGCGGAGAGACGTGAATTGCAACGAACTCCGTGTGTGTGCCCATCCCAGCCTGTGCCATCTGTCTGTGGTGACACCGTGGCAATGCCGGCGGCTCACAGGGATGGGCTTTGATTACATCAGATGCCCATTGTTCCCTTGCTGGCGGCTCAGCCCCGTCCAGGCACCCGGTTTTGGTACTCGCAGAGGGTGAGCACAGATGCCACAGAGGGGAGTGAGCATTGGGATGGTGACCACAGCAGGACCAGGAGCAACTCCAGGCTTGTGCCATACTTGTCACCACAACAAAGCATCAGATCTGATGTTGCCCTGCAGAGAACAGCCCCTGGCCTGCTTTATATGTGAACCCCTGATGCTGCAGCACTGGACAGACTGAGATGCCTGTTCCAGTGCTGGTGGCACATCTCTCCCATGGAACAGGTTCTGTGTTCTGTGGCTCTGTGGCCATTCTCCTTTCCTGCTTCAGCGGGACAACAGGCTAGGAGAACTGCTGCCTTCCCCTTTAAGCATCATCCCAGCTTAATTCGATGGTTTTGAGTCCCGGCTCATGATTTCTGCAGCAATTTGGGCTGAGATTTCTCTCTTTCCTTCCATTATCCACTCTGATTAACTCAGCTGGCCCTGTCAGCTCCCATTCCGGCGCGGGGAGCCCTGTGAGAGCCTGTTAAAATGCATGAGCCTGTGGCAGTTGCTCTGCTGCCCAGCGAGGCTGAACAGAGGGAAGGGGCTGCAGGCAGCAGGGCCATGGTGGGGAGCTGGGGGCTCTGGGGGTCCGCGGCCAGGGTGCTGGTGCTGTGGGGGTGCCAGTGTCCCCCTCTGGCAGCATGGGGGTGTCCTGGCTGGAGCTGAGATGGAGGGACCCTGTGGGGTGCAGGACCCAGTCACCCCCACATGCCAGGCTCTTGGGCAGCTGAATCTTCCCCCATGTAATGGCTCATTTCCCATTCCAGCTCTCACTTGTTCCCTTTCTCTCATTTTAATAAAGACGAAAGCATCCGGAAACGCGGCTGCACCCACCAAAGAGTGAGATCTGACATAATTAAAAACTGGCTTCAATCAGGCTGTTTTCCTAATGGTTTGTCATATCAGCCCGCACGGCCCTGCACCCCCTGTGCTCCCAACCCCCTGAGGCATCATTTACATTTCTTAATAACCCCTCATTAATATTCATGACGTGGGGAGGGTAATAACGGCTGAGTGCACACCACTAATTCAATTTCAGCGAGCCTCAGTGTGTTTAGTTAATCACTGGGGGACCTGGGTTACTCAGTACAATTATTTATTCGGAATTAGATCTCGAGGCATCTGGGTTGAAACCTGAACTCGGAATAAAATTAAACCAGGATTCTCCTCCTCTTCTCCTCCTCCCCTCTCCGCTCCCATCTATGGTTCTGAGCATCCCCTGCAGCCCTGCCATGCTGGGATGAAGAACTGGTGTTTCCATGCTGGGACCATTGCAGTGGCTGGGGCTTCTCCTCATCCACGGCTGCTCCTGGGTCCTGGCTCCTCTGTGCCCATCCAGGCAAAAGGGTCAGGAAAGGCCTGAAGGGTGGCACCCTATCTGCTGTGGAAGGTGGGTGCCTGGGAACAGGAAGCCAAGATTTCTGGAGTCCTTGTACTCCTGACCAAGCCAAGCCCCAGGGTTTCCTCCAGCCTGTCCAGAGCCTTCAGCCCCTTACCCAGCTTTGTTGCTTGTTCCACCTGGGAGAGGCTGGTGACAGCCCCATGCAGCACCCACCAACCAGGGCAGCTGCTCGTCTCCATCCTTCATTTATTTTCTTGAGAGCTTTTTTAATACTTTGATTTTGCTCCTGATTTAGCTTTTTAATTCAATATTTTGTCCCTGTGCTTCAACGCACCTTATTGGATAAAAATTCTATTATTGAATCCTGCCCTGTAGGACTGGATGAGAATTGGGTTTCCCAGGCAGCAATGCGGTGCCTTGGTTCCTCAAATTCCTGCTTTTGTTTTTTTTTTTTTTTTAAGTGTTCCTCCCAGCCTTTGAGTCCTGTCAGGGAGGTGAACTGAATATTTTCTATCCCTTTGTTTCACAAGAAACTCGAGGTGAAAGTGCTGGTCTCACTTGCTGTGCCCAGGCTGGGGCTCTTCATGGAAGATTTTTGCCTTTCCCCAGCTCCTCCCAGAGCTGTTCCACTCAGCAGGAATGAGGTGGAGGGGGAGCCTCAGGGCAGGAGCAGGTCATCATATTCTGTGTGGATGGTCAGTTCTCCGTGTGTGTGTGGCACCTGCTCCTTGTGGTTATCCCTGGAAGGGGGTCAAGCTTCCCAGTAGCTGAATCCTGTTCCCAGTATGTACCAGTAGCCCTCGAGGGTCGCCAAATGTGGTGGTTTCACAGATGGGGAATTATCTGAACACTCAATACCCCAAAGCCAGATGAGCTAATAATTATCTTCTATTTATCTCATCTTTAACATGCAGATTTGTTGAGTTAATTTTGCCATGACCGATCTCCTATATTTTCTTGAAACAATGGGGGATGCAAGGGACTCCTTCAAAAACATTATGTATTTTTTTAATTTTCTGAGAGTTCTCAAACCAGACTCCTGCTGAGATAACTGCGTAATAGCTGCGATCATTATGAAAAATTCTTTTAGCTCAGAACAGTTTTTTAAAGCATAGTTGAAATAAATTTAGTAGGATTTTGGCCGAGTTGACTCTCTCCTAATTACTCATATTTGTTAAATTGAGAAATGCCTCAGTCTGTCTGGGGTTCTGCATCTTGTGGAATTACAGAGTGATTTGTCACGACCTCGGCAGAGGGGCCGTCACGTCGCTCCTGCCGCACTCAGAGCCCGGTTATTGGCCTGTTTTCAAGGTGACAGCGGTTAATGACGCCGGGTATAAATAGAAGTGTGTTGTCAATAAACGCTGGCAGCAGCCCTCCTGCCTTCCCAAGCGCGGCTCGGTCCGGGGAGCGTTTTTAGAAGGTTTATGGAAAACGTGTCACGAGAAAACGCTGATTCTCGGTGTCCCCGCTCAGGGGTGCCTGCGGGGGGAGGCTCTGCTGGGTGTCGCTTCACCCCTCGGTGACAGCAGCCCCAGCAGCGCCCGGCTCGCCGGGGACGGGACCCCCGGTCTCCAGTTCGCCCGTGGCACAGAGTGCTCGGGGCAGGGAGGGTTTCCCTGTCACGGGGGGTGCGTTGGGGTCTCGTCCTCTCCCTGCCCTGTACCACGTGGCACCGGGGGACAGGCGGGAGATGCCCAAGCCCTGCCCTGGGACCCCCGAGGGGCCGGGGGTGACCCCGGCGGGGCTCGTACCGTGGGGCAGAGGTCTCCCCGCTTCCGTTCGCGACAGCCCCGCGCTGCTTTACGGCAGTGTGGCGCCTCCCACCTCCCTTTCCGGCACAGCCCCCTCCTCGCCTCGCTTTCCGGCAGTGTGGCGCCCCGCCGCCCGGCCTGCCCTCCCTGCCTTACGGCAAGTGTCGCGCGGCCCCGGTGGTTTGCGACAGGTTCCCGGTGGCGGGGCCCGGTGGGTGCGATGGACGTGGGGGAGCTGCTCAGCTACCAGGTGAGCTCGGGAGGTTGGGCCATGCTGGGGGTGTCGCGGTCCCCTGCTCTCCAGCCGTCAGCGCGGAGGTGCCCTCATTTGTGGCTCTGCTGCGGCGGCAGCGATGCTGCTCCCGCTCCGGTGCGGCCGCGGGCCTGGGGCGGCCGCCGTGCGGGGCCTGCTCGGCTGCACTCGGTGTGCTCGCACGGAGTCTGGTTAAAGTGTCGCTAAGTTTTGGGAGTCTCTCCCCTTCTTCGGAGCAGCGGTGCCCGGTGGGACCCGGTTACCGGGGGTTCTGCGGGACCGCGGCTTTGCCGGTGTCGTTTCGGCCACAGATGGGCAGATTGGTGCCCGCCTGTGCCTGGAGCGAAGCCTGAGCTCGTTCCATCGCTCTTCTAGCATGTCTTTTTCTCCCTGGTTTATGACAAAATTCGTTTAATTTCAGTTTTATCAAAATACTTTTTTAAAGTTTTCCTTATGAAAGTTTTCATTTATTCCGAGCGTTTTCTTCCTCCTGCCCTGTGGTCATTGATTGCTCGCTGTGTGCAGGTATCACAGCACAAGTGTGTTGATTTATTGTCTCAGGAGCAGATTTCGGGTGTTTCTCATGGATCAGGGAATGAGGGTACGGATTGCAAGAACATTTTGGTTCCTTGGCTGGGATAGTGTTGGCCTTTGCTTCAGTTCTCAGCCCGGCTGCAGCCATAGGGTTTTGCTGGGCGAGGAAAACACCCCGGGACATTTCAGCCTTGTTGTAAGTGTGGCCAGGTCTTCTTGTGGGCTGAGAGCACGGAATTCCTTACGGAGGTCGGGGCCATCCTGGTGTGCCTCATTCTGTGGGGCACAAAGGTGAAAGGAGTGTCTTGCTGTTCACTCCATGTTTGTGCTTTGGGAATGTGTTGTTTGGAGATGCTCAGGGAAAAAGGGAAAGTTGCTGTTGGGTTTGAGACGTTTCTCAGCGATTTTCTCAATGATATTGAAGTGTCTGGGGCATGGCTGTGAGAAGGGTGTGTCTTTGAGAGCTCCACTGCATTCCTCCTTGATGATCTCCAGGATGTTTCCTTCTGTGGATAGCTCTGTCTCAAACATCCTTCCACATCCTGCTGCATCTGACAGCACAGCCCTGCTGATCTGAGATCTGTTCCACTTCTGTATTTCTCTACCTTTTTAAAATGTGATTTTTCAACATGAAATTAAAATTTTCATTTCTTACAATCCTTTGATTCTTTGGCCTTCTCCACCCCAGCTGGGGGTTAGCAGTGTCATCCCTCACATGTCTGGGATGCACGTCAAGGCACAGAGAAGTAAACCTGAATTAACTTTGTCATTTTTTAACCAAATTCCAGCTTGGTGTTTTGTTAGTTGGGTTTTCTCTTGCTCTGAGAGTGTGAACTCCAGAGGATTCCCTCCACTCTGGAGGGAAGTGTCCATCCACTTTGCTCACTTGGATTTTGTACAGCTTTCCCTTGGATGAGCTTTCAACACATCAAGGGGGTGATTGCTTGTGACAGCGGGGACTGTATTCTGTCGAGGTAGAGAAATGCTGCTTAGCTGCAGGGTATCTGCATTTTAATTTCATTTCTTGCTGCTGAAATTGTTCTTAGCTGTGAGGAAAAGCATTCTGCAGCTTTCAACTAACTGCTGAAATAATTCCTGAAGGATTTGTCCTAACTCTGTGCTCTCCTGGGCTCTCACCTGAATGCAGGTGGTTCTTGTGTCACAAGCTGAGGTGATGCTTCAGAGCGAGCATTGGAATTCAGTGGTGCTGAATTCAGACCTGCAGACTTGGGTACAGTGGTGACTACAGGTGAAAGAAGTGGAGGAGCAGAAGGCAGGCAAATAACTCTGATTCTGAAAAAATGAGATTCCCTTCTGTGAGGGCATTTCTGCCTGAGAGGTGCAGAAAAATAGTTGGAACAGCAGATTTCACTGCCTCCCATCCTGCGGGTCAGGCTCTGCCTTCGGAGAGGGTGGCTTGGCAGCTCGCCCAGCAGCTCCTGGCCCATTCCAGCCCTGGATTTGGGAGCTTCTCTGCTCTGGGCTGAGCTGTGGACTGGCTCAAGGTCTCCTTGGTTGTCCTCGTTGCAGGGCTGGTACTGGCTGTTGGGGAGGTGGTGTGGTGCCTCAGTTCTCTGATTTTAATCTCTTGCTGCAAATGAGTTGTCTCCTCAACCTCCCTCAGCACAACCAAAAATAATTGCTTTTCTCTTACACAGTTTTGAATTTTCTCCTCTAAATGTGTAATCTGTGCCCTTGCTTCGGCAAGAAGATGTTTTCCCTCAGAGCCAAACTTGGCATGGAAGACTGCAGGCACCGTGCCACCAATTCAGCACCAAGTGTCTGCCAGAACGGGAAAAGAAACCTCTTGCAACAAAAAATACAATTAAACAGCACCTGGCCGTTTATACAAAGCTCAGGAATCCATAAACTTTATGTGTTGCTGCAAAACAGTTGCAGATGGTCTAAAGTGATGATTAAATATTGCTGCTGTTTGCCCAGATCCTCCGTGTTTGGTTTCCGATTACAGAGGGTAATTAAGAGGACAAAGCTAACTCTGGGGCTATTCTGAGTCCTCTTTCAGTTGTCTTGGGAGGGAATAAGGGAGATTATTTGAATTCTCATTAAAGGCAGTTTTCATCACCGTGAGTGATCATTACAGACTGCTAATTTTTTAATGGAATGTCAGTAAAATGAAATAGCAGAAGAAGAGGTAAGTAATGGGGTGAGATCTGACTTCACCGTGCTGGGCGATCTCCCGGTTGTCTATCGGGGTTGAGTGCGGTGCATACGGGGATGGCTCTCCGTGTATCCATGGGGGCACATCATCATTGCTGCTGCTGCTAGGGTTAATTCGCTGTCAATTTGCGACATAACAGATGCATCTGATGGTAGGGGCAGTTCAGCTGAGCTGATTGTTGACTGCTTACAGCATTATTACCCCAGTAGCTCCTCTCCTGCCGGCAGTTAAAACAGGGAGCTGACATCGGCTCAGCTGTCTGCCTCATCCCTTCCTTGGCTCTGCTCCTGGGAGCACAGCCTCATGCTGCCAGAGCTGTCTTGGTGCTGTCACAGGGTGGCAAGTGAATCTCTGGTTTACTTCGCGATGTGCTGTCTTTGGCCACCAAACCAGAGAGTGTCAAGAAAGATCCCTGTCCTGCACCTCCCTGACGTTTTCCGTGGGTGGTTCAGAGCCTCACGAGGGAGGCTGGAGGGCACAGGGGTTCATTCCCTCTGAAATTAGTAATCTGTATCCATGCGGGTACAGTGTGCACCTGTCATTGCATTTGCCTCAGTTTGTGTGATTTTGGAGCTCTTGAGTCTCTGAGATTTCTGATTTTCCTGGGGTACCAGTTCTTCCAGTTTTTAGCACTCAGATCCTGCACCATTTAGAAATGCTATGTGTCACGCCTCAGGAAGAAGAAGCATGGAAAAGTGAGATTGATAGTAGCCTGGTTTATCACAAACACTGGAAACAAAATTAGGAAGTCATTGAAGATTCCTTGGGAGATTAGAATCCCAAACTGACAGCTGCTGTGCTGCTTTCTGAGTGGCTCTTTGGAGCAGGCTGGGATGTGGGCACAGAAGAAGCTGCATCATTTATGAAGATTTATTTCAGATTTCATTAACAAATAATTTCTGAGCTTCACAGTAACAAGGTTACTTACAAAACAGATACCCTAGTAATATGAAACTCCTGAGTATTTCCTGAGTAATATGAAACTACCGAGACCTCTCTAAACCTTCCTGATGTTTGGCGAAGGCTGAAGCAATCAAGATTCTGAAAAATGCATGTTCTGATTTTGTGGGGTACTTAACCCTGATATTAATGTGCAATCACTGCTTGGAGGGAGCCCAGGGGCACTGGCAGATTATTGTGCTTTGATTTAGGATGTTGTTTCCCTGGCCCCCGTGGCACACGTGGTGGGTGCTGCTCCTGCCACCCCCACCAAGGGCAGGCTCAGCTTTACCTGGCTGTGACAGACCAGGACCTGCGTCAGGTGTGTCTGGGGAAAGTCTGTACCCAAAGGCTCCCAGGAGTGTCAGCTAACAGACACAACCAGTACAGGAGGACTACAAGAGAAAGGAAAAGATAATCCTCCCTTTCCCAATTACCAGCTTCTGTTTACTTTATCATATTTTATAAACAGTAGCTTTTTAAAACCCTTTTGTATTCATTGGTTTTTGTGCGGTGCTATCAGTGTTAGATTTAAATGAAAATGCCTACTGAATAAATTACTGTGAATGCCCTGCATTCAACAGGAACAGAATTAAGCTTAGCTAACAAAACAATTGAAAAATGCTTTTCTTGTGCATTTTCTAATGAATTCCAGCTTCTTGCCAGATTCACCTTAGCACAACTAAGTAAAAAAAAAACCCCTCATTTTGTTTATCAAATTATTAACTTTCTCTTTTCTACCAGTAAGGCAGAACTTGTGCAGATGTCTGTGAAGCTGTGGAATTGGTTAAATAAATGTGTTTGGACACAATCTGTGTGTTTGCTGAGCGAAATGCACCAGGCTCGGTGCAGCAACCTATGGGCTTAATTCTTGCTGGTTGGTAACAGTCCTTTGCAAAACACAAACGCAAACCCAAGATGAAAATCAATGAACAGAAACTAATGCCTGCCTTAAATCAGTTGTTCATGACTGTGCATCTCTTGTGGAATGAGCAGGACCCAGGTGTTCCACTCGGGCCTTGGTTTCATGGCTTTAATAGTGCTGGTTGGGAATGGCAATGTTCTTAGCGAGGTTTTGCATAACATCAATAAGGAGAGGCAAAACCTTAATACCTCCTTAATAGCATTTGCCCGGAATTCAATTACTGCCTATTGCCAGGCTGCTGGCAGCGTTAATGATCGCACGCGGGACACTTCCATGATTTATCATAATGATTCTGGTATGTGTTAGAGATGCCTCCCCCAGCAATGCATAAATACAAAAAAGGGTAAAATAATTGAGATGGAAGCAAGGGTGTAAATTCTGATCTTGAGGATTGTGTACTCAGAGGAAAAGGGGTGGGTTTCATGATGGAGTTTTAATTTCGGTTTTGTTCTGGGATGCAGTCCCTTCCCATGGCACATTACTTTACATCTGACAGGCCCACAGGTCCCTCAGCCTCTCATTACACCTCAGGCTTACCAGGGGCTTTCGCCCTTTGTAATGTTTAGAAATAAGGGTGAGAAATGAGATTCCAATTCCAAATTAGGAACATCCATGGCAAATCTTGTTGAGATTTTAATGTAAATTTCAGGATTTATGTCACTAATTACTGTATCTGTGTTTGTGACATTAATCTGTCAAAGATGGTTTAGAATGAGTAGGGTATTTACCAAGGGGTGAATGGGAGGATACAGGAAGGGCAGGGACCCTTGTGCCATCAAGGACATTGAGTAAGGAGTATGGATTTACTGAAATTTTTTCCTTAGATGATGTTATTTAGAAGAGCACTTTTTCCTTGTTCCTTTATTTATTGGGTTGCTGGTTACTTGGGGAGTGTTTCAATTATTGGTTGTTGTCAATGACACGTTTGTTTCCAAATGGATCTATGTGAAATTATATTTTAATGTACCTAGAAGATAAGTAATAGGAATCTGCTTAAAAAAAAAAAAAGCCCAATCCACAAAACCCTCCAAGCAAATAAATTTTTCATTTCACAGAATCTCTGGGTATGCTTCCATGTCACGGCTATTGAATTATGAGCTGAGTAACTGCTTTAAAAGTGCATGGAGGCACTTTAGAAGAGTTTTAAGTCAGGAATATACCATCCGTAATGGAAATGGCAGAGAAGATATAGGGAGAAAGGAGACAGATAACAGAGCTTGAACAGGTCTGCCTGGGAACGAGCAGCTACAGCTTTGATTTGTGCTAATGTGTTGTCTGGGAAACTTGATTCTGCATCTTCCTAAAGTGATGACAAGGTGGTAACCCTGAAAACAAGGTGATCCCAGCCAGGCTGCTGTCTGGCCTGCTTCTTAACTATAATTAACTCCTCATGTGCTTTCTAGCCCGGGTGTGGGGGGGCGGGGGGCTTTGTATTTTTTTTTACATCTCCTGAAAGCAGCATTTTCTCCAGAGCAGATAATTTACCAGCTTGTCATTGGTACAGGGGTGTGCTGCTGGTGCAGTGCATGGTGGAACTGGAACCACAGCAGGATTCCCTTATCAGCCTGGAGGGTTTATTGCCCTCTGCAGCCCAAAAGCTCCTAACCTGCCAGGGAGCTGGAAATTCCCATCTTGATGCTCACAGTAGTGCCAGACCTGGCAGGAGAATGACACGGTCGCATATTTCCTCTGCACCTTTCCTTGGATCAAACATGAGAAACATCCCAGTCTCAGATAAAAGCAGGGCCTGTGTTCATGGAAGCCTGGGATGACTTTTAGGGTTCCACAGAGCAGAACAGTAGGGGCTGCCTGCCGGGTGATGTTTCATAAATTAAGATGGACACATGTTAGACCTAATGAGATTACAAAATCACCTACCAGGTGACTTGAGCAGTGATGTCAAGTAAAAGTATTTTTGTTACTATTTTATTATTCTTGACACATACACTTCTTTTAAATAGTAAAGTTTGAAGCTTTGTTTTGCTGTAGTTATAGGGCATGGAGTACTCTGTTACAGCTTGGTTGTCCTTCAAAAATATGAGAGACCAAATTTAATGTCCTTGTAGTTTTTGAGGGGGAAGTTTTTCCTTTTATTGCAAATGCTTTTGTCCCTTTCTGCCTGAATGAAAACATGGGATTAGGATTAATGGACTTTTTCTTGCCCTTGGCAAATTACCTTTAGTTTTGACAATCAGCTAGAAATAGTGGAATAAAGTAATAGGTTGTTTCAAGCAAACCATGATGGTTTGGGCGCTGTTTAATCCGGTGCCAGGCCCCTGCAGAGCTGCAGCAAGCAGCAGTCCTCCTTGTCCTGCCTACACTGAGTTGGGCTGATTCTGCTTTTACATGTCTGCAAACTTCAGACAGAAGGATAGGGGTGAAATGGGATGCACACAGGAACTCAATATAATCTTGTATATGTTGTGGGTAAAAAATTATCTTTCCCTGCTGTCTGCTGGGTGTATCAGTCTACTGGCTGTGAAATGTGGGGTTGTCCCAGCTGAGTCAGCAGATTGGGGTTTCTTGATAGGCAGCTGGGCCCCACTGAGCGGGGCTGTTTGGCCACTCCTTGTCTGTGCACTCCTTGTCCTTGCTGTCTATTAAGATATTTTCCTGTGAATCGTGTTCATAGATCAAAGAAGGTAGGATGTTGACGCAGCTCTTGGCAGAGGCATTCATCTACTCATGTGATGTTCCAGTTCACTAAATTAATTTCCTTTCCAGTTTTCAGAGTTGTTAAACGTCACGTAAGCAAATCTTTTAAGCAACTTGTAAGAATTTGCTCAGTATGGCTTGTAATATTGGTGTTCTGGTTTGCAAGGGTCACTCAACACTTGTATTCATTCACCTTTTATTTCTCTGCCTTCAGCCTAACAGAGGGACAAAAAGACCCCGCGATGAAGAGGAAGAGGAAATCAAAGCACGTCGGAAACAAGCCAGTGCCCGAGAACATGGTCGTCATAGGGAAGAGGAGTCTGCTACCCTGGAAGAAACTGATGATGAGAAGAAGAAACTCCTTCAGATAATTGAGAGAGATGGAGAAGAGGAAGATGAGGAAGTAAGTCCCTGGGAAAGGAGAGGAAATAACTGAACACCAAACCCCTTCTCTGTGATTTCCATTTCTTACCATGTAGGTGGAGAGACTTAATGTGAGTTTCCTGTGCTCATACAGCTTCAGTTTGTGGGTTTGCTTTCCTGCCCTGCAGGGTGTTCATTAATTTTAAATTTCTCAAATATATCAGTTGAAGATTTAAAGCAGGGGCAAAAGGGAGAGGGCTTTCAAGTCTAGTCTCTGTTTGGTCTGAGAATACCCCAATCACCTTCTAAAGTATATTTTTAGGAAACAGTTTCTGTGTTCTAACCAATTTCCTGACTATTGTTCTCATCAGTACCACCAACCATGCAGCTTCTCCCCCTTTTTGTAGCTGTGCGGCAGCAGCAGCAAATAAACAAACATTCTTCTGTATAAGAAAGGTCTTGGGTCAGAGGAGGGGGGTGGCAGCTGTCAAGGGTAAATGATTTCAAGCCTTGGAGACAGAAATCCAATGCTGCATTGGCCTTTCTGCCAAGGGCCAGGGAAAAGATCACTTTATAAATGTGACACATGGGTTGGTATAAATCTAGAAGATATTTGCTTCCTGCTGCCTGTGTCCTGTTTGATAAAAAAACAAGTGATATTCACCACTGCAGAATCATGTAGCTTTGTAAAATATCATTGTCCTTTGTATACAGCATTGCCAGCATCCGTCTTTGAGAATCTCCCTCTTTTTTTTTGATGTTGAGCTATTGCCATGACAGTTGTTGCTGATAGCAAGGAAAGATAATGCAGGATTTCTGTAGCATTTCAGCTCCAGGGAGGATGGATCGACAGAAGAATTCTCCTGACTGGCTAGAGTCTTGTGGATTCCTGCAGTGTGCCAGTCCCTCGTCTTTGTCAAGTGGAGTCCTCCCAGTCAGACATTTTAAAGGCTGAAAGTCCAGGATTTCTTTAGAACTCAAATCTCTTGTTTATTACTTTGGACTACAGTTAATATAAGTGCTATTAAAATGTGCTTTGTCCCAGTAAATTTCATGTGAAGAAGCTAACCTGTAGGACACTGCAATACTGAATGCAAATTCAATACAAGATATAAAGCTGATCCTAATGGAGATATTGTCGTGATATGTGTTAGAGAAAGCAAAGAATCAAAGGGAATAGAGGGAAGCAATATCAGCATGTGTAGGTTGAAATCCCATTGCAAGGAGAATGTGCTTTGGGCACTGTAGTATTGATTAGCTGAATGGGGTGGTGACATGAGTGGGATGGCAATGAGACAGGTTGGGCAAAGGAACGAAGGAAATCCAATAATAACTGAAGGCTGTGGCTGGTGTTGTTATTGTAATAGAGTTTGCTGAAGAAAGGGAGGTTTTCTCTCTCATACCAGATTGCTGCTTATAGTCACTGACCAAAGAATCTTCAACACCAGCAGCAACTCTTTATTTAATCCTGAGCAGAGGATGGACACAAAACTTGGCTTAAGATGGGAGGATGTCTGGTTTGGTTTTTGTTTTGAGAGCTTCTCTTAAATGGTGGTTGTAACACAGTCAAACAGAGGAGAGAGAAGAGGTTACACAAGGAAATCTATGTCATCAATTTTTTAATAAAAGAAGTGCATTAAAATCATAAACTAAGGAAAACGTTTGTAGGTGTCAGGGAGGCAGCCAAGGTTACATTGCTGCTGTACAGTAAATATACAACTCCAGCTGAGAAACACCCTAGGAGCATTGACAAAATAAAGAGAAAATACTATAGTAGAATATTGATTTATTTTTTTTTCTTTAGGAAAAGGCTTTAAGATAGCAGTGAAAGCTTATCCAAGTGAGGAAAATGCGGAAGAACATAAATTCAGGGCAGTTAAATGTAGACTTACAAAGAGCAATAGCACAAGGGACTTCTGCAGAGAAGCTCCCTGTGGGCACAGGCTATGAGTGCAGGTTTCCTCTATGTCAGAAGCAAAAAAGCCTCCATATGTACTGGTGGTGCCAGGTAATAACAGGTGTAAAAGAACAGCTCAAGGTCCGAGCTGGAGTGAGTAGTGATGATGTGTGAGGTGTTTGGCAGCTCGCTGCAATGAGATTCCAGAGCTGGCTGGAATTCCAAGGGCCTTGGGCCTGGGTGCAGTCCCACCACATTGCTGGTGTTTCTTCAGCCATGCAAAGCTCACTTTTCTGCCTTTTCTGATTTGGTCAGGAGGAACCTTTGGATGAAAGTTCAGTGAAGAAGATGATTCTTACCTTTGAAAAGAGATCCTACAAAAACCAGGAGCTGCGGATCAAGTTTCCTGATAATCCAGAGAAGTAAGACTATGCTTAACTTTTTTCCTTTGATTTTAGATCTAAGCCCTAAATCTGTTAGATTTAGGAAATGGAGATGTTTTCAGTTACATAAGGCTTATGTAACAGCAGTTATTGCCTTGTAGTTATTCTAAATTTTCTTTGAAACTGACTTCATTAATTAAAAATGGCTTTATTGGGACTCTGGTGGGGCCAGTATATGGCTGGCAGCACAAAAACCATGATTAGCAATAATTGAAGGTTTCATCCCATCATTTGATGTGAAGGTGTTGTGCTTGCATACCACCCAGAGGTCTGTGTGGGGAGGAAATAATTTCATATTACTTAGTGCTGTGATGAGCAGAATGGCTGGATGGGCTTGGAGAACCAGATGTGGAGTTTGTATTCTAGAAGCCTCTTCCTCCTTCAAGGTGTTCTGTTATTCACATTCTTCCTACACTTCAATGCCATTATTTTTTGTCCAGTTTGCTCTTCTTTCCCTTACCCAGATGATTTTTATGGACTTCATACTCATACAACCCACATACTAATATGTGCAAGCTAGGGAAGGTGCAGTGCTCTGCAGAATTTATTTTATAAGCAGATTTTTTCATGTGTAGCTACAGCATCTTGAATTTAATTTTTTCTTGAAATTCTAGAATTGATTTACAGAATTGTAACAAATCTGCTTGTTTAGTCTATGTAAATTATACAGTAGAAATGTTGATGGTGCTGCAGGGTTAAGCTTCAAGGGGTAGACGTAGGACAGGGAGGATAGAAATGCCAGTGCCATGGGCACCTGGAGTGACAAGTCCTACCTGGTGCCTCCTGAAAGGTAGTGGTTTCTTCTTGCCTTTTTATTACCCCTTTTTGTCTTGTCTCAGGTTCATGGAGTCGGAACTGGATTTAAATGACATCATTCAGGAAATGCACGTGATCGCGACGATGCCCGGCTTGTATCACCTGCTGGTGGAGCTGAACGCTGTGCAGTCGCTGCTTGGGCTGCTGGGACATGACAACACAGATATCCTTCAGTTGTTAAAGCAGCTCTCATGGGAGAGGCTTTCTACAGACTTTTCTGTAATCTCTCATATCCTGTTTCCCAGGCTCCTGTAGATGTTTTTCTCCACTTCCCACCACACTGAATTTATGTGTTGGTTTTTCTTTTTTTTCCCAGTGAAAGCCTTCTTTGTTCAAGTAATATTGATTCTGAATTTTTGTCAGTGCTGTTTTTCTCCTTTCTTGTTTTATGACCCTTTCATCTAGTTTTGAGTGACAGTGTTAGAGTGTGAACAGATGAAGAGCAGAGGAGAAGTGAAGGCCTGGGCTTAGCAGAGTTAATCTCAGGCTGTGGAAACTTTGTCTGGAATAGCCCAAGTGAAAATGAAACTGTTCTACCCTTTCTTGCTGAGAGCTGAGCTGTCAGGCTGTCAGCTGTTTGTCATGGATTAGCTCACCTCATGCTTCAACTTAGTTTGTAAATGTGCCCTCTTTGTGTGCCCATAGCTTTAGTTTGATGTGCACAGAGCTCAAGGCTGTGGGTGGCCCCTCTGGTTAAGTACACATCCAGAGACAATTCCATTTCCATGCTCAGTGAGGTCCAGTGTCACTGAACCTGATCCCTCTGTGCATCTGTCTCTTGTACCTCTGAAACTCTGAGGGTATCTGAGAAAGTTTCCCATTCTGGTAGTGTTGATCAAAAACAGTGCCATTTTTTGAGTATCCTTGTGCCTTGATGCTTAGCTGTCAGCTGGGGACTGGCACTATGCCCAGCTCACCACTGTGCAGTCTGTAAAAGCAGAGCTCAGCCCACTTTGCTTGTAAAATATTCTACAGCGGATTAAGCTGAAAAATTGTTACACGGCTTGGGAGATTGTGTGACTGTGTGCTGAAAATATCAGTGAGTGGAGGGAGCAGTGAAGCCCTGTGGAAAGGGCACTGGTTGTTGACTTGGAACTCAGGCAGTCCTTTTTCCATTTTTATTGATCCATGGCCTTAGGAAGGTAATTTATTCTTTGCTTCTTTATGTGTAAAGCAGGAGATAACACTTCCCAGCTTTCCTGAAGTGTTTTGGAATATACAATGTGAAAAGGCCTGTTAGTGCTGAATGTTGTGGTCTGATGCACAGATCTTGGTTTTCTTTTTTAGCACTTTTCTTTATAGCACCATCTATTGAGAATTCATAATTCATTCTTTCTAAGTGGGTGCAGTGATCAGAAGCTAAAACCAAAACATAAATATTTTATTGCATGCCAGTTTATATTAGAGAGCACTGCTTATGTGTTTGGGTATTTTGACTTGCATCAGGTAGAACCTTGATGTGGTGAATGCTGGTCCCTGCAAAACAGTAAACTCCACAGCTTCCCTTATCCAAGATCTGCAAAGAAATGCCTCTCAAATAACTGTTAACAATTTATGTTGTACAGGGGGAAGCTCCTCCCATGCAAATCCAATTTCGTGGTTACTGTAGTTTAATTATTTATTTTATACCAGACACCGCAGACTTTTTTGTACTGTGCGCTTTTATACTGAATTTCAGATTCATGGGGAAAAAAGGAACTGTGGGAATATTGACTGGGATACCAGATCTGTTTTCCAGATGAAGTGGACAGGAGTACAGTTTGCTTTGTCCTGTCAGCCATGGAAAGCTTTGTGCTGACGTCACTGCTGCTGTCAAAGACTTGTCAGGGTTTCCACTGTGAACTCTTTTAATTTGGTTTGCAAGTTGCCTGTCAGTGAGTTTATGGGTAGGAATTTGGCCTGAGAACTGCAATTTTGGGAAAAGTATATTTCTTGTTATAAAACTGCTGAAGAGTTTTGAGCTCCATTGGAAGCAGAGACTGCTGCTGCTCACGTGTAGGGTAGAAGCACTTTTAAAGTGAAGCATCTAGACATAAAACTGAATTGATACAGCTCAAGTTTTCTAATGACGTTTTGTTAAAACAAATGGGAAAATATTTTTGAAATGAGTTCTTCAAGGAGAGAACTAAACAAATGGCTCCTCAGATGTGATTTAAATGTGGTGTCTTGAGGGACTAATGCAAGGAGACAAAAGCAATGTCCAGGGGGAGCAAATAATCTGCTGAATGATTCATAATTTTACACAAAACATGTGAATGAAAGATGATCATGGACAAGATTTTATTAATGAAAGACATGAAAGCTTCGAGCAAGGCATTTCTTTACTATCTCCTAAATTTTATAGGACAGCTGATACTCTCACTCCAAGCCTTGACAGAAGCTTCCCAGAGAGGAATGCCCTGCATGATGAACAGTGCTGAGTTCTTTGCTGTGCACTCTCAAAAGAACCTGGTTCAGTTATCTTTGTCGCACCTAGGAGACAGCAGAAATTTTCAACTGATTCCTCCCTGAGCTTTCTCTCCCATGAGTTGATCAAACCCCATTCCCTCAATTTGTCCTCATCCATCATGTATTAACCCCCAGACCACCTCAGTGGTCCTCTGCTGTTCCAAGCCCAGCATGTCAAGGTCTTTCTTTTATTGGGAGAGCCCACAACAAAATATTCTGCAAGTTGCCCCATGACTGCCAAGGAGAAGGTAAGAATTCCTTCTATTGACTTGCTAGTTTTGCTCTTGCTGGTGCAGTGCAGTGTGTGATTAGCCTTTGTCACTGCAGTGGCACTCTGCTGAGGTGACACTTGGTGAAGGTGACACACTGGTGACTTGCCTGCAGCTTTTCCAGCAGAGGGTCCAGGCTCTCTCTTGCAGAGCTCACCTCTCCAGCCAGCCCCAGCACATGGCTGAACCTCGCTAAGGAAAGACAGATGAAAATGCTTTTCCTGTTGCTGCTTGTGTGTCTGAGCAAATGCACAAATAGGAGACCTGGGAGCCGGTTTGTCAGCCTGGGCACTTGAGAGACATCCATCACAGAGTGGTTATTTAGGACATGCAGAAAACCACGTCTCCTGCTCTGCCCCTGGGATGTGGGCAGGATTGATCAGTGTGTCTGAGAAAATAGGGAAGTGGGTCTAATGAGCTGGAATACGTCTTGTCGTACAAGGGAGCTGTGCAGCAGGCAGGGGAGCTGTGTGTTGTGCAGCCCAGAGTTAATGAGTGAAAATTGGGCTGGCAGAAGCTCTGCTGTTCCTGCGAGGGCTGTGGTTTGAGGAGCGTGCCGTCCTAATTGGGCTGGGCAGAAGGGGGTGATGCTCCTGCTGCTGGCGGTGCCCTCGTTAGGGGTGTATCAGGTTAGCAGGGCTATCACTGAGAGCAGAATACCCAAATCACATTATTATAACTCATTTCTCTTTGCTTGTGTTCAGTCTCGACAATGCAAGATGGTGCCTTGTTAGACCAACTCCAGCATGTTTGATTTGAAAAAAAAGTAACTACCATGAAGAAACAGTAAAATTGCCTGATACAGTAAGCACAGAATCACATTTGTTTTTATCATTCCTAATTGTTCAGATTCCCCAGTTTTAGTTGTGGGAAAAGTCTGCTGCAGGAATCTGTGGTCTGTTGTCTGGTATCCTGTGGCTGGCTGCTGTGATTGTAATGCATTGTATCACCTCACTGGTAATGTATTGCCAGTTGCTTTGGGGTCGTGTCATGAACACATTGGCCAAGAACCATCTGCTATTGATACTAAATGTGTCTGCCTCCCTGCTGGTTGTCCTTAACACCCAGCACATGTTTCCATAGCTGTGGTTGACTTGCTGCAAGAGCTGACTGATATTGATACTCTCCATGAGAGTGAAGAAGGAGCCGAAGTCCTCATAGACGCGCTTGTAAGTAGGAAACCCCAGACTATTTTGGTACCTCAACATCTGCCTCAGACAGCCCAGCAATGCACACTGACCCACCCTGCTTTCTGCAGCTGTGGGTCTCTCTGCTGCCAACACCATGATGGAGATAGGCAGGAAAAGCCTGTTCTGAACCTGAGACCACAATGGGTGTTTTTGATGAAATGCTAGAGTTTAGGGAGTGGGTAGTTGCACCATCTGCACGTTGTTGCACCGCTTCTTTTTTGGAAGGAACACTGTCATATTGCAAAATTTGTGTGGGCTGGGAGATTGGTGCAGGGAGGGAGAATTAAGTAATAATATTTGTGACTTGGACAGTGTCCCATTGAAAACAGGAGCTTTGTTTGCATTTCCCTTCTCTCTTGTGGAAAAGGGTGACCTGCGTTCACCAATGAAAAACTGAAGTTTTTGGCAGGGACTGTTACCCGAAGGACAGTGATGCTGTGATCTTTCAGTCTCACTTCTTGCACAGGAGACTGCTTGTCTTCTACCTAGTAACTCTTGTTTCAAGCCCAAAAATCTGGGCTTGCACTGTGGCATCTGTTGGTGACGGTGTGATTTTTTCTTAACTAGAAGTAAAAATTTGAAAGTTTTCATGCAGCAGAGCAAATGAACTTTAAAGGTGGAGGAGAGTCCAGAAGTAAGGATCCCTTTTGGCATAGAGAGTGAACCAACCCAGGCAATTACCTAGGTGGGTAGGATATGTATTGGTTGGTATTAAGTGTTCCCTGCACAGTTAACTCTCAGTACCTCTTGGCCTCTGTGGGGGAGAGTTTCCCCTTTTCCTGGTGTTTGTGCTGAATGCCTTCTGCTCCCTGGCTGCAGAACGGGGATACCAAACCCTCCAGAGAGGTGATGCCCAGTCAAACATGAGTTTTACATGTCTGTTCTGCCTTGGAGCTGGTGAATTGCTGCCTTTGAGGGTCGCTATGGCTGTGTCTGGTTCTGTAACTGTTGTGTTGAATTTGGAAGACAGGGAATTACAGGTTTTCTTTTGTTTGCTTTGTTTGGCTACTCTGTTTTCTCCTACAATCCTTCTTGTCCAGTCACTATAATGTTACCTTCCAAAGGTTAATGACAGTGCCCAGAGCCCAGTTCCTCCAGCTGGCCTCTGGGCTGTTGTTAATTACTCTGCCTTGGTGGGGAGATTACTGGATGAATGAAATGGGAGAGGAGCTGCTAGAGAAGATGTTTTCTATAAAATATGTGGAGAGGTAGTAAATCAAGTGAAGTTCTTTCTCTGTTTTCGTTGTCACCAGCCCACTGATAATAGCTATGTTTAGAGGTTTCATTGTCCTGCTTGAAAGGAACAGGTTAGGCCTATCTTGGGAGAAATGTTTAGATGTCTGCTTTTGACATTACTTTTTTTTTTTCCCAACAAAGTAGGTAAAAGGTTGTACGGTATCCGAAGATTGTTGCGTTGTTTTCCACAGCAGCCCATATTTGTGTTTTTTCCACACATTCATTGGGCCCAAAGCTAGTTAAGAGTGTTTGAATTGGTAATGTTATTTTGTTTAACTGTTCCAAGCTCTTGTCCACAAAGGAAAGTTTGCCAGAGTCAAGCTGGACTCTGTCCAATTCCAGTTTTAAAGGTGTATTTTGAGTGTGAGCTCTGTGATTTAGGAACTCCCCCCACCTCTCTGGTTTTACTTAACTCACTGAAGTCAACTTGGTGCATTCATCTTGAGAGGATTTAAATTCAGGACTTCAGCTGGTGGTGGTTCAGCTCTTGGGTTTGGATCTGTGGGTGTGAGCATTGTTCTGTCAGCTTTTTGTACCTGTTAGGTGGAAGGTCCAGCAGCAGTGGGGGCAGGCAGCAGTGACTGGCTGGGAGTGGAGCTGCTCGCAGAGCTGATAGTTCTCCCATCCACAATGGTTTGTGAGCCACGTGCTTCAGAATTCTGAGGGATTATAAATCAATCAGGCTGGTTCAGGAAATAAGACTGTGACAAGGTGCATGTTTAGCTCCTGATGGTTTTCTGTTTAATCTGAAACACAAAAGTTGTTTCATTAATTAGGGAAAACGTAATGACAAATTTACATGATGATTCCTTTGCTTCCTCTGAGATTTTACAGCAGGATTGTTTATGTCTTCTGATCATGTCTGGCAGGGTGTTCCCTTCATCTTCTTTTTTTCAGTCTTGTTTCTTATCTTTTTATCTTTTCCATGACCCTGGGGATTTAGGTGGAGGGCCAGGTCGTGGCCTTGTTGGTCCAGAATTTAGAGCGCCTGGATGAAAGTGTGAAAGAGGAGGCTGATGGTGTCCATAACACCCTGGGTAAGTGGCTGCTTCACAGGCCCTCACTTCTTTCTGTGATTTGTACCAAGGGTGGGGTGAGTTATCCCTCCCCTTCCTTCCCTCCCTCCTCCTTTCCCCTTGGACTGCCAGCACTGCAGTACAGAATCTGGCGCAGCTTTTATTCAAGCACAGCTTGGAATCACTTGTCCCTGGAGCCAGAGTTTGTCCTTTGTCCCATGGCTGCATGAAAGGTGCCTCTTCCCAAATCAGTTGTTTTGGGAGGTGGACATACATGGATCACTGCACTGCACTGCACCAAAGGCAATCACAGACCTGTTTAGGTTGATAAAACCCTGTAAGATCACTGAGCCCAGCTGTTAACCCAGCACTACTAAGGTCACCACTACATCATGTCCCAAAGTGCCACATCTCTACAGCTTTTAAACACTTCCAGGAAAGTGCTCCACTGCCCATATATTTACTTTGTGCATATCTGTGAGCTATGCTTTGTTTCTGTCTTAACAATATATTTAATTTTCAGGTAGTTAAACATTTGCTTTTTATGGAAGGACATAATTGCCTCTCTGCTCCCTGATCTTTGCACAGCACAGAACGATTGCAAGATGTTGCCATTGCTGGCAGTCAAACCATCATCCACACTTTGCAGTCCTTCATGATTGTAATCTCCCAGGACTGTAAGAATGAGAGAGACTGGAAACATGAGGTTTGGAATTTTTGGTGGGGAAAACCATCTGTTTTGTGTGTCTTTCTTCTCAGGAATCGTGGAGAACATGGCAGAGTTCCGGCCAGAGATGTGCACGGAGGCTGCACAGCAGGGCCTCATGCAGTGGCTGCTCAAGAGGCTGAAGGTGAGCTGGTTTCTCACTTTCCTTCCACAGACCAGTTAGCACAAAAATTGGCTTAAGAAAAGCCAATTTTGCTTGTGTTTTGTAATAGCCCAGTTATGGACAAAAAATTGGAATTCAGGGTCTATGTCCTCAGCAGTTTTAGTTTAAAGAGACACACTTCGGTCTTGTCTTTATAAATGTCTTGCAGCAGAAATTGTCTCTTTTATTCTTTCAGATGATTCATGTATGTTGGATTTCCATATGTGAGATTTTTAGGACTATAAAAGCTGACTAGTGAGAGGGTACACTAATATTAACCATTTAATGGCCTTTGCTTCCTGTGTTACTAACACTTTTTTAAGTGATGTCTGTGTTTAAATGCTGCTGGGGGCAGCTTTTGCTTTGAACTCAACTAATTGGCTTTTAAATTAAAAGCTGCTTTTCATACACCGCATCCTGTGACAGTGAGTTAAAGTTACACACTTTAACTCTGTCTTGTGTGAAAAGATGCCTAAACATTCACTGGAAAATGCTGTAGAAAAGGAATGGATAGTTCAGCTCTCTCACAGAAATAGTAAAGGAAATATAGAAGAAATTCTGGCTGTTCTCTAACCTGTCAGTAAGGCATTAGCACTTCCATGCTTAAATGGCTGCATGATTAGAAAGCCTCTGAATTCCTGAAATTGTCCATCGGCTGTGTAAGTCCAGGTACCCCTCTGTGCACTTCACATCCTTGTTAGCAGAAGTAATCTGTAATTTCTCACTACAGGTAGTAACGTAATTATGTCCTTTGCTTAAAAAGAAAAAGTGAAGTTAATTTTAGTCTCGGCACATAGGTACCGCTGCCTGCCTTGGAATTGCTGTGGCAGCTGAAAGACTGAGAAACCTGGGAAAGCAAAATAATCCCAACTAGGATTCCCCTGCTTGGTACCACAGAATGTGAATGCTCAACAGCATTCCAGGCTTGTGCAGGGTGTGTCTGTTGTGCTCCCTGGCTGTGTTATCCTTGGGTTTGGGATGTGGGATCAGGCAGGGCTTTCTCTTGCCTGCACAGGGTTGTGGGGAGCTAATGAACCCCTCTCCAGGTGCTTTGGCTCTTGGCAGTGCTTGGTCTTGAATCTCTTGCTCTGACAGATGTGTTTGGGATTAACCCAGGATCTCAGCAGCTGAGTAGAGCTGCTGTGGAATGTCTGTGGGATAAGTTTTAAGATCAGGGTTCTGTCTGGGCAGTGATAAGGACATCTGGCACACAGCGCAGAGCATGACTTTCTGTTTCCTGACAACATTTCAGGTCTTAAAATTGTATTGTGACTGTCAGAGCTGCCTCAGAAAGCTCAGGTGGAGAGCTCATAGCTCTCTTCTGCAAACACAAGCAGACTTTGATGATGTGCGCAGTCTTGGGAGATCAGAATGTCGTTTCCTAGGATTTGCAGGGCAGCAGTTTGTCACCCCATGGCAGAAGCTGGCAGGGCTGTACAGCACCAAACCCCTTCCCCTCTCCTCCATGGTCTGCCTAGAGGTGTCACCTGGCTGCTGCAAATACCATCCTCTGCAGAGTGGTTGGGGATCGTTTGGAATGAAAAGCTTTATTTGAAGTCAATACTTGGTGGCATTTGGGGTCTTCCTGCATTCCATGTTACTGTGTGTTGCATGGTGCTTGCACACCATGCTCTGTTCCATGGCAGCAGGGTGGGATGATGGGCCCAGCAGCCCTGCACAGGCAGGACTGTCCATCATGCTGCAGGGAGTTGTGTGTTTGGGGAAAAATCTGGGTGACAAATGCTATGTTTTAAGCCTAGGACTTCTGCTTTTTCCCTTCTTGAACAGTGGAGTATAAATAGCTGGTAACTGATGATTTTTAAACTTGTTTTATTTTATGAATCCCTCAGCAAACCAGGTTGTGTTATTATCTGATTAGTTAATGTTCTGTTTCTGTAGATGAAGCAGCTTTGTCAGCATGCAAAAACATTGGATCCAGTTCAGAATCCACTCTAGGGAATTTTTTTTGGAGGGGTTAAAAATCAGCATTTTGTTTTCATTATGACTTCTTTAGCATATTTGATGATGGAGAGAATATCTGAAATGGAAGTTATGTGATTGTGCAGGCAAAACCCATCTTGTATTATTCTAACTGTGACACTCTGATCCTCATATGAAACTCTGGCAGTTACTATATAATGTTACTGTGATGTATGTTCTGAAATTCTGGTTTTGCTGACAGACACAGACTTCCAGAACTGGGATAAGTGCCATGCACCCATGTAACATTGTGGAAAATATATCACAGGAAAGAGATTCTGTGTGGCAAACAACTGGAGACTCTTCTTCGGGATTTTGAGTCAACTTGGCCAAACCTACTGAAGTAGGACCATGTGAAGGATCACAGTGGAGCTTTTACATGTGTGCATGAGCCCACACACACCTCCCATCACCCCTGAATCAGAATTGTTACTGTTCTGTCACTGAGGAAAACTGCAGAATTACTGCAGTTGTGTTTTATTTTAAGTGCTGCTCACACATTTGGTGATTTGATTAATGTGTTCTTCAAATCAGTGTGATGCTGAGGGCCATGCCCTGATGGGACTCTTGTTCCTTCCCCCACAGGCTAAGATGCCTTTTGATGCCAACAAGCTGTACTGCAGCGAGGTGCTGGCCATTCTGCTCCAGAATAATGATGGTGAGCCATGCCTGCCACATCTCTGTCAGTGAGGGCAGAATCCAGGCTTCTCTCAGATCACAGCAGGCCTTTTCTGCCTACAGCTCCCCTTTGCTGGCTTCACTCTCCCCTATGTGCTCCCTCACCTCTACCCTCTCTTTCTCTGTAGCTTTTGTGCTCTGTGAAGCTGTATTGATTTTGTTTGCTGATGTATCAGTGTTAGATGGCTGTAAAATCTGACAGTTAGCTTCATTTTTTTCTCTGTTGTCCCCCTTCCCCCCACCTCCGTCTAGACAACAGAGAATTGCTTGGGGAGCTGGATGGGATCGATGTGCTGCTTCAGCAGTTATCTGTGAGTAATTCCCACATGCCTTTTCTTCAATCAGGAGACTGCTGGGCTGGATGGGAGGGGTGGAAAATATCCGGGGTGCAGGTGCTGTCCTAGCAGTGCTTCATATTTGGTGAGGCATAGTCCCCAAATACCTTCCCATGTGGTGTGTCATCCATGGTCAGTGAGATTAATCCCTTTTGTAAAGATGTTAATGCTGAGGTACACAGAAGTTAAATTATTCCATTATAATTTCATGGCAAGTTGGAGATAGGCAGGGTTGGAATTTGTCCATCTTCAGCATTCTCCACTCCAAGCAAAGGGCTGCCCATGTTTGAGCTGCCTAAAGGTAATGTGTTCCTAGCTCACCTGTATTTCTTCAGGTAGTGATGCCTGCAGCACCCTCAGGTATGACTTGCATAGGAATTGTCTGGTAATCAGCTTATCCACATACTTGAGTGTGAATTTGCCCTTCCCCTTGTAGGCCCTGTGTATTATCCTTTAAATCCTGCACCAGGCTGCTTCACATTTGTGGGTGCACAGTCAGGGCAGCAAAGGGCAGCAGGTACAGAGGATGCAGCAGGGACCTGTGGGATCACTGGCTGACACCTGTCAGGTGCTGGAGCTTTTGGTGCAGACTCTTCATGTATGTTCTGCAACAGCAGAGCCCAACATTTGGGGGTAATTTTGCTTTCTTTGTCATTCAGGTGTTTAAACGGCACAATCCGAGTACAGCAGAGGAACAGGAAATGATGGAGAACCTGTTTGACTCCCTTTGCTCCTGCCTAATGCTCAGCTCCAACCGTGATCGCTTCCTGAAGGGTGAGGGTCTGCAGCTGATGAACCTGATGCTCAGGTACCTCATTAGCATTGTGATTTCCTTCCTGCTTTTGTTGTGCCAACACGTGTTCTGGGTAGATATTTGTGGTTTTGTTCTAAAGTTCTGTGTTTGGATATTTGTCTGTCTTCTCTTGACTTTTTTTCCAGGAAGTAAGTAATTTGGACCTTCTCAGACATGAAATCTCCACTCTTTGTCTTTAGCTTTGTTTCCTAAGAACTGAGTTTGCCACAATGGCTGCTGGAAAGTGGCAGGTCTTTCATCTGGGTGTCTGCCACAGAGATTGCTGTAGGTCAGGTAAACCCCCAAGGATTTAAATGACCTCTGTTAGGGCAAGAAAGGACCTTTACATGTCTCTAGGGAAAACATTTTTCCTTTTGTTCCTCAGTTCAGGCTCCACTGTGTTATGTAGCCTCTGAACTGCTGAATTTTTGTGGATGCTGATACAAAAATTACTTTTGTGAATGGGGCCTAAGTTTGCATTTCTTGTGCTGTGCTTTGTCACACCCTGAACCTCTGGGGCTTCTCTGCTCTCTCTTCACTTTTCCTTGCTGGCCTGGCATCGAGTTGTGTCTGCTGGGCTGTCTGGCTCCCCAGAGCTGCGGGAGGGCACAGCGGGCTCTGTCTGGCTGTCCCCAGAGTGCCAGGCTGAGTGCTGGCGGGTTAGCAAACACCAGCCAGGAATGCTGAGCTCCTGCAGCTCAGAGCTGGGGAATGTGCGGCAGCAGGGAACTGAATAAATAACCCAACATAGATTATTCAAATAGGAACACTGGGTTTTCTCGAGGCTAATTAAGGAAAAGCTCCAAAACTAAAACAGGAGGGAGGCCTCCCTCTGCCTGCAGTCCTAAGCTCCTAAACCAGCCTTGCAGAACTAATTAGTTGGAGTTCTTTTGCCATGTGGGTGGGATTCAGTATTTGGATTTTTAAGAGCTTTTTACCCATTTTTTGACTCTACTGTTTACCACTCTCTGCACCAGGATCCCAGCTGGAAAATTATGACAAGAGGAAAATTTCTCCTTGGCTGCATTTTGCCCCCCACAGTAGTTGCAGAGGGGTTGGGAGGGACAGAGTGTGATGGATCTGTCAGCAACAACTCTGTCTGATGGACGGAGTTTCCAAGGCTTCAATCTGTGGATTCTACAGTTTAAGTGAGATTGGTAAAGTGACTGGAAAAAAAACCTAACAATTCACAGAATTTGTTCTAGAAGCTTCTGTCACTACTGTCCATAGACATGTACTATACTGACAGCTGATTATATTTTTTTTAAACTCTTCTAATCTAGTTCGAGTGCTTAGAATCTCTCACAGTTGCTCAGTTTTTCTTAGACAGAGCAACTTAGGTGACTGCAATCTGTTGTTGTAAATAGGTAGTGAATGTGGATAGTTGTGATCTGGAGCTGTACATTTGTATCTTCTTGATACTCTTCTTTCATGACGAACAGCAGAGAACAGACATGCCATTCAGTTGTGATTTACCACCTTGCCCACAAACAAGGCAGAGTATTTTTCTCTTCTGTTGGTGTCCTCTGAAGGCCGAGGGCAGAGATCTGTTATTTTTTGGTTTTACTTTGGAGGTGGTTAATCACTGTACCACAGCCCGTGCAGATGAAAGGACAAATAGGCAAAGTTGAAAGTGTATTGACATGATGTGAGATAGATAAGCTGTGTGAGAATAAAGATATCAGGCTTGAATCTCCATTACTGTCATAGGGAACACGGCATTGTGTGTCTGGTGCTGCCCGATCCATCCAGCCAAGTCGTTCCATTATTGATGGTTGTGCACACAGACCTGCAGACAGCTGCAGCAGCTTTCGATGAGTATTTAATGTGCTCGTGATATTCCCACAGATAGTCATGAGAAAAGGATGGTTTCTGTTGTGCTGAGCCTTAAAATGCGTGGCCAGCAGTGAAGGGCAGTGTTGTATCGTGAACTTCTGGTTTATGGGGAGTTGGTGGTGATGCCTGAAATGAGCCCGATGTGGCTGATATGCCTTACGTGCATGTCCATGGCCAGACAGGCCCTGGGCTCGTGCTGTGATCTGGGACTTGCAGTTGGCCCAGAAGGAATTGGGGCTTCACCGAGCAGATGCATGGGAGGTGACCAGAGGGTCTGGGAGAAGAGCAGGTTGAGAGGGATAAAGCTGGTGACAGCAGGAGTGAAGGAGGAAGTTTGGAAGTAGAATGAGAGCAGGGCTATATATAATTATTTAATTTACATCTCTACACCAAGGGAAGCCTGTTTATTTTATGTAGCATCTTTGTTAAAACCAAGATGGTTTATCAAGGTAGTTACCACCAGCGGAAAGTTTAGAAATGTCCCGTAGAATTAAACTAAATTTTCTTTTTAGGTCAGGAAGTACTTTTTAGTGCTCAGTCCCTCAGTCTTGCCTTAGTAATGCATCTGCAGTTTAGCCAAAAGAGAGGACAACAGGCTTGTCGTGTCAGCTCCCTGGTGCACACTGACAGGCAGCTTATTGCTTTGGCTGTAGAGCTGTGTTGGGTTTGAGGAGATGCAGCCGTGCTGCTCCCAGGGGATGTGTCAGGGAGGTCCTCTGCTGCTCAGGGAAAATGGCTTTCCCAGCTCTGAACTGAGGAGCACGTGTATGCACAGAGACAAATACAGCCTAGGGAGCTCATGGGACCTGCATCACTTGAGCCACACAGTGTTTTGTCCTGCAGCTATTCTGGGACTTCTCTTGACCCTCAATAAAAGCTTTTGTCTCCCTTGCAGCAAAACAAGGTTAAAACAGACAACTCCATATGGCTCCCTGAAGCTTTTCTGTAGCTATTTCAGGGTATATTTTTTAATGATTATTAAAATATTTTCATGTTTTCTTGTCCTGCTGTTCCTAATGACCCCTGGAAACATAAGCTGTCTCTTTACTAAATCTTCTGGTTAATTAAACGGAACCATTTTATGCACACTTTCCCAGGAAATCCAGTGTTCTGCTTTTACTGGTATTTGGAACGTTAAAGGCTACGTTCTGCTAATGTGGCAAGTCCAAATAATGTCAGCACCTCTTTTTTTTTTAAATAATAGATGTATCAAAAGAGGTGTCTCAGATGTAAAGGTGTTAAAAGGAGGAAAACAATGGTCAGTGAATAAAGTTGTAATTCAGAGTTCCCATGAACACTGAGGCCACTCCCCATTTGGTGATTCTCTCATTTGCTTGTCTGTGAATTAGTGTTCAGCTAAAAGTTCCCTCAATAAGCACAGATGAGACTAAGATAAACTGCTTGCCCTCCGGCAGAATAAATATTTCAAATAAAATCAACTCCAGACAGTCCAGGCAAGCAGCTATTGATCTCTAAAAGCCTGAACTTAAACCCAATGAATATTCTAGAGCTCAGCCCTGCACAGCCTTCCTAAATGCTGATCAATATGCAATTACTTCCCCTGAAAACATTTCTGGTGTCATCTGGCCTAAGGAGTACTTTATTTTTAGCTCTCTATAGTGGGGATTGTGGGGGTGCCAGACCACCCTCCTGCACAGCCCTTGGCTGGTGGGGGGAACTCAGAGTCCAGGTCCACACGATGCCCTCCCACCATGGGGTCAGAAGTGCCTGTGGCTGCACTGGGCAGGGTCACTTTCTTTTTCAGGCTGGGGTGTTCATATATGGGTGTTTTAGTTTGCCTGTTGTTAGGGGCTCATGAAGTTGGGTCTCTGCAAAGAAGTTGCTTCCCACAGCTCTCTGGAGGCTTTGAGGAGTCCCTGCTGATGGACATGGGGTCCTGGTGGCTCAGTCTGCAGCTGGGCAGGATCAGAGGAGATTGGCATGTGCTTGGGGTGAAAGGTGGTGAGGCTTGTGACTGTCCTGTCCTGGAGGGAATGTCCTCCTAGGCTGGCCTTTGGCAACACTGGTGGCTTATGTTCTTCAAGCTCATGTTAGCTCCTACTGGTGTTCACCTGGTCTGGGCTGTATTATTGTCCAGTTTTTCAGTTCAGTTTCAGTTTTCCCCTGGATGGATTATAAATTCCTCTGGTTTGGTTTGTGAGGTACAGGGCAGGTGGAGTTCATTTTCAGGGCATCTGTGTGTTATTTGTGTGAGTTACCAACACCAACATTCTGAACTGGCATTAAAGCAGAGCACCACAGAGTCTGTCTGCCTCCTTCCATTGTGTGGGCCCTGGTGATGGAGTTTCATTATAGCTGACCCAGCTATGCTCACCAAACTTACTCCTTTATTAAATTAAACTATGTTTAGGTCTAAATCCTGATCTTTTTGATGTGATAGTATTTGCCTTTTGTATCCAACCCAGCCTCCCCTTCTGTTTTGTGCCAGTGTTTATCTTCTTCAGTAGCCAAGAAATAAGGAAATAAAACCATGACAATAAAACACATAAAATGAAATAAAAATAGACAATAGAAAGAAATAAAAGACATTAAAAATAAATAACCAAGGCAATATTCTCAGCCACAGTTTTGAAAAGAGTTACTGTTGATACAATGTTTTGGCTTCTAGAAGAAAAATCTTGCTTAGAGCTTGTGCTCAGACTCTTCATTCTTTTCTTGTCGTGTTCCTTTCCCTTGTCTCTTTAAAGTACGATGCTCCAAAGCTCCTCATGTCCCTGTACAATTTAATTTGCCTCTTTCTTTTCACAGAGAGAAGAAGATTTCCCGCAGCAGTGCCCTGAAGGTGCTGGACCACGCCATGATCGGACCAGAGGGCACAGACAACTGTCACAAGTTTGTGGACATCCTTGGGCTGAGAACCATCTTCCCTCTCTTCATGAAATCACCCAAAAAGATAAAGAAAGTTGGAACAACTGAAAAAGAACATGAAGGTAGGTGTACTTCCAGATCCTTCTTATTGCCATGGAGGAGGGGAATGGACAGCCAGTGTCTGAAAACTGCCTGCAGGGAGGAGGGAAGGACACAGCACCCATCTACCCATCTTCTCAGGGCTCCTGCAGCTTTCAGGTCTGGGTGTCCAGCCTGCTGCTCCTTGTCACAGCTGGCTGTTGAGGGCACACTTGTCCTGCTTGTTTTAGTATCAGCAGCTCCTGGTGATCCCATTTCCTGTGCTGTTAATAAGTTATTTTACTCCTGTAGAGTCTGTTGTTTGAAGCTCTTACTCTGATGCAAAACTCTTTTGAAAAGAGTAATGAGGCAACTACAAATGTCACCTCAAAAGCAGTTTTCATGACTCTGAGCACTGAAGTGTGACTGGATGAACATCAGGCATTGCAGAAATAAACTGCACTGCTTTTGAAGTTGCTTTTTTTTTCCTTTTTATATTTTTTAACTCTCTACCCTGTAAAACTCTGCTTTAAGACAGGCCTGCTGTGGAATAAAACTGCGATTACTGTGGGACCTTAGGCTGAGCTGAGTGGTCAGTCCCTCCTGCTCCTGGTAACACTGCCTTTCCCATTGTGTTGGTCATTGACTATGTCTTGAAAGAAACTTTAAATATTGCCAATGATGCTTGAGGTTTTGTGCTAGTTTATTGCTCAGCTCAGTTCTAGAGAGGGTGAATATTGTCAGAAATGGAAGATGTGTGAGTGGGTCTCAGACATGCCTAGGATCCACCTTGAGCTCCTGCAGCAAGCTGAGGGAAAGTGGAAGGAAATAGCAACAACATGGCAGCTCTAAACCCAAATCCCCTGCTTTAGGACTGTCCTGGCAGCTCAGGTGGGGCTCAGGTGTTCTCCCAGGCCCAGGAGGGAGGTGCAGAGCTCTCTGGGTGCTGGCTGAGGCCCTCTCTGGGACTGAGCAGCTTCTTGCTCTGGCAGAGCTGCTGAGCTGGGAACAACATCCTGGGCATCTGCTTGTCCTCCCTCCTGAGGACAAGGAATGGGCAGTGGCATGGGCTTGGCATACGTGTGGCAGTGGCTGCTTTCCTGGCACAGGTGGAGAGCAGCGGCTCACCCAGCCCCAGAGCAATTCACACACCTGCTGACACCTCTGGTCACTTCATCTACCTTGTATTGCTTGTCTTGGGTAGAGGGGGAAATGCTGTCGGGTGGTCTGGGGTTTATTTAAGGGACTTGCAGAGATAGGTTTGGTTTCTGTAGGTTATGTAATAAAATTGCAGGTTTATGTAATAAAATATGCAATTATACTTTGATGGATTTAGGGGATATTTTGAAATTTTCATTTGCAGTGGGAAAGTGAGGTTTGTTTAATTCTTTTTACTGAGAGAAAGCTTCAGCTGGAATAGGAGGTTCTGGGTAGAGATCTGAGCCTGTGGCTCATGACATTGACTTAATTTTTCAGTTTTGGAAAGTGAGCTAATCTCTGTCTCATCTGCTTCTTCTGGAGACTGCAGTTGATACCTGTGTGCAGTCCTGGCTGCTGTGAGGATTTGTCTGGAAAGCCCTGACAGGGTCAGTTCCTGACTATTTCTGTGATAGCGTGAAAAGCCAATCTGCCCTCAGGAAAATGAAGTGATCCATGCAAACAGGCTTTGTATCATACCTCCGTCTCATTATCATGCAGAAGAAATGGAGAACATTAAGATGAGTCCAGAAATCAGTTCTATTAAAATAAACTCTCCCTAAAAGGCTATAATAGTAAGTCCAATTTTCTTTGTTTTGCATCACTGGGCAGGTGAGTTACTGAATTTCTAACGACAGAAGGTAATAGAGATGTTCAGCAGGGTTCCCTGGAGCCTGTCACACCGTTGTCCTGACACGGTGTAAGCAGCACAGTGTGTGCTTTTACTCTGCTGAATGCTGCCCCACCCATGCAGTAGTTGCTCCTGGGTGCCTCTGGCTTTAAGGCAAATGGTGCAGGTGTGGCATGATGGAACTGGTTCCCTGTGTGCTGTTCTGGTCCTAGGAACATGCTGCTTTTTGCTTATCTCTTTGTTTATTGATCAAAAAGAGCGCTCATGTTCAGTCTGCTCCTGTCATCTTTTCTCATAAAAACTTTATCCTGTGTTCAATCTGTTTTAAAAAAAATTAATTAGAACAATCTTGTTTTAGGAGAGCTTTTATGTGTATGCCGAATGGAGGAAGAGATTCCTTTAAAGGATTCTCTGGAATGGCTTTGCAGCAGTGGCATCAGGATTTATTTAAAGCAGCTCTGAGGAGCTGGGCTTTGCTTGCTCTCTCTGCGTTGCTGCTGGGATGGTGCCGGGCTGGGCACCCCAGGCTGGGCTGTAAAACACCAAATCCTCAGTGGACTCTGAAACCTGGGGCCTAATTACCATTAAGGCCAGCCTTACTAAAATGCTCCAGCACTGGGTGAGGTGTCAAACAGCTCTTTGTCCTGCCTGTCCCTCTGTCCCTTTGTCTGCAGTGGCTGAAGTGCCACCAGGTTGGGGGTCCTGGCTCCCAATGTGGTTCCAGGTGCTTCATGTCTCACAGGGCATCCAGTGCTCTGTCTCTAGAGCACCAAATCTTCTGTATGTATCTGATGTTTATAGGAAAATATCCCCTTGTCTTTATTTTACAGCAGTGTTGCTATTTGCATAAGAGATAGTCTATAAAACCATGTTTGTTTTATTGTCACTAAGGCGGTGTTCTGAATGTGACAAAATAATAAATACCCTGGTGAAAAAAAATCTCAATGTGACTTGCTGAGCTTTTATTTATTGCAGAAATTTATAATCCAAATTAAATTTGATAAAAGTAACTTCTCTGTAATGTATTTCTTTCTTTCTAAATGCTAGCATAAAGGTGTCAGTGCTGGTTAGCTACATTTTAAACACTGTCAGTGTTTAAAAATTATTTTACTCTAGGGAGCCTGTGAACAATTTAAATCCAAACTGCACGTATTTATGCTTTATGTACACTATGTAATTAGGAAAAAAGAAAGGGAAAATTTCTTAACCATCTTTATGGATGATCTGAGCCTGAAGATTGGGCCTGTGGTGTCTAACTGAGTGCACATTATCTACACTTGAATTTTGCCTGTGTTTGTACAGATCATTATATTAGGATATTAGGTTTGGGAGAAAAAAACTCGTTGGAAGCAATTTCCCTTTTTCTGAGGCAGTGAAGCAACTCAAACCAGAAATATTTTGCAGCTGAAGACAGAAATGGCTTAGAGTTTTCCTGGGTCTGTGGGGTTGCAATACTCATGTGAGTGCCCAGCTGGGTTGGACAGCCACAAAGAGAACCAGCCTGGCTGTGTAGGAGGTGCTGCATCGTGGTTGTGTGTTGTGAGCTGGTTGAACAGCAGCATCCCTTTAGTATCTGTGATTGCAGAGAATGGACAGGAATCTGGCTCTGGGGGTTTCTTGGCATAAATAGAGGGTAAGATTTTAAATTACACTTCTGTGTTGTGACTTTTGAAGTGTGGCGGGTGCTGTGCAAGCATCTGATTCCCAAAACCTTCCTGTTGCAGAGCTAAGGGTCAGGGTGTGCCCCTGCCCATGAGGGTGCAGTGGCTCTCAGCACAGTCAAGTCACAGCATTGGATGCTGGCTTGAAATTCTTGAACAGTCTCAGTGAGCTAAAAATGGAGAAAACACAAATTCCTCCTGAATTAGAGAGTCTGTAGCGAAGCAATCATAGCTGGCTCGACAGGCTGTATATCCTCCTGCTCTTTCTCAGGATGGTTATTTGCAGCCGAGTTTTGCTCACTTGGAGAGTGTAATGAACTATAAAAGGATGTTTGTCCAATTCATCTTCATTTAAATGCCTTCTCTTGTCTTAGATGTCAGTTTTACTTAGGAATGCTTAATTTGATAACCCGAGAATTAGTTCAGCCAATTTCCAAAGGAGAATTCCTCTCACTGGGGTGTTTTGCTTGTTTGCCCTCTATCAATAACGAAGCCTCTTTTGGAGATCCTCAGCTATACCCTCCCTTTAAAAGCAACAACAAAACCCATTTCTTAGTAAATATACTCTTACTCCTTTGTGACATGCACTAAAGGCAGCAGAGCTCTTGGAATGAATGTCTGCTGCAGAACCAGGTTCCCTGGGCATGGGGAAGTGAAAAGGCAGCAGCAGAAACATGGCCTGATAAGGGGTTATCAGTATTAACTGAGCACCCTCTGCCAGCCAGCAGAAAGTGTTTTTCTTTTGGTGGTCTTGAGGAGTGAGCACCCGGGGAAGACATCAGTCTGTTTAAACAGAACTTTATTATGCCAATTTGTTATTTCACCATCACCCTCTGACAGGAACCTGTGATTTGAGTGAGCCATGATGCTGAGAACAGAGTTAAATTTATCTCAATTAAAGTGAGCGTGCTCTGTTGCAAGAACATCAGAAAAATAAACTTTCTCTGTCAATAGAAAGAATTTTGTTTTACATTCAGCTTGATGGCTGGATCCAGCTCACCAGGGCTGTTGCATGTGGAGCTTTTCCAACCCTCCCAGGCCCTCCTTCATCCATCCATAAAATTGCTGTTTCTTGCTTGTTTTCAGTGTTTTAAGATAAGATTTTTCTTGGCAAAATGCAGTGATTTTTGAGTGGGTTACTCTTCTGAAATGCAGATTATTGATGCATGTGAAAACAAGTTAGGTTATCAGATGCTACACCATTGGAATAGCATGTCCCAATGCCGCCTGTAATACTGGGGTGGGCCAGTTGCTTCATCCGGGTTTCCCAGCAGCCATGAAGCCACAGAGCTGTGTGCCTTGAAGGGGTGGAAGTATCTCAAAGAGCTGGCTTGCTTTTTCCTAGTATTTTCCTGCTTCTAATTAGAAACTACAAGTTATCTTAAGCGTTCTTTACAGGACAGAAGGCTCCTAAATGTGTTCTGCTGGGTTTGCCAGCTCATCCTGCTTGGGCTCCAACAGGCCGCTGTCCCTGGCATCCAGAACTGCCCACTGTCCCCTTCCTGCAGGATGATGCTTGCCTCCTCTTCCTCACTGTTGAGCTTCCTCCCCTGCCAGGCAGATGTCCATTATAACGAGATGTNGAAAAAGAATGAAAAAAAAAAAAAAAAAAAAAAAAAAAAAAAGTACGGGGTGGGGATAATAAAGGCAGAGGAGTGTCATGTTACAGCTTGATTTGACAGGACCTCCTACTGTTGCAGCTGCCAGTGCCAGCCATGGAATAGATTAATCTGTATTCCAACACGCTGAGCTGAAGTCAAGATCGATCTAATTAGGGTGTTTTAAACACTGCTTGCATGCTGAAGTCTCTGTGCCTGTCTGGAGAGGGAAAGGTTGCCGAGAGCTTGAGGTGATGCTGGGCTAAGCAGGACCCCGGTGCTGCTGTGGGAAGCACATGGGATATGACCTGCTAGAGCCAGGGATGTGTCTGGGATAGTGCCCTGAGGGACTGAGGTCATGGGGAGCAGCAGGGCTTGCAGGTGAGCCAGCCGTGAGGCAGCAGCAGTGCTATTGGCTGATGAGAGAGAAGCCTCCCATCTTCCCACATCCATGAATTCAAGGGATTTGGGGATGTTTGCATGGAAAAAGTTGTTCTTGATGCACAGTAACTGCCTGCTGGTACCTGTTACTTCTGTGAAGGCACTTTGTGGTGCTGAGCATGGCTTGGTTTGGTGTTTGCTTCTCAAAGGAATCACATTTAGTCATTCTTTAAAATGGAGCTTGGCTGCAACCTCTGCCTCTGGCCTTGTCTGTGCCCTCCTTGGAAGTGATGCATTTTGTGCAGGTGATTTGAACTTTGCCTGAGTGTTACATTCTTATGGAGAAGCTCCCAGAATATTTCGTAGCAAGGAGGCTGCCTGTGGCTTCAGCCCTAGGCAATGCACAGCTCATAGCCTCTGTCTGCACTGAGATCAAAGCTAGGCAGCTGCAGGTTCTACATTCTGGGGACTCAGAACACCATCAGCTACTCACCATTTCCCAAAGGAGATCCAACCCTGAGCAAATATTGTGATTACAGCATTTAAATGTTGCACATGTGAGATGGAGGTTGGGTCAGTCCATGGGAAAATGGTGAGATCCCACCTATGGGAACCTGCACCCCAAGGTTAGTGTTTCTCCCTTCCCATGGCTGTGCAGACACTTTAATCCACTGAATCATGGGTTTAGCCTCTCACCCCATCAAGCTTTGCCCTCATTTTTGCCTGTGTCCTTGCCCATGGATGTTGGTATTTATTGGCCCAGGACTCGCATTACAGCATAACCTTGACTTTGGGGTGCAGCATAAAACACACTAATGCATTATTTTTCAGGAAGCTGATAAAAAACCAGTTTAGATAGTTCAGAAATATTTCTCTAAGATATTTCTTTGAACATTTTGATCAGGCAACTAAATATTTCCTGGATTTTCTGCAGTGATATGTTGAAAGAATAACCTTGTTCTCAAAACCTCTGTGTCAGCTCCTTTAGACTTGTCAGTAGTTTTAAGGATTTTATTGATAAAATGGATAAATATCTGCATATTACCACCAAAGCAAAAATGATGGCTAAAATACATTTCCTAGTAAAGGAATATTGGAAAAAAGCAATGAAGATAGATCACTGGTGAGAATAGTGCTACTAAAATGCTGCATCAACACTTCCCAAAAAAGAAGGTTGGGAAAAAAATAGTGTGACATACAGAATGCTGGCTTCTTCCTAAACCAGCAGAGCATATGTCGGCATATATGGGGAAAAAAAAAATCTTCATTTTGTTGAATTTCTTTCACCTTAAGAAAATGGGATCTTGCAAGAACTTGAAGGTTTTTACAATACTTCTAATGTCAACACTTAATTTGGTGTTGCTTTTTGTGGAGTAACAGTTTCTGTGCAGCGAGAGCGTGCACTGACACCCCCGGAGCCATCCTTCACCCCCGTTAGCCTGTCGGAATGACGGAGCAGCCACACGGTGCGGCCACCCGATAAACCTGTTATCTGCCTGCTCCTCCTGCCGGCAGCGCTCCCAATCTCCTTGGAACATGAAAAATTGACACCACCTCAGGCAGAAATCTGTTTCGAAAAGGAAGCTCCATTTATAAGCAGCTAATGAAATGGAGGGTGTGCGTGTGCCTGTGCAGCCTCTCCTCGTGCTGCCCTTGTGCAGGATGCAGATAATGCGTGCAGCAGGGAGCACAGACACCCCGGCCAGGCAGCCTGCCTGCCTTCACCTTGCAGGGCACAGGCAGCTGGGAGCAGGAGCTCCTGGCAAACACAGTGGTGTCGCTCATTCTTTGTGCTGGACTGATCCATCAAGGCTGCTCGTGGCTCTGGGCTGGGCAGCGCTGGGGAAGTCCATGGTGTGACAGCAGTGAGACGGTGATCCCTCTCCTCTGCACGCTGTGTTTCCCCCTCTGAAAATATCAAATCTTGAGGCTCCGTTGCTCCCCAGTGCCATGGGTGAGGAAGTGTTTATGGCTGTTAATTTTCATCGGTCTTAATCAGCAAGATTACAGTGAGACCATCTTGGAGAAGATAGGGGATCTAAACCACCAGGTCTGTGTTTAATGCAGACCTCCAAGTGGGAAGTAGTACAGACTGGTTTGGAAAGGGAAAGAGATTCAAGCCCTTCTCTTTTGCACCATTGTGCTTGGGCTCGAGGCAAGTGGCTCAGTCACCTGTCAGAGTGGTGGGACATTGACACAGGTGTCTCCTGTGTGCTTGCAGCCGTGACTTTTTACTTGCCTCCTTGGTTTGTGCTGAAAAATATGACCCCAAGTGCAACTGAGAAGACTGTAAACCTGTTTATTTGGTCGTTTCTGGTTTGTTGTAGCCCATTTATATTCATTGATGGGATTTTCTGTAAATGAAAGTGGTTGGTTTGAGAATTTTTCCACTAGCTCATACCACTTCAGTCTCTGCAGGAGCACACTTATTCCCTTTCTCCAGCTCTCTTGTTTCAGTAGCTGTCCCTGCTGTGGTGACCTGAGAGTCATTTGGGTGACAGTGCTGGCTTTGGCCAGGGCTCCTTTAGGCTTGAAAGAGGTGAAAACCAGAGTGGAACTTGTGCTCTATGTAAGGTACTTTAGGTCCCTGAGGCAGAGGAGTAGGAGACCTCACTGGCTGGGCTGGAATGAGGAGCTACCTGTGCTCCCTTTTAAACATGGCTTGTGGCTCTCACTGCTGCTCTGTCTCCTCTCACCATGATGGGAAGGAACCAGGGTTCTGCTTATCAACAGCTACACACTGGAATGTTAATAGTAATTTTAATGGCATGTTACAGTGGGAAATAAGCTCCTCTTCCTGATCTCAGCATGCAATTTTCATTTTGTATTTCTAGAACATGTCTGTTCCATCCTGGCCTCCCTTCTGCGAAACCTGAGAGGGCAGCAGAGGACACGGTTACTGAATAAATTCACAGAGAATGACAGTGAGAAGGTGAGTGCTGGAATGTTTTCTCAGTCTCTGGGCTGCCAGGTTGGGAGGGTTCTTGCTCATGGTGCCTGGTTCACTCTCTGGGTTACAAAAAGCCATCCTTGTGCCTGCCTGCAGAGACTTGTGCTGTCACAGACCTTTGTTCTCTCATTCACATTGTATCTACAAACTGCAAAATTGGACATTTAGTGCATGGCCTCCACATCCCCTGTGCTCTTTTTTTTGGGTGCTCTTGCATATGGTAGTAGCAATTCTGGGTTGTGGCTCTGCTGAAATCTGGCTGTAGAAGACAATATGAGGTATTACATTGTGTGGGCTCTGAGATCAGAACAGCATGGAAAGGTGACAGTGTGTCTGGTGAAGCTCTTTTGCAGAGAGTTTAGGAGTTGCTAAACATTTAACATTCCCCACTCTTCTCCTGGAATGTTTCACTTTAGTGGTGTTTGCTCAGGGAAATTCTTCCCAAAATATTTACATGGTGGTGGATAGATCAAAGCTTTGCAGAAAAAAAATAGCAGCTTTTGCAGGCCAGGGATCCCATGGGATTTGTAAATTCTGCCACTGGGAAAATATTGGTTCCTTAGTATTCCTCATTAGTGTGTTTCAAAGGTGTTTTTCATAACCTATTTTACCAATTGTAGATAATTACTAGATAGGATTTCAGCTGCCATAACACGGTTCAGAGGAGAGTGGGAAAGCTGGAACATCGAGCACAGACAGCCAAGTCCACTGGGGAAGCCAGGAGCCTGGAGGACCACAGCACAGAGAGTGAGCTGGGGACACTCACTCTGTCTGTTTGCTGCCATTTATCTGGCACTGATGGGACCATGTTCCCATATGGGATTACATCCAAATGCCTGCAGCCTCAGTGTGCTCATCCGACCAGCACTTGTACCCTCCTTCTGTAACACATTGCTTCCTGGGAGGGACAGAGCTGCCTGTTACTTTGTGAAGGCTGTAGCTGGGAGGAAAACAAAATTGCATGAAGGATTAAAGATGATTGCATTGTTCTTTTTTCTTGCTTACTTCTTTCTCTTCTGCCCTTGCAGGTTGATAGGCTGATGGAACTGTATTTTAAGTACCTGGATGCGATGCAGGCAGCTGATAAGAAGATTGATGGGGAGAAACACGTATGTATTGCTTAAGTTTTGCCAGGTCATGTCTGTAACACCTCTGCACAGCCATGTCATCTGCACAGGACTTCTGGCTCAGCCAGTCACTATTCACAGGTGTGCCCTCATACCTGTTCTGTTACCTCTTAATTCCTATTGCCTCACCTTCCAAGTTCCAGGGAACTTCAGATAAAGTGGGCCAAGAATTTCTCTACAAGTGCTTCTGGCTGTCTCTTAGAGTGAATTTTACTAGAAGTAGCTAAGTCTGTGCTTCAGTTTGCCTTCACTTTTACCTGGCTGCAGTCCTGCTTGGTTTGGCAGATGGAGAGCAGGTGAAATGCAGAGAGACAATTACATGATAATGTGCGAGGCCTCCTACCCTGGTCTGCAGAGTTGTGATCAGCAGCGAGAAAGTGTCTGTGTTGATGAGTTGGCCGAGGTGCAGCCAAGGGCTGTGCGCTCTCTGCACACCAGCAGTGAATGTTTGAGTGGCAACAGCCTTGGTACCGCACAGCACTTTCTTGGAACTGAAGCTGGAACAGACCTTTTGAAAGGGAACGAGTGGCTGGAGTCAGGAAGCAGCTTGCAGAGCTGTTAGCGATCTTGGCCAGCTTCCCACAAGATTATCTGTATCAGTGCTGGGGAGGGTGTGAGATTGATTAGCGCCGATGGAGAGCAATGGCTGCAGCTGCCTCGCCGCACGCTCTGCGTGCCACAGGCAGCAGCCCCCCACCAGGCCCCGACAAACAGCTGCCTGCCCGCTGCCAAGGCTGCTTCTCCGGGCACTGCCAAACATTCCGAGGGCATCAGAGCACTGCTGCTGCTCAAAGAGGCACGGGAGTGAGTGATGAATGGAGCTGCTTTTGCTGCCAGCACTCGGGCTCCATATGGACAGCAGCAGCGTCACCACTGAGCGGTGGCCTGGAGGAAAACAGCGTTTACCCTTTCCTGCTTTCCTTCTGTACTCTGTCCTTCCTCCTCAGAACAGGGCAAGAAATTATTTGTTCTTTACATTTTGGTGTTGGTGTGGGGGTTTTAGAAGTCAAAAACCAGAATAGATTTTTTCGGTTTAAGCCTTGTAGTGTGTTGGAGCTGCTGTACAGAGCCCTAAAATACCTCATGCAGAGCGAGGGCGTGTGCCCACTATTCAGGAGCACCCTGGAGCAGCCTGCAAACGTTAACATCTGTAGCAAACAGCCAGCACTAAGCAGGAGTGGAGGGAATTTGAGTGTGAAGAAGCTTTTGTGGAAGCTCTTCAGTTAGTAATATTAACCCATTTGTGTCTACTAAATGCACAAGAGAAATAAAACTGAGAAATGTCAAATTCTCCTCCTGTATCCAAAATAAATGGACCTCAATTCTTTACCTTCTATTAGAACTAATAATAGGATTTGGCAGAAGCGTCTCGTGGGTGCAACATATTGGGCACAACATGTATAAAATGTGATGTTGAAGTTCATTCCTAGCTTGGGACACTCTTGGAGAATTATCATTTACTTTATTTTGTGGCATCATCAGATGGTCAGTGGGACATGGTCTCCTGAGATATGAATTGGCTCAAGCATTTCCCCCACCCAGAAACAGACAAAAGCCATCATTCTGTCTGTCACATCATGGCACTGTCTGGATGTGACAGGATTTATGGAATGCTTTAATGTTTTTTGTTGTGGCACATGAATCACTGAGGTGGATTGTATGAACACTTTAGAAACTGTGCTCTTTCATGGGGGGGCTTTTGACCTTCCCCTTGCAGTAGAGGACATAGAACCCCAAAAATCTGATGTACAGATCCTCACCTTTCTCCCTGCCCCATAGAAAAATGATACTTGGTGAGATTTTACAGGTTCAGCCTATACTGACGAGAGTGAGATCCGAGTCTGATGGACAGAATATCCTAGTGTAAGTCTTGCATTACAAGGAGTGAAAAGCTGATTACACAAGGAATGACTGAGTGCTTTATCTTTAGTAGTGCAGCTGGCATAAGAAGCTCCTGCTCTTGCAGTTCTTCTCCTTTTTATTTCTTTTAGCTTGACTTGTTTTAGTGATCTGGTTTATAGCCCTGCTTTTCAGCCTATGGCAATGATGGTGGGGGAATAGTTGAGGGTGGGAGGGAGGAGAGGAATTTCTAAAGCCAGCTGCTTTGAGGAGGAACAGTTGTAATAATCTGCACCCTAATTTGGACTGTGAAACAGGATGAGGTCACTGAGCCCCTTCTCAGTGTTACCCCCTTGTTTGCTTCAGTGGAATCTGTTCAGAAGGGTTCAGAGGTGATAACTTGGTGATTATCCTAATTGCCATGTGAAACCCAGGAGCAAAGTCCACAAGAGCGTTGTCTCCAACACCTGATGCCTGTCTTAGCACTTTTCTCAGAGTTTTTAGTTAATGAAAATATCCTGTTCTCCTCTCAATTTCTTTAATTATTTCTGTAGGAAATGGTGCAACATCCTGTGGCCTTTACCTCTCTCTAAAATGAGGTATAATTATGGGTGGCAGCAGTAGCCTTGATGATCTCTAAAGATGGTAGGAAATGACAAGAGATAGTTTAATATTTTTATAGTTCCACAGAAAATTATGCTCATCAGGTTTATTCAATAAAATATTCTCCCAGACACTTTGTGCTGTAATGACTTACAAATTACATGCTAATTGTGCTACAGCTCAACCACTCCATCCTTGAAAGGAAGAGGTGGAACTCCTAGGATGAGTGTGGTATCCACAGGTGGGGATTTGTGTCAGCCCATCCTTTCAGTTTGGTGTAGAAAGACTGAATTGCTTGGAGCTGTGCTGAGGGCAGGATGTGATGGCTGTGAGTGTGGCTCTTAGCCTGTGGCCCAAAGGCCCCTCCTGAGCGTGTCTTGCATCATGCCTCAGCTCTCACCAAAGATACAGACAGAAAGTAGTAAGGGGAGAGACTCCATCCTTAGAGTGAGAGACATGTTGTTGTGGTTGTTTTGGTGCATGGCTATTTGGAAGATGCTCATTTCTGTCCACCTGCATTGGCCTCACTGTTCCACATGGTGTGGATGTAAAACCTGGATCATGGTGTTCGTTGTTCTTGGTCAGTACCCATTCCTTTTGCTCTGCCCAACTGTGCAGTGTGTGCTGGAAGGTGAGTGATAGACTAGAAGGTAGGGGGATACAGAAATCTCCTCCAGTGCCCGTGTGGAGCAATGTGATCTTCGGTACCGCACTGGCACATCCATTGCATCTTTAGGCTTGGAGTCTCTACTTGACACCTCGAGGCATGTCAGTCCTGCCTCATTAGTGTGAGAGAAGCTCATTTTAGCTTCACAGAAGCCCATCTTATTGCTGTCTTCTCCCATCAGCAAGGGGCATCTCAGTACATATTGCTGGCAGATTAGAAATGGCACCTGAGCGCTCATTTGGAGGTTAGCGACTGACAGCTTTGAAAGAGAGACCAAGTGGGAAAGGGGCTGCTTGGTACTGTACTGGAGGCAGATTAGCACTGAAAGGGTGGCTGTAGTTTAAAAAAAAAAAAAGGACTGTGAAAAGGCACCTTAAAACTGTACTTGTCTTCTAATTCATATCTGCTTAATTTACTGGCACAAAATAATCTTTCTGCTGAGGGGGGCTGTTAGAGCCGCTGCTGTGTAATCAAGACCGTGGCTGCCTGGATCCAGCTTCTCTGATCGCTGTGCTTGAATCAGAATACAGAGCAGACCCGGCCTTTGTTTCTTGTTCTGGAGGTTCAGAGTCCTGGCCTATGGATGTTTTTCTGCTCAGGAATTTAGCACTGTTGCACAGAGCAGCCAGTGAACCTGTGTGCAGTGCGGGGTGTGAGCAGTGGTTCAGGAGTGAATGTGTTGTGTTTCTTGAATTTTTTTTTGATAATTCAGTCAGTGTTCAACTCTCTCACTAGCCAGACTCATCATTGTTTAGCTTTAGAGACCAGATTTGAGCCATTTGGAATGGTTGTGAGGGAAGTCGCTCTCTGCACAAAATTGGATTTTTCTATTTACTGGCTAGAGCTCACATGCAGGCTTTGCCCAGTCATGCCTTTGCCCATGATTTTGAGAACCTGAGTAAATCACAGACACGCATCTGTTGGAGTCTGCAGGATCTGATGCTAAAACGTCACATCTGAGTGCAGCCAAAGCGGTTGATTTCACAGCACAGTTAAGAAGGCACTGGCTTTTAAACTTGTTCTTTTACTGCTGGACTGGATTTCTAGGAGGAAAGGAGAACTGTTTCCCTACCTGAGCTTTTCTCTCCCTTTCATGAGCAGGTGGGAATCAGCTGTCTAAGTCACTCCACTGGATTTCTATCCAGGGAGCATCCATTGCCACCCTCCAGGGAGAGTTGCACAGGGCTCGTTTCCCTTCTTATGCCTAAAACCCTCAACTCACCATTAGATGCGAGGGCTTGGCTTGACAGAACAGCAAAATTTGGCAGCCTCAGCCAGCTTTGGTGGCAGTGACCTTGTGTGTGCCTGGAGCACGTGCCCCCAAGGAGGCGTGTCCTGTGGAGCGTTGCAGGTACGGAGCGCTCGCAGGTGCTGGCTCTAATGAGGAAATATTGCTCCACCGGCGTGTGCCCACCTGCCAGACGACTGCAGAATAAATCACAGAGCTGCAGCGAGCTCGGGGGCTGACGAGCTGCTTCCTTTGTTTAAGAACAAAACCAGAAGACAAACCCCAAAATGCAGGAGGTGACACGTGGCATGGTTGTTTGGGCCTGTCAGCCCCCGTGAGGATGGAGCGTGGGCACATCCCAGGGCCAGCTCGGAGGAGGCCACACCGAGCTCGCTGCCAGGCGGCTCTTGCCAGTGTTTTGAAGAAGATAGGCTCTCTGGACATGAGGGATGGAAGGGAATGGAAAAATGGAGTGGCCTCTTGCATTCTTGCTCTGGCCTCCCTCTGGGCAGGTCTCTCTGGTGAAACTCACGTATACAGTGGAAGGATGGATGGTGGGTTGTCATTGCTGTGGGAGTCAGCGCTCTTTGGCTAAAAAACCCTGTCCTGGGTCTGCTGTGGCAGCACCCCTTAGAAACACAGCTAGAAGAGCCTGGCTGGGCATGGAAAAGCTGTCCTTGTGCAGGATTTTCAGATGTGTTTTCTCATCTATCAGTCAATAATGAAGGTGGAAGCCCGATAGGTCTTGAGTGTGCTGGAGTCACCTTCTGCACTGCCGAACAGCACCCTCAGATGGCCAGTAAGAGAGCAGGTTTTGTTCCACTCTCACAAAGAACTTGTAAATTACGGATACATGGGTCTGCTTCATAGTCACACACTCTCACCCCTCAATGTAGAAATGTGATTTGTGTGTTTAAATTAAAATTTTAACTTGCAGATGGACACACTTGACGACCAGCAAAGGCAAAACCTTCTTCAAAACGGAATGAAATGTTTTGTGAATTTAAATGAAATACTAAAAATACTGCTTTGGCAAGAAATATATGGCTGATAATGTTTGGGGGAACAAAACAGTTCTTAAGAAACTACAGATTCCACCAACATTTTGCCACTCATAGTGGGAAGTGCTCTGAGAGAACCCTCACACCTTTCCTTTGTGTGGCCTTACAGGACATGGTGCGTCGAGGAGAGATCATAGACGATGACATGGAAGACGAATTCTATCTCCGTCGTCTGGATGCTGGGCTCTTTGTGCTGCAGCTCATCTGTTACATCATGGCAGAGATCTGTAATGCCAATGTCCCCCAGGTAAAACTGTGTACAAGGGTGACAGATCATCTGTGTTCCCATTCATGGTGCAGATGAGGCTCTAAATCCTTGCAAATGCTGCTGTGTTGAGTAATTGTGTCTCTAAGTCCCTTTTGGGGAGGAAACCTCCTGTTTATTGCACTTCTGTCCATACAGCTCCATCAAGTTGCGGCAGATAGGAGGGCATTAGTGGGCACAGAAGCTGATTGTTGTCGCTAAATTCAAATAATGTGTGCGAGTGAGGTCAGGGTTTGAAATGGAAAGGCCATATTGATGTCATTGCTGAGGAAGCAAAGGGACCCGCTCTTGGGAGGTCTCACAAAAGCACAGCTACAACTTTTTTTGATCTGTGCAAAATGCTGCATCTCTGCTTCCTCTGTGAATATGTTTGGGTTTGTGAATGCATTCTGTGGCTTCTTATTTCTGTGCCATGTGCCTTCCTGGGTGTTCCTGAGCGGATGTTGAGGGCTGCCAAGACTCAATTGGTTTTTGTGGTGCTCAGGTCTCTGCGTATCCCTTAAAGTGGGAAAAAGTGGGACTGTGCATGGACTTGTGTTGCACTGAAGATCTCTTTCTTCTCTTTCCTACTCCCCATCAGATTCGTCAGAGAGTCCACCAGATCCTGAACATGAGAGGCAGCTCCATTAAAATAGTTCGACACATCCTGAAGGGTGAGTAGAGATATCTCTGTGCAAGTATCTCATCGCTACCAGGGACAGCTTGGTCATCGCTTTGCAGGGTGAGCTTTCACATGTAATTCTCCTTGGCTTCCTCAACATCTCCAGGCAGCAGCTGAGCAGTGTTTCGAGATCCTGGCAGGGCTGGAATCACCCTGATTAGTGGCGTGCTTTGGTTTGCCTCCAAGTTAGGACACTTGCTGTAGCTACTGTCAGAGAACAGCACATCACTCCATGCTTCCATCAGCTCCAGCCTGGCTGGAATTCACTGCTGACATTAATGTGAGAGTAAATATTTAAGGGAAGTCTACATGCCTGCTAGAGGGAAGAATAGTGGAGTCTCATCTTTCATTAACATGGCCTTGCACTTTACCATCTGCACCATATTAGCACCCATGGTGTATTTGTCTTGTTCTTAGTGTCAGATTAATATGGATTATAGCATTAAAGTATCCTCCATAGCTTTAAAATGTAGTTGTTGTGATTTGCAATCCCAGTTTTAAAGCACTGCTTGTTATTTTTAATGCTCATGGTGAATTAGAGCAGTGCCCATTTGAGCTGTGGCCCTCCTCTTTATGCTGCTGTCCATCAGCAGCAGCAGCCAGTGGAACTGGGGGAGAGGAGGGCCAGGACTCAGCCTCTTCCCACGGTCCCTTGGAGCTGAGAGGCTTAGTGGAACCAGGAGTGAACCAGAGCTGCCCAGAGAAGATACTTCCTTATGGAATGTATGTGCTCCAAAGGGCTGTGTTGTTTTCAGTGTGGGATGAGGAGTCTATTTTTCTTCTGGAGGGAAAGGAAGGTTGGCAGCATTTTGGGGATACTGGACTGTGTTTCAGTGTTTCTGCATTCTTTGGGGGCAACAATGTTCTCCTGGGCTTTTCTTGCCCATGCTTCAACACTGGCAGGTACACACAGCTTATTTCCTGCAGAACCTGTCAGTTTCCTCCCTTCTCATATGCAGGAAAAAAGGAATCAGAGGGCTGGGTGGTATGACAAAATTAAGAGTGATTTTCTGACAGTGGGAGATTACCTGCAGCTATAGGCAATCTCTTTGGGCCTTTTCCTTGGCCACGAAGTGCTAGTTAATGCCTGCTGGTAAGCAGGGGGGCTGCATAGGATGTCTTTTTTGATTTTAATTATGATACTTGAAAATTCCTGCCTCTAAACTGCCCCTTGCCAATGTGGACTACGGCACGTGTCCGCGTTCAGATTCCCACAATATCCCTGGGCCGTGTGTCCCTGAGGGAGTTGTCTGCACACCTCACTGGATTTGCACACCTCACAGTCACAGCTCTCGGTTGTTGATTTACATACCAAGCTGAATTGGAGGGCGGCTGCATTAAAATTTCATCCGATTCTTTCTTTCCCAGACAGTGACTTGCATTGTGAAACTTTCTCCGCGGTTGTATCGGGTGTTGCAAGCTCAGGGTCGTGCTGGGTTGAGTGCTCTCAGCAGCACCACGTTCCCTGCCTGAAGGGGCACGTTGGCTTGTTAATAATGCAGGGATGGGTACAGAGTTTGGGCTCTGACTGCAGCTCTCCCCAGCTCTTATACTTGCCAGTTTTGGAGACTGTTAGAGACAATAGTAAAAACCTCAGTGATAAATTTCTTAGTGGGTCCTTGTGAAGTCCTGCAGTGGGACTCGGGAGGCAGGAGCAGCACTGGGCTCAGCTGCAGTCTGGGCTCTGAAATCTGAGTTTTTCAGTAGTTACATACCTGTGGTTAGCACAGATTCACTAGCTTTTAACAGCAGCAACAACAGGGACATGCACCTACCTCTCTGAAGGAGTCAGTTCCCTGGACACAGCTTCCCAGGGAAGCAAAGGGGTTGGAACAGGGATTTGGATGTGGACCCTGCAGTGTGCTGCTGGGGTGCTGGGGCCAGCGATGGACTTCCCAAACTTCACTGGAGGCAACTGCACAAGACTCTATTGCAAGTGATTGAGAGATCAGGAGCTTGAGCCTTGGCTGGAATGTTTCCCAGCTACTTCCCAACTTGCTCTCAGGACAGATGAGGACTGGTTTATTTTTACTTTTCGTTCAGTGTTTTGCTCTTATTCAGTTTTTATTTTCTATTTTTGCATACTAATTAGGTGCTCGGTTTTTGGTTTGATTTTTATGGCCTACATATTCTCCATGTTTCTCTGGCAACCTGACAGCTGATGGATCCCTTGGGATGGCTCAGAATTAGTTACGATGCAAGCAAGGAAGCGAGACTGTTTTCTTATGGTAGAGCTTTCAAGGGGGAGGAGTGAGCAGGGAATAACGGGAGGCTCATTAATGCATTTCTGCAGGCTGACCAGTCCTCCCACACTTCCTTTTTCTGGAAGATCAAGCATTTCTTGCAACAGGACAGTTAGTTTATGCTTTGGAAGAAAACAGCTGAGTGGTGTGTGCCTTGGCTAGGGAGATGTTTTGGGGATGGAGGCTGGATTTGGGATGGCAGCAGTGTCTGTGTCTTGGGGAGGTGCCTGGTCTCCATCTGTCCTTGGGAATGGAGTGAGGTACAGGCTTCTCTGAAGTGATACTTGGCTCTGGGATGGCAAATCTCCCTGTTCCTCACTGGTCCAGAGGGACCAGCCATTGATCCTGGCTACCTCAGGAGCTCTGTCAGAGCTGCTCCTGCTGACACCTGGTGTCAGGTGAGCAGGCACACTGGGAAATGGGCATGTGGAATGTCTGCTGCACATTCCAGCCAAAACCTGTTAGCACAGGTAAGCACAAAGGAAGGGTCAACGTGCTCTGAGGATGCAGCTCAGTCTGGCTCATGGTGCCTCCATCTGTGCAGGCTCCGGAGCTTCCAATATCCATTACAAGCCTCACTATTTCCCAATTGATTTTTACTGTTCTGTAACCATTGTATTTTGTCTAATGAAGCAGAAACCAATCTTGGGCCCTTTCCCTTTGTGTAGCTACAGCAGTGTGTAAGCTCTGGTTAACTGCCCCCCTGTTGGCAGGGGCAGCTTACATTAGATTTTTTTTTTTTTTAGCAGTCTCAGTGAAGTGGTGGAATTTTAAATATAAAAGTAAATACATAAAATCTTGGTCAGAGATTTACTTTTTTAAGCCTGATTGTGGGGTTTTATCTGGTGTCTTCAAGCTGCTAATGCTTCAAATGAGCATTAGCAGCTGTCATAAGCCAGTAAACATTCTGCCTTGGAGTAACTGGGGCTTTAGTCTTACAAAGCCTAGATGTTTAGGAGGAGAAATGCTGAGCTTTTGCACAAGATAAGAAGAATTTGTGTCTTGTTTTTGTTTGGGCGATCTCCTGGTACAAAGGAAGGGCAGTGTCATTAGTGGCACTGAGCAGCTCCCTTCTTGAGCCAAGCCTTCCTTACAGCTGGGGGCAGAGCTGCTGGCTGTGCCAGGTTTGAAGACTATGGATGTCCCTCACCTGGGCTTGGAGAGGCCACTGCAGGTGGGAAGTGTTGCCCTTGGGCTGCAATAAATTCCAGCACTAGCATCCACTGCAGCTGTTCCAGGGGCACTTACCCTGGTGGAGCACAGAAGGGGCTACTGGGGACAGAGCCAGCTCCTCGCTGACAGGAGGTTCTGGTACTGCCTGAGGGGATGGGGAGCCTGAGCTAAGTGCCAGCCTTGGCTGGGAACGGGACCCCATTCCTGTGCACTGGGATAATCTCCTGCCTGAGGTTTGGATCCCCGGAGCAGCCCTCGGCCAAAGCACGCACAGCACAGCAGGGCCGGACTGCCCAAACAATGTGCCCGTACGCAGGGAGCTGCAAGGAACCCATCCTTGCAGGAGCTGTGGAGAGCAGCTCTTCCATCGAGGGCAGGTGCCCTGAGCTGGTCCTTTGCTGGGACACGGGGCAGCTCAGGCTCACCTGCAGCAAACCTGGGCATTACCACCTGCTCATGTTACAAGTACTGGAGCAGTTTATAAAGATTAAAAATATTTTTCCCAGAGGCCTGGCAAAGAAGTCTACTGCTTTTACATGAGAGAGAGAGTGTGCCCACAGGAGGGAAGACTCCCACATCAGCTAACTTCTGCCTGTCCTCACTGCTTTCAGTGCTCCTGTAACAAAGGCTTTGATGGAGCTCAGAGCATGTAGCTGTGCTAAACGTATAAATATTAAAGCAAACTTTCTACAGCAACTTACCATTCAGTGCTGAATACAAGCTGTTCTGTTTGTTTGGAAGAAGGAAAAGAATGCAAGCAGGTGGAGGCAGGGAAACGCTGTCTTAACCGTCAGCCTGCTCCTGATTTCCTCAGATTTGTTCAGCTCCTTGCTTCCGCAGCTCACAACCTGCTTTTCATTTTTTCTTTTTAAACCATCTTTGAAAATGAGGTTTCTGGTGGCAGGAAGGAGGGAGCTGGTAGAGGATGAGAGCTGCCAGCTCCAAATGAATATCAGGATGGAGAGCTACAGAGGGAATGTTTAGTTCTGTAGTATTTGGCTGTGTGCATGGATGTTCAGGGTCTGGAGTCCTCTGCCTGATGACAGGGAGCCACCAAAAGGTGGCTCTTCTTCTCTGTGGTTAAAAGCACTTGTAGATGGAGGAATTGGGGTGTCCTCAACAAAAATCCTCATTCAGGATGCATGGACAGCAGGCAGGTTAAACCCAGGACTGGAAATAATTAACAGTTGTCACAGACCCTGTCTGACCTTCCCTGTTGATTCTCAGTGTCCAAAGGGACCTAGGAAGCTGGTGATTTGCAGTGATTTATGGTACCATTTGCATTTCTTGGGCATAATGCCATGATTCCCATGCCAGGGAATGGGTGCTCCTGGGTGCTGGTGTCTGCTTGGTCCAGAGCAGGGAGTTCTCTGTCTCTGTCTGCCACAAAAGCTTTAGTGTGTGCCAGCAGGTGTTTGTTATGCAAAGCTTTAACCCTGGGGATGGGCAGGAAAAGCATCAATGCTTCTTGCATTAATTCCCATTTGGCTGTTTGCAGTGGCTGTGGGTGTAGGTTCTGCTGTGGTGTCTGCAGGAGTTGCTGCCCTTTGTTTGTTCCTGTTGCACTCAAAGCCTGTGTCCCTCTGCTCTCTCCCTGCAGAATATGCAGAGAACATCGGGGATGGGAAGAACCAGGAGTTTCGAGAGAGCGAGCAGAAGCGGATCCTCGATCTGCTGGAGAATTTCTGAGGACCTGGGAGACACCTCTGTGTCTGCCCACAAGGACATGGCGCCCGTTCTCCCTCCTTCTTCCCCTCCTCCAGCCTCTATTGCACGATCAAAGTGATGTTTCTATGAAACTGCTTCTAAATGGGATTTGGGAGATATTAAAGATAGTTTGCTTTTTTTAAGTTCCTGGTTTGTTATTTGAGCAGTGTTCTGTGAGTGTGGCTGCAGCTGCATACCCAGCACAAAGCCACCATGAGATTTCCTGTCTTTTTTTTCCTTTTTCCCCCTAAATCGAGCTGCCAAGGATCAGTGTGAAACAATACAAATGTGTGCATGGCAGGGAGGGCAGAGGGGAAGCCTGGATGGCTTGAGAGACTTGGCAGGTTATTCCAGCCTGCTCCATTAATGAAAATGTACAGCCTTTGTTCTGATGGGAATCAGGGAGGCTGAGGTGGTGGTGTGTGTCCGGTTCATCCCTTCTTCAGTGGCAGAAGAGATCCAGGAATCGGCCACATCAGCCATTCCTGTTGAATCTTCCCAAAGGTGAGTGGGAATTGAAAGTAGGTTCTGGCACAGGCTGGTCACTGGTCCCTCCTGAAGAGGGAAGAGAGGGAATGAGTCCATTGGTGTTTTACCCAGAACTAAGAGTGAGGGGAGGTAAGCAGTAACATTGCCCAGATTCCGTCGCCTTCCTTTTGTGGTCAGCTTCAGGTCTTGGCTGTGCTTATTCAGTAGAAAACCAGTGTTGTGGTTCCTGGCCAGGGAGCTTGGCTCTTGGAGCAGCAGCGAATCCCCGAGAGCAGAGGGACAGCCCTGCCTGCCCCAGGGGAAGGGGCCACAGCTCATTCTCATCACCCTCTGCACCACGGTGTGGTTTTGGGTGTCAGTGTGCCAGACTCCAGCGCTTTCCTGAGCCAGGACTCCCAACTGGGATAGGAAGTAGCAGAGGATATTTTCCTGCATCTTCTTTTCTGCTGCTGAAGTTAATGACTGTCATCACAAGCCATCGTGGCTCCCACAAGCTGGGCCATGCCTAATTTAGAGAGATTTGCATGCTGGCAGCATTCATTTTTTATCTCCAAGAAAAATGCATTGTCAGGGAAGCTTAAAGGCTTCCTTCAATCCTGACTGCACAGGCACTGCTGGCCTGGTGCTATTGAGCGCTGGTGTGCAGGGGATCAGTATGGAAGTCGTGGCTTCAGCAGCCACAAAAAGCTGTAAAAATACTTCTTTTTTTGTGCAGAACTTGTCAAATTCCTCATTCCTTTCTTCTGTTTTCAGCCTGCTTCCATAAAGGTGTTTTTTCCTTTAGCTTTCAGGTGCGTTTAAGTTTTTACTTGAGTCTGGGAATCATTGCCTTTCCACACCAGTGGAGTTGTGGTCAGAGCCTCTGGTTTCCCCTGGAAGGTGACCAGCTCCTCCCTCACACCACACTTGTGTTGGAGGAGCTGAGGAGAAAGGGAGGGATGTGAGACAGAGTTTTTGAGGCAAAGCAGAAAGGGTACTTAATGAATGTGGAACAGCTTCAGGTGAGAAGTAGGGCCATGTATCTGGGGGAGAAAAGGACAGGGAAGGTCTTGAGAAAACTGCAATAAACTGCCTAAGGGTAAGTTTATAAATCTGAATGTACATTTTAAACCTGATTTTGCTGTTTGCGCATGTGTTTGTGTACATGTGATTGTTTCCATGCACAGCTGGTGAGCTGCTGTGAGTGTGCAGTGCATGATCCCTGCTCCAAGTTGGCTCCTTTCAGATGGGGCAGACCTCCTGGAGTATCTGCTGGGAGTGAGATGTCAGTCACTGCCGCAGTGGGCTGTGCCAGTGAACTCGCATTGGAAGCACTCGCAGCAAGGGACAGGGGCTGGAGAAACCAGAGGTGTGTTGGTGTGACGTGTGCATTCCCTGGGGAGCAGGGAAGGGTCCTGGCACTGCTCCAGCTGCCAGCAGTCAGTGCTGTCCTGGATCAGGAGAAGGAATGGGCACAGCCTGTGATGGGACCTGGGCCTCAGCAACATCCTGTGAGGTGGTGTTCCCTCTGCAGGGCTGCGGACGTGGTGCCACCCCTGCACTGTCCCTCAGTTCTCAGGGCCGTGCAGCGGGTGCTACACCTGGGGAGAAGGAATGCCTTGCCATGAGTATTTTTGTCTTCCCCAGCTGAAGGAAGAATTTGTGGGATTAGGGAATGGCAGTGTGCCCATCCCACCCAGCCTAGCCACTGTCCCTGTGATGGATGAGGGTGCTCCAGATGTTGCTGAGGAATTTGCGCAGAGATGGTTCCTACAAGTCAGGCTTTTACAAGGTGCATGATGAATTATTATCTTCTAATTTCTGAGCTCTTTCAGAGGGAGGAACCCCACTGCTCCAAAGGAGCCCAGATTTTGATCCTGGTGATCACACCAGACCCTGCCATGCACCCACACCCCAGCCTCACACCCAGTGCTGGGAAATGCTGGATCCTCTGTCTTGGTCCCTGGGATGGGCTGGGGGCCCACCTGGGCACACTTATTAATTGAGGTAATTATTCAGCTTAATGTGCTGCTCCTGGCCAGCTCATTTGTGCTGTCATATTGAGCAGCACAGAAAAGCCTTGTAGGTGTGAGGATGGGCACCCCGAGTCTTGGCAGTTGTGGAGAATGACGTTATTGTAATTGAGGAAGGATTAAAAGATGGAGGTAATAACAGATTTCCTTGAGGAACCATCCATAGGCTGCAGACAGGGGCATTTGTGCCCTGATTTAACCCTGCTGGTTCTGTGGCCCTGGAACAGCAGCATCACCGTTGGCTTTTGAGCTAAATGTAGGTTTTGGGAGAGAGTGCGGTAGTGACACAACCCACAGGCAGCACCTATGGGACCCTGGGCTGCTGGGAGTGATGGCAGGGACTGGGTGACAAGAGCCTGGTGGCCTTGGCTCCTCTGTGAGCCCTCATCATGTTGGGCCACACTCCTCTGCCCACTCTGCTCTCAGGGTACCAGGCCAGCCTCGGCATAGGGCAGCAAAATGTGCAGGGACAGAAACCCCTCTCCCTCGCACCCCTCCCTCAGCTGTGCTTTCTTGTCTCTGATTGTAAACAGATTTGACTAAAGAGGTAAATGAGAAGGTAATTAGAGAGAACGTGATGGATGAGGCACTCTGGTGATGGGAAGCGGGAAACTTGCCCTCCAGGAGAAAGGAGCTGGGAGGGTGTTCTTCAGCAGAGCACCTGCGGTGCCTCACGCTCCCCTCTGCAGCAGGATCCCGGGATGCAGTGGTGGGAGCTCTGACCCCCGAGGATGCCCGAGGCTGCCCCAGGCTGAGAAGAGCTGTGGGCAATGGCCGCTGCAGGCAGGGATGAGCCTGTCACCTGGACATGTGGACTTTGCCATGGCACTGCTCCAGGTTCGGTACCAGGTGCACGAGACTGCTGAGCACCAGCGCAGGATTTAAAAGCAGGAAAGCAGCAAAGGATGAGGGAGATGCTGTCCTCAGTCTGTGGGGTCATCGGATTCTTCTGCTCCATGGAGGCACTTGCCCCGGGGGCTGAGGCCAGGCTGGGTTTGACTGGGGCTGGGGCAATCCTGGGGCAAGTCCTGGGGGAGCAGGTGTGGGAAGGGGGAGGGAGAGGGATGGTGACACTGTTACCGGTGGGTGCCAGGGTGGGAGCCCCAGTGCTGGCAGTATCAGGAAGGGTGGGAGCACTGGTTTCCTCCTGCTGGGAGCGGCAGGAGCTGAAGGCACTTCCCCCTCACCACAGGAGACAGGCACTGACCGTCCTCACTGTGTGTCCAAATCCATCTTCAGCTCCTCTCCCGGCTGAGCCTCCCTAAGCGGGGAGAAATGAGTGTAAATCATGGCTGAGGAACATCTCCCGTTATCCCAGTGGAGGGACTGAAGCTGTGCTAAATACAGCGAGAGGCTGTCAGCACTGAGAACAAACCATCCGCTGAGAAATAAGTCACTTACACTATTGATTTTTTTTAATTTTTTTTTTCCTTTTAAGGCCTTGCTCTCAGGGAATGTTTTTCTCCTGGGGCAGGAAATTATTGGGAGGGGAAGGGCTGGTTGGTTTGTTGTATTTTTTGTTTGTTTTTTTACATTTAATTTTTTTGGTGCTTAATGGTTTGGAAAGAGGGAACTGTTCCACAATGACAGACACCTGTGATGTTGCTCCTCTCCACCGGGAACCTGGCAGTGAGTTCTGCAGAGGAAGGAGTTAATGACCTGGAAACGGGCTTCAGTTCTCTGAAGAAATAATTCTTTTCAAGTAATTTTCTTCGGAATTTTATGCTTTGGAGACTTCCCTGTGTGGGGGCTGCTCTGGGCAGAGGCCTTTGATTCCCAAAGCCCCCACATGCTCGGGAGGGGAGGGAGTTCCTGCTGCCTTTCCCACATCGTGCTGGGACTCGCAGGGCTCCTCAGGGTGGGGGGCCAGGGACACTGTGACCATTCCAAAACAGGCAGTGGGGCAAAGACATCCTGTGTCCCTGCCCAGAAACGCTCCCCCTGCTCTCCCGGCCGGGTCGTGCTGCTGGGAAGAGCTGTGCTGGCAGTGACGCAAGGAGCCCATGGGGGTGCTGGTGTCGGGAGCAGGGTTCCCTCTACCCAAAAACCTTCTCCTGCTCGGTCTGTTATATTTGATGTGGTTGTGGCTGTCGTGGTGTGGGTGGGTGTGGGCTGCCTCCGTGGCTGGCTGCGCCTGCGATGATTTGTGGAAGAGCAGGCTCTAATGTTGCCTGGCGGGAGCATTGTTTTCCTGCAGCGCACGCAGACCTTTGCAAATAATCTAATAATGCAGGAATGTCAAACTTCAACTGTGGAAGGAAATCCTTTTATACAGGAATTGTCAAGTCTCTAAACAAGTATCAGAAATGAGCTCAGTATCAATGTGGAGGGTGTTTATTCTGCCCGTCAGAGAGATGAACAACCCAATTCACTCTCCCAGGCAGACGCAGATTCGAGTGTTGGATCCTGGACCTCAGGAGAGCTCAGTGCTGAGCTTTGGGGTGCCCCTGCATGAACCCTTAAAGAGGTGAATTTCAAAATAATGCATGAGGCAATCCCCAGTGCTTCAGCAGCTCTGGGGTTTGGGGTTTGAGGTTTTTTTCTTCCAGTTGCTGGGCAGCTTTTGCTGTCAAAAGGGAACATGGGGTGTTGGCATTGGAATGAGCATGAGCAGCACTCGGTAGCCAGCAGGAAGGACCAATGCTCTTGGTTTCATTCTGGGCATCTTTGGGCAACTCCAGGTTGCAGCTGTGTCCCTGGGGATGTTCTTTGTGCCCCTCAGGGTCTAGGGGTCCCTGAAGCCGATGCCCCATGAGGTGCTGCCGATCTGGCTGACTCCCACCCCCTTCCCCTTCCAACCTCATCCACCTCTTCCGAGCTCCACTGCGCCCTCCAGCTTTGCCGTTGCCTGATGGACAAGGATGTCCCAGGGAATTCACATGCAAACGTTGTGGGCACACGAGCTGTGATCATGGTGGATGCGGTGCCGGTGGGATCTTTGTGGTTTCACTGCATGGAAGGGCCCATTGGTTTCCTCTTTCTGGCGAGTGCCCCTCCGCCCCTGAGCAGAACTGAGCAGTGGGCAGGAACCTGGCACTGACAGAGATAAGGAGGATTTCATCCTCGAGTGCGAGTCCCTGGGCCCGTTCTGCTGAAAGAGAAGCCCTGTGAGGGAGGCGCCGGCTGTTCAGAGCAATAGCGAGTGAGCAGATAAGGGACCTCATTACGCAGCGGGTGCTGGCTCTGCTCCGGGAGCCGCTGGCTCTGCTCCCGCCTCTGTGTGTGTGACCTGCCCCCGTATCCCTGTCAGACACACGGGTTCTCTCGGGCTGCATGGCTGCACCCGCAGGCAGCAGCTGCCTGAGGCCTCATCACCGATGGGTTAAAATTGAGGAGGAGAACCAAACCTTCCCAGCGTGCTTAAGACACTGGCACTGGCACTTGCTGAGTCCTGCTCGGCCCCAGCACCCATTTTTCATCCACTGTGATGGCAGAAAATCTGCTGGAAATGGGACTTAATTCAGGCTCTGCCTCTGGAGGTGTTCCTGGATCCAGGAGGAATTTATGCTCTTTCCTTCCTGCTGGCATGATTTAAATATCTCTGATGGTGCACAGGCAGGTTTCTGCCCTTGAGGTGCAGCTGCACAGCCTTGGCCCCCAGTCGGGGCTGTGCTGCCCTCGTGTCAGGGTGCAGGAGCTGGGCTGGAACTGGGGATCCCTGCCCATACCTGGGATATGCAGTCCCCACTGGGTGTCTTCTCCAGCTCCTGCTCTGGTTACACCTGTGGGTGGGTGCTTCGGAAAGTGGGTGCCAAGGCTGGGGGAGCAGAGTTTGTAGCTGCCACTTCAGTGTGGGTTTGTTTTTATTCCCTTGCTGGCCAATGGCAGAGGATGGACCCTGGGCCAGACAGCAGCCACAAGCCTGGGCCAATCACCCAAAATGTGGAGCACACAAGTGCTTGGCCTTTGCTGCTTCTCCTGTCGCACTTGACCCTGTGCTTGAACCCCATCTTTCAGTACATGAACTCTGTCTTTCAGTGCAAGAATCCCTCTTTCAGTTCACAAACCCCATCCTTTGGTACATTAATCCCCCCATTTCAGTGCCTGGGTTTTGCCTCCACACGTGCCTCTGGGAGATCTGATGCTTTTGCTTTGTCAGGATCCAGCCCCGAGCTGCTCCCTGACACAGCTGTGTTTGCTCAGCAGCTCCAGGCATCTTTACCTCAGGACACCCGAAGTCCTTTGCCTCTGCTGCTGTTGCTGTCCCAGACTGGGACCCTCTGATCCCAACCAGCCATGGAAACTTCTAAATGCATCCAGACATGGCTGTGACGCCCATTTGTCTGTCACCACTGCTCCCTCCTCCCCTCAGCTTTTAACTCCGGAGGGAGTAATGAACTTGGGCAGAGATCGATGCTCTGCTCTGAGCCAGGCTTTATTCTGACATGCAGCAAATGCTGCAGCAGGTACGACTTTTTTTTTTTTTTTTTTTTTTTTTTTTTTTTTTTTTTTTTTTTTAATTATTGATTAGTAACGCAGGTATGAGGCAGCACAGCTCCTGCCCAGGGACCTGCCTTGCTGGAGGGGAATTGGAAGAATACCCCCACTCCTTCTGGAGCCCTGCCAAGGGAAGGCTGAGGAAATACAGTCAGTATTTTCAAATCCAATTTAAAGAATCTCTTTGTAGCCAACATCTGTCATCTCATGGCAGAAAACACCTGAAATAATCTGATTTTTTCTGTTTGTCTAGAGAGCAAATAATATCCTTTTGATTGCTCTGTTGCATACAGATACTGTTGTGTGAGTGACGCCTGCTCTGAGCCTCCCCTGCTGCTGAGGCCAGTGTTTAGGACAGGGATATGGCACCACCAGGCCCCTTGGTGAATTTTAGGCTTTTCAGAAGAGGTGTATGAATTGCACACGTGCTGGTGCTGTGGTTGTGAGCTGCTGCGAGGTGCAGCTCTGGAAGTGTTGGTGGGTGACCCCAAGGGACATCAGGATCATTCCATGAAATCCTGCTCATGGCAGGAGCAGGTTGGCCATTCCAGCTCTCTCTGGTGCCACTAGCCACACTCCAGCCGGGCTCTGAGGGTGCAGTGAGCTTGCAGCCCTCCCCGGCTCCAGGTTTTTCATTTTGAGACAAATCTGGGACAGCGATCGGAATACCCGTGGGGACGCGTGTCACGTTTCAAAAACCCCTCAAACTGCCCCGAGATGGGCCCTGGCCCTTGTCAGTGAAGCCGGAGCACGGGGCACCGCACCCGCCGGGCAGTGCCCCTTCTGCAGGCGCTGGGGCCGTGCCGACATGAACTGGATCGCACAGGGCTGAGCGGTACCGGGCCGTGCCGTTCCGTACCGTACCGAGCCGGTCGGGCGGTGCCGCGCTCTGCGCCGGGCGCTGTCCTGGGTGCTGAAACCTCCCCCGCCGAGACCGGCGGCGCCCGGGGGTCTCGCCCCGCGCGGAGCGGGGCCCGGGGATGCCGGGGTGAAACGTTTCCCTGTGTGGGACATGGGGGTGCCGCGGACCTCTGGCGGTGCGAGTGGTCCCGGCAGTGCGGTGCGGAGGGTCCCAGCGGGAGTCCTGGCGGGACGGAGGGTGCCGAGGGGTCCCGAGTGGGTACGGCGGTGCCGGTAGGTCCCGGCAGTGCGGAGGAGGGGTCCGGGTGGGGCGGTGCGAGGAATCCCGGCAGTGCCGGAGGTTCCCGGCCGTGCGGGGCAGTACGGGGGGTTCCCGCTGGGGCGATATCGGGGTGTCCCGGCGCTGCGGTGCGAGGGGTCCCGGCGGGGCAGCGCGGGGGGGTGCCGGGGGGTCCCGGCGGGCGCGGTGGGTCCGGCCCCGCCCCGCGCAGTTTAAGAATGAACCGTGGGAAAAAAACTTGGGGGTGCTCGCGGGCCGGGATCCCTCCGCCGGGCGGGGGAGGCTCCGGGCGAGCCGCGG